>VDFB02000015.1:110228607-110398647 GCA_007258455.2 Sequoia sempervirens
TGCATTTCATATCGAAATAGGGCATTTGAAGGGGAGCCTTATTTTTATAACCAAGTAGGTCTTTTCATAAAACCATGGAATATGCTTTAATTTGGTGGAAGAGTTTCCTTATAGGGTCCCAGTTTGGGTTTTCTTTCCTTGGCTACTGCTCGAATGTTGGAGAAGTGATATATTACAATCGATTATTTTGTTGCTAGGAAAGCTTATTGGCCCTTCTCAACAAACTTTGGATAAGAGGATCTTTTCTTATGTGAGGGTTTGTGTTGATATTGATCTGAGTCAACCTCTTCCTGATTCTATTGATTTGACTATTGGCTCGAGTTCCTGGACTCAGCCAGTGGATTATGAAATGTTTCCTTTCCAGTGTTGATTATGTCATGCGTATGGGCATCTACAGTGGAAGTTTCCTTGAGATTTTGGTGCAGGGGGTGCAATTAATGTGAATGCTCAATCTATCCCAAGGGTGGAAAATGGTAAGGCTCCCATGTAGGGAGCGATAGAGGACAATGATGGCTTTGTTTCGGTTAAAACTCGCAATCATGGACAGGGTCAAAAGAGATCTTTTAAGGATAGGCAGGAGGGGGGAACTTTCAACAGATTTGAGGCTTTGGATGAGTTAGTTCAAGAGGAAGGGTTCCCAGCTGACATGCAATTGGAAGGTGACTCTTGTGTTAAGGAGTTGTATGAGGTGTATCCTTCAGTGAATTTCCAGGTTGGATCAACTTGGTGATCAGGATCCTCAAAGGGTTTTTGTTTTATCCCCTTCATCTCTGGTTCATAGTGTGGAGGGGCGGGTGATTGTAGATTCTGATGGTCCCTCTGGTGTTGGGGGGTTATCTTGAAGGTGTGAGGTGGTTCTGATTTAGGTAAAAATAAGTCTTCCCCCTTTGTCTTGGGTGTACAATAAAAATATTTTAAGAAAGGGGCTCCTAAGAAGCCCTCTAAGGTTGGTCGCAAGAGGGACCAAGAAAAGGTGAAGCTAGCTGGTGAGACATTGGTTGAGGCTGGTTCAGTGAATACTATTGATGGTCACTTCTCCCAACCTCAATGATGATATTTCTTTCTTGGAATGTGAGGGGTATGAATAGCATCCCTCAACAAAATGCTATTCAAGATATGGTTCGTATTCATTCTCTTGATATGGTTTTTTTGCAGGAAACTAAGTTATTAGTTCATAGTATGTTGGGTGTGGCTTCAAATATTTACGGTCATGGTCAATGTCAATGTGTGGGAGTGTTTGGTAATTCTAGTGGAGTGACCTATTTATGGGATCCTTGGAAAGTCAGTCCAATTTGGTGGATCTCCTATAGAGGCTTGATTTCTTGTGTTGCCTCTCATTTGGAGTCAAGGGAGAGAGTTCTTTTCTCTAATATATATGCTTTGATTGACTTTCAAGGTAAAGCTCAGTTGTGGGATCATGTTAGATATGTGAGGTCTCTAGATCCTTATCTACCTTGGATCTTGGCTAGGGATTTTAATGCTATCATCTCTTTAGAAGAGAAGAGGGGAGGCAGTGCTCGTCTTGAACCTTCCTTGGGGCTCTTGTAGGATAATGTGGCTCTTTTGAGGTTGGTTGATATTAAGCCAACTAATGGAGTCTTTACTTGGAATAATAGGAGAACTAGAGATGCTACTATTTATGAAAGACTGGATAGATTTTTGGTGTCCAATTTTTGGGTGGGAGACAGATGGATGACTAGTTTTGAAATATTGGATGGACGAGGCTCTAATCATTGGCCAATTAAGCTTGTGGCTGAGGTAATTCAATGATGTGTTAAGAAAAAATTTAAGTTTTAAATTATGTGGCTTAGGGATTAGTCTCTTTGTGATTTTCTTCCCAGCTGGTGGGATATTGGGAAGCTAACTTTTGGCATTGCTATGTATTCTTTCACCAAGAGGCTTCAGTATGTTAAATACAAGTTGAAAAGATGGAATAGGCAACACTTTGGTAATCTATTTCACGCAAAATAGAATGCTCAAGATAGTCTGGATTTAATTACCAGGAAGATTTGTGACCAAGGCCTCATAGAGGAGTTGGGTTTGCTAGAGGCGACTATAGTAAAAGATGTTGAGGAATGGGAGTTAAGAGAAGATTTTTTTTGGAAACAGAAGTCTCGTATTGAATGACTTCAAGCTAGTGATCGAAATACTTCTTTTTTTCACAACTCTGTCAAAGATTGAAGGAAAGGTAACGTTATTTCCTCTCTCTTGTTGTCAGATGGGGAAATTTTGTCCTCTTCTACTTCTATTTCTGTTGAATGTGTTTGGTATTTCTCGGCTTTATTTTCTGAGGATTCACCTCTGGCGGAGGAGGATGAAGCTAGGATTCTGGGTTGTATCTTGCAACTAGTGTCTAATGAAATGAATGAATCATTGCTTTCTCCTATTATCTTGTCGGAGCTCGAGAATGTTGTGTTTCATATGAAGAAAGGTAAAGCCACTGGGCCTGATGGATTCCTAGCTGAGTTTTTTCAGGAGTTTTGGAAGTGGTTAAGTTGGACCTCTTAGAGGTTGTTAAGGAATTCCTCATGAATAAACAAATGTTGAAGTCTTTGAATGCAAATTTTTTAGTTCTCATTCCAAAGAAGGAGGGGGCTAATTCTTTGGATCTTTTTAGGCCAATTGCTTTATGCAATTTTATTTATAAAATTATTACTAAGTTGATCGCTAAAAGGCTAAAACCCTAGCTAGGTGGGTTAATCTTAGAGGAGCAAGGGGGTTTTGTGGCTGGTAGAAAAATCATGGATGGCATTATTATTCTTGTTGAGACCATTCACTCTATGGATTCTTCTAAAGAAAAATCAATGTTTATCAAGTTGGACATGGCTAAAGCATATGATCAAGTTAAATGGAACTTTTTATTGAAGATGCTTGAAGCTTTTGGCTTTGTTGGTGGCTGGATTGAATGGGTTAAGAGTTGTGTTACTTCTTCCTCATTTTTGATGCTTATCAATGGTGATCACACAAATTTGTTTGGTGCTTCTAAAGGTCTCATACAAGGAGATCCTTTGTCTCCCTACTTGTTCATCTTGCTTGCAAAAGGATTGGGGAGGCTTATTCGTGCTTGGGTAGCTAGTGGCTTGATTTAGGGTTGGAATTAGGGAAATGATATTCCCCCTCAGTCTTATCTTTAGTTTGTATATGATACCACCTTGATGGGTAAGGTGAAGGTTGAGGAGGCTATTAATTAGTGTAGTGTGTTGGACAACTACTTGGCAGCTTCAGGGCAACACATTAATGAGGGGAAGTTCTTCATCTACTTCTTCCATACTCCTAAGGTTATCCAAAGGAGAATAGTTGGTATTATTCATTTCCATATAGGATCACTCCCCTTTGTTTATCTTGTAATCCCTCTTGCCATGCATTCACTCCCTAAAAGGTTTTGGCAGGAGATCCTTGAGAAATTTTGAAGATTGGTCAATCATTGGACTTGTAGGTGGCTTTCTTCGGTAGGTAGAGTGACTCTTCTAAAGTCAGTGGTTTAGGCTCTCCCTCTTTATAGGTGCTTTGTTTTGTCTACTCCTTCCAGCTTCATCAAGGACTTTGAGAGATTTTCTCGATAGTTTCTATGGTTTGGAAAATTTCTTCATAGAAAGTGGAGTTTGGTTAAGTAGGATGTTGTTTGTAGGCTAAAGCGGGAGGGTGGTCCTGGTCTATGATGGACTGATTTGAATGGGCAGGATTTGGTTGCTAAGTTGTACTAGCATTGGTGTTAACAACCGCATTTTATATGGGATAAAATTCTCATCTTCAATATTTGGGTGGGGTGGAAAGTGTGGAGGTTGCACAATTCAATGTGGAGGGGAAGGGATGATTTGGGGTACCCTCAAAAGGGGTGCCAAGCTTGTTAAGCAGGGGATTTTTTGGATTTGTAATGGTGGTAGAGATGCTCTCTTTTGGAATGATTCTTGGGATGGTCACCCTCCCATTATGTCTACTCATCCTCACCTTCAGGACTTGTGCCAGGTTTTTGAGGAGGCAGGTTGGTGTCGTGTGGTAGACTTCAAATCTCAACAAACCTTAGGTCATATTTCTATGTCTAGGTGGAAGGACCCTTTGGAGTGGCCTCCTTGTGGTGTGATGGAGGACCGTCAAGAGCTTGCTAAGATTCTATCAGATCATGTTTGCAATTCTCTTAACGGGAAAGATGTACTAGCTTGGGGCCCTGATCCAAAAGGAAAATTTTTGGTTGCCTCTAGTTATTAGGTTCTGGATAAGCAGGTTTTTGGAAGCTCTGAGGTTTCTTGGTGGAAGAATGTTTGTAATAAATTTACTTGGCCTTAATGTAATTTTTTCTCTTGGCTCATGGTTCAAGGTAAGTGTCTAACTTGGGAGAATCTTTGGAAGAGGGGGTTCCAGGGCCCCTCCATGTGTTTTTTGTGTGGCAAGCATGAAGAATAATTCTTGCATCTATTATTTCATTGCTCTTTTGCAAAGGCTATTTGGCATCTCTAGTGGAATCTTTGGAGCCTATCGTGTTGCCATGTTTCTTCTTTGGATGATTATTAGAGGAGACAGGGATCCTCTCCTGCTAAGACCTCTTTTCTAAAAATTGCCTAGATCATTGGCCCTAGTTTGATTGTTTGGCATATTTGGTTGGAGCGTAACAAGCGGATTTTCTTGGATAAAAAATTACTTATTGGGTAGCTTTGGAGGAGAATCTGATTGCAAAGTGTGACTTATCTGTGCCGATTGATCCTAGGGATTTGGGTGTGGTTAATGCTCTGGGCCTGGCTGAAGGGGATAGGAGAAATTTGGACAAAGTGCATCGAGGTCATGGGTGTGAGAGGGTTTCTCGTGTTGGTTTCTGGTGCCCTCCTACTCTCGAAGAGCTAAAAATCAATATGGATGGGTCTTCTAGGAGAAATCCTAGGCATGTTGGAGTTGGTGCCATTGGTAGAGACAACCTGGGAGTGGTAGTTTTTTTCTTTTCCATGTATCGCGGATTGTGAACTAATAATCTCATGGAGGCTATTATTATTCTTATGGCGATTGAGCGTGTGGTTGGGCTTAGGTGGCAGTGGATTGTTTGTGAGTCTAATTCTCAGGTTGTTATTGATATGTTGCAAAAGCAACACTTGGAGGATGTGAATTGGAAGTTAGTTGTGGTTGTCAGATAAATTATTCCTGTGTTCTACTTTGGAGTCTATTGTTTTTCACCATATTCCTCGGGAGTGGAATAGGGTGGTTGATGGGCTACAGAGAGGAGGGATTCTTGGTATGTGGATGATTGGGGCAATCTTCCTGATGACATGGCCCCTATTCTGGAGGAGTGGGTTATAGCAGATATGAGGTGCTTCTTGGATGTGAATTCATTTTTGGTTTTGTTGGGCCCCTCGTGGCTTTTTTTCTCTCGCCTTTGTAATGTTGTTCTGATTTAACAAATTTTTTACCCTCCTTTTTAATAATAATAATAATAATAATAAATCAATGGTAATAAATGATTAATTAATGATATGATAAATGGATGATATGAAGATAATTAAAGGTCACCTATTAGGAGAATAACTTTAGTATATGCATGTGCAACTTAAGGCCCTTTATGTTTTAGATAGTTTCAATATAATATATTTTGACTTCTTTCTAATTCATCTAAATGTATCTTGTATAAATCATGTACATAGTCATCCCTCTCATATGCCACATCTTTTAGTATTATTATAAATATATTCAATATAAAGTGGCTAGCAATTTATATTGGACTGTATAATGCACTCTTTGAATTTTGATTAAGTTTCCTTTATGTAAAAATTTAACACATTCATGCAAAGTAGAAGGAACAAATTTACATTAATCTATCCAAATTCCATTGGTTAATACACTAATATATCAAAAAATGGTATCAAGTGACATAAATTGGCAATTCTTTAAGACTCGCTCTCAATTATAGAATCAAATTAATAAATGCATAAATCAAGCACAAATTAACCTATATTTAATTAAGGAAGAGAAATGTTAAATTGATTTTTTTTAGAAATTAAATACAAATTGATATGCACATGTAACCCTCAATTTGATGTTGGAATATGGAAGCTAAAGACATGCAAAATCAATTCGTTAATGTCCAAAAAATTATGTCTTTGGTATGCTCATTGCCTTGGAATCTAAATAGATTAATAATTTCCTATAAGTAAATCTCAAGTAGCTTGAATTTGATTGCAAGTAGTGTAGATTCATCCTCTAATGCACATATATGATTTAACAGGCATCAAATATTTGTAACCTAGTTCATTATGAACTATAGATGCATAAGAATGATAATAATTAGTAATACCTTTAGGGAAGTTGTTGGATCACTAGGGGAAAGTTCTCTTAAGTTAACCCCTTATTAGACCAACTTTATGACCTTGGATAAATGTCGGAAGATAATATACATAAGCCTAAAATGGCCTATATACCAATTGATTCCCTTTTAAGCTTTAAAATACAAGTGCTCCTAAATAACCATTCTTTGATAATTAGGCATTCCTTGTCATCCTTTATTTTTCTTAATTGCACAAATGAATGTCTTTAAATATCAAGAGATATCAATAAGTTGAACAAATATGTACCAAGCTAGCTTCCAATGACTACTGTAAAAGGGTTGGAATAAAAAATTTGAGTTTTAAAAATTGAGTATTCAAGATCAATCTTGAATCTCTTAGGATTGATTCCAATTGCCATGAAATTGAGTAAGCAAGTGGACATACAAATCTTAGATTAGGAATAGGTGCATTAAAGTCTAGGTTGGTGATATGGTGAACATGAGAAATTATGTACAAATAAGGTTGGCACAAGATTGAATGTATGTAAATATGTGTAGATAGGGGTAGAGGGATGACCAAGGGAGAGATTAAGCCAAAATTAACATAAGAGGTGTTAGTGTAGTTTTTTTATTTTTCTACTGGGTTAATTTATTTTCCCTTAGTCATAGGTTTTTATTACACTTTTATTAAGATCGCTTAGGATAATAAAGTGAGTTTATAATTTAATAACTAAGAGATAAGGTGATGAGGTGTCACCATCCTAAAAGGATGGAGCATTTTCTATTTTTTCCACTTTATTTAATATTGGTGGTCACTTCCTATTGATTGGTTTTCCACCTCCATCATCTTCTTAGTTCTATATAAACTCATCACCTAGCTTGTATTTTGCTTATTAGAAGCTCTTAATGCATTGTTGTCATTCTGACATTGTATATCTCTCAGAGTCACCGGTTTGCATTGTTTATGTTTTTCCAATTTATGTAGCTTAGAGTTTCTCTTATAAATTTCCTTGGGTTATCAATCTATTTCAAATTTCTAACATGATATCAAAGCTTTTATTTTGAGAATTTTGAGTTCATGGATTCCTAATTGAGGTTTTGAGCCTTTTATGTGAGGTCTTGTAAAATATCATATGCTCTTCTCTTGTGTTTAAAATGATCTAGAGAATTACAAAAGATTTATGAAGATTTGATATCCTCTTCAATTTGTATATGAGTTTGTACAATTTGGGTGATTTCAACAATTATGGTTATATTGGTAGCATTTTTATTGTTCCAATGTATCTAGGAGGTTCAAGAAAGTCAAGATTGGATTTTTTTTCATCTAATCCAAAGATCATTTGACATAGTTGCAAGTTGGGATTTGAAGCTTAGATCTGATGAGCAACTTTTTACTACAGCACTTTCAGCCAAAATGAACCTTGCCATTGCATTTAGAAGGTCGATGAGATGAAGTTTGACATAAAATTTACCCATATTTGATGTTGAGATACTTCGAAGAATTTTGTTTTCTAGGAGGGTCATAAGCCCCCTGAGCTACAATCATACAACAAAAAACAAAAAATAAAAAAGAATTGGTGATTATAGACCACTCACAGCCTAACCATCGTGACTTTAGAGTCGCTAGCAGTTGCAATAGGCTATCGTAGACTTAAGCCACTAAGCGACATTGGTAGCCGCCGACCAGGGTCACTTGCCATTTGACTGAACCACCTATAGTTTAATATAAACCGTGATTGTTCCAATAATTGCAACCGATAATCTACAAACTATCGTTGATATTTTTCCTGACCGCCACCAACAGTGCTCCCCAAGGGTTGCCACCACCGCCAACGCTACTCAAGGGTCACCAAGGCCCTCATATAGGTCAAAATGGGCCTTTATTAAAAACTTGCACAAATTTTGCTCTGATTATTAGATGTTGGTGAACGAGATATCATCAAAAAGCTGGAGACGAGAACTTTCCATTCATAAAGTCCATGAATTTCGCCCCAAAGCTCCATTTTTTGGAAACAAATAGGTGTCAGAATTTTTTGAAGAGCTCTACATAGTTACAAAGTTAATTTTTTTAGATTTTGTATCAAGTTCATTTTGCATCAGAATTTGTAATTTTGGCCATTATGGACCTAGTGAACATTGTAACTTGAAAAAAGATTTATAAACACACTAAAATATAAAGTGTCAACCTTGTAATATTTGGGGGGCTGATTTTTGATACTAATGAAAAGAGTGGGAGTTTATTAGTATTCTCTTTCTTTTAACACTTCTTCATTTCTACATCATGAATCAAACAACAGTTCTTATTCTAATTGCTTACAACTATTTTGAGTGGAAATATCACATGATAATCCACTTAAGAAGCATTGGTTTGCATAGGATAAAATCGGACTAAAAATTGAACCTACTAAAGATGAAGAAAATTCTAAGTGGTTCAATAAATGTGATGAAGCATATGGAACCTTGTGTTTGCTTGTTTCTCCTAATTTTCTCTTGCATATTGAATCTTTGAATACACCAAATGAAACATGGTCTAAGATAGAAACTCCATTTGGAACTCAAGATTCTATGAAAGGTCATATATTAGAAAATGAACTCATCAGTATATGTCCATGCAACTTCAACACAATTCAAGATTTCTTCACCAAATTGTTCAATTAGTAAGGTTGCATTTAAAACAATGTGGAATTGAAAAGAAATATGAATAATTGATTCTTAGTATTCTCTCTAAGCTAAGCTCTGATTTTTTTAGTATTTGTTTCTACCTTCTATGCTACTAAAGATGCATTTGGGTCTAAATTCACCATGCCATCTTTGCATGACTTTGCTACTTCTCTCACAGAGGAGCAAGATAAGCTAATGCAATTGGGCAGTATAAAATCCTCTAAGTCCCATGCCTTGGCTGCCAACCAAGGCACAAAAGAACAACTAGGATAAAGTAGTAACAACAAGGATAAGAAATAGAAGAATAACACAAAGAAGATGGATCATACCCCAAAAGTAGCTAATGAGACCTCATCTTCAAATGGTGACAATTCTAAGAAAGAGAAGGTCAAATGTGCCTATTGTAGAATACTCGATCATGATGAGCATAAATGTTTGAAGAAACAAGTTGATCACTTGACACACATTCTTGTAAAGAATAACCTCAGTGTTCCTAAATCAGTAAATAAAGTTTAGATGAGGGTTCTCACAAGGAAAAAGATTAAAAGGGGAAAGGAAAGGGAAAGGTCCTTGTAGCAGTTGCTTATCCTTCATCCACTTGGGTTCTTGATTCAGGTGCCTTGCACCACATGGATTCATTTGAGGATGAACTTGAATACTTTGAGTTGTGTACTATGCCTTCCTTTTTCATGGGTGATGACACTCTTATTTATGTGGGGGATGACATATTTTATTATGTTCTTTGTGTTTCCTCATTATCAACTAATCTCCTATCAACATATCAAATTGTAATGTCATAAAATTGCACCTTAGGGGCAATTTCATATTTTGACACTTTGCCTTGTATTTATTACACCTAATCGCATTTATGATAAGAGCCTCATGGGTCAAAATTTCACAATTCCAATTCCACGAGGTCCAATGATGAAGTGACAACAATCTAATACCTCGTTTCTCAAAAACTAATGTGTTGGACACCTATGCGGCATGCTAGCATCTTGGTGATTTTTCGAGTTTGAAATGGGGAATATGAGAATCTTGACTCATGACACATGTCCCTACAGTCAAAATTTTGAGTGTAATGGATCCTCTCACCCTTGCATGCAACAAAGCTCCCCTTTTTCTCTCATTTTGTGGGATTCTTCTCTCAATTCTTCTCTAATATTGCTCAATTATCTGCTTTTCCTTCTTACAACACCACTTCTACAAGTGAAGCTATGTTGGACTGAGGTCCCTCTAATAGCCAAAGCTCTCTAGCAAGCATTCAAAAATGCATCCATGTGTTCAAGAGGGGGCCAAGGATAGTTGATAATGCTCTCTTGCTCTTATCTATTTATGAATAGATTAGATCACTTTGTTCATTTGCTACTTTGTGGTATGGGTTCTCCTCCTCAAGTGGGGATTGTTTTCACCACTCTTTACTTGTTTATTTTACTCTCTCTATCTTGTTGGCTATCCGTGGAGGTGGGAACACCAAAACGGGGGTTTGACTACGGCAAGCCCCAAAATAGCCCCAATATTTTTCTTTGTTCATCTTGTGTGCAGGTTGCCGAAGCAAAGCTTGGAGGAGGGTTTCAAATGTTTGGCCATCTATAAGTTCTCTTTTAGCTCCCCTTTGTACTTTTTCTTGTTTTCTATTTTTTGTTTAGTTATTCAATTAAATAGACCTCATATCTATATAAGATAGTAGGTTTCCAGTTACTCTATTCAAGGTTTGAGTTCTTTGTTCGCCTAGGATGCTAGTGCATCCTTCGAACTCCAGTGCGTCATGTTGGTGTCTTGATACCACATTGTAGTCCTTTGGCCAAGGGCTATATTCCTTTTGAGGTAGAAATCTAGAAACTCTACTTTATCAAATTTGGAAGTAGTCTTCTGGAATAAGTAATTTGTATATGAACTTCTTTGCAATTTCTTCATTCAACAATACTTGAGGTGGTTAAGGGAATTGCACTCCCTAGGATTCTCTTAAGAACGAAGAGACTCATGAGCAGTGAATCCCCCTTATCTCACATTTTGGTGACCCTGGCATGAACCATGTCAGATCTGTTTCTGCAATGTTTTAATGTTTATGATAATGCTTTCTCTAAGGAAGATTTTGATATGTTGGATGATGCCCTAGATGACTTCTTATAAGCATCTTCCTCTACCTGCAGATCTTCCAAACAAACTTCTTATTCACAAGCTGAAGAGCCGGTGAACATTGTTGTAGTCTTTATGGCTTCCCTGAAGCTTAAGATACTTGTTGTTTACTTGACCCCAGCTAGCCCCTCTCCTACAAGGATTCATTCTATTTGTTGGATTTCATATCATAATGATTCATCGAATTTATATTCAAGGTTTGTGAAAGCCATAGACTCTACTTCTTATAATGCTATTTGGGCACACATATAATACAAGAAGAAATAAGAAAAAATTGGATCAACAACCTTTCATTCCTACACCTCGGCCTACTCAAGTTCCTACTCCTTTACCACCTTCTCAAACAAGTCTTCCTTTAGAACCTAATCCTAAGACTGAATCACCTGGAGATTATAATCTTATCGAGCAACTTTGTGTTACTCTGGCTAATATTTTGCTTTGGGATTTGCTTTAGACTGCTTTGGTTTATCAAGGTATGCTTTAGGAAGCCTTACAGAATATCCTCTTGCCTGCCTCTACTAGGCCGATGAATTAAATGCATTAATGGTTCATATTCATGTAGATTCACCAAATATCACATTTTATCTGCAAGAACTTCTACCCTCAGATGTGTAGAAACAAGTGGACCCTTTAATGATCATAGTTAATGTTAATACTATCGGTATTAGGCATACCCTTGTTGACACCAATTCGGCCATCAATGTTCGTGGTATAAATCTACTACCTAAGATTAAAGTTGACTCTTTTTCTCTAGCTTCTTCTTCTCTGTATATTCATGTATTTGATAACACTGGTCAACAAGTCCTAGGCACGATAATCCTACCTTTGCGATTAGGCCCCATTACCTTACCCACCTTGGTTTATGTGATGCCTGGCCCCTTATCTTATAATCTTCTCTTGGGGAGACCTTGGATTCATGCTATGGGTGTTGTGACTTCTACTTTACATTTTTCTCTGAATTTTTTTGCAAACAATCAAGTGGTTACGGTCAAGGTTGACCTTAAGGTTGTTCACCTTTGTGAATTAGTGACTTCTTATTGGGCTTTGGTCATTTCCGCTCTTAAGAATTGTATTGTCACTTACCTTTGATGCAATGACTTGTTCCTTGGAAATACCATCTATAAAGGTTATCCCTAAAGCAAATGTTGCTAAAGAGGAGTAGCCTAAAGCAAAAAGTCTTAAATCTTCCCTATCTACTTCTTTTGAATCGAATACATTTCTTGGTGATGATTGGAGATCCTTGGAATTCTCTGAATTCTTCATTGGAGAATACAAAGTGAATCTCATTCATCTTAAACTTCCAATAACTTCAAACACCTCTATTAAGGAGATTGATCATACTCCTGTTGAGAAGGAAAGCTATGATCCTATTTAGGAAACCAGTTATTCCCCTACCGAGGAGGATAATCCTACTCCCATTAAGGAGGTTAATGTTTGAAAATTGAATAAGGAATATGGTTGTAGCCTTGTAGATGCATTCATGTCCATTGGTGGAATGATGTTCTCTACATAGAACCACCATCTTTTGAAGCTTTACAAATGCGTTATGGTATTGGATATAGGCTTGTTTCTCAATATCATTATGGGCATAAAGGCCTTGGACATATTGAGCAAGGAATTCAGGTCCCTATCCAATTTAAGCCTCACAAGTATTATTTGGGTTTGGGATGCTATGTTGAACAATCTAAGAAAAAACCTTGGTGGAGTGTTAACATGATTTTAGTTGAACTTCTTAATTTGGTCCATCCAGAATTGGTAGACGATGGGGTGGAGGTTGAAGAAGTCCACTTAGACATTTTCTCCTTGGAGGAAGCATTAGAGGAATTCTTAGGCGCTTACTCCCGCTTGCCCTCCTTTCACCATAAATGGTGATTCTCATATCTCCTCAGCAAACAAGCATACTTTGGTGAATCTATTTTGAATATGGATGAGGAGGCCCCTCTATTGAATATAGATGATGGTGTCATGATACGACATACTGAAGATCATAGTCCCCTCGTCAAGGGGGATACCACTAAAGTTTTCATGGATCCTAAATCTCCCGAAAAGGTGATTAAGATCGAGAAGTGCCTTTTTTTATAGGAAGCTAAGAAGCACTCCAACCTTTTATATCCTCATCTGGATATCTTTGCTTGGTCATATGAGGACATGCCTAGTATTGATGAGTCTATAGTGGTTCACAATATTGCCTTATGTCTTGATGCCAAGCCTATTAAGCAAAAAATCTGAAAGATCAATCCCAAGGTTGCATTGTTGGTTAAGAATGGGATAGAGAAGCTATTGAAAGTTGACTTTATATATCTAATTGACTACTCACCTTGGTGTGATATAGGGGGATTCGCTGCTCACAAGTTTTATTCATCCAGAGATCCTCATAGGGCGAACTACCCTATATTACCTTAATGGAACAATGCGGAAGTTTTAGATTCTAAAAGAGTAGGTCACAAAGGTTCTCTAGATAGAATGACAAGCTCTCGGCCAAAGGATGTCAGCGCATAACACAGATGACAGTGTGGTGCGCTGACGTCCTATAGGCGCACTGGTGTCTCATATGGACCCGAGAATGAGTTTATCTCAGAAAATGACTGAGTGACTGCTTCTATTTGATTGCTAAGGACTTATAGAATATATGAAAATGACAAAATGCGATATAATGATATAATAGGACTAAAGAAAAATAAAATAGAAGTGATAAAGAAGAAAGGAAGGGAAAGAAATACTTACAGTCCTGCAGGTGATGAGGCCTCCACCAAGTGAATGTATTCAAAACCTGCAAGCATGATATCTGAAGAGAATGTTAGGGCTTTATAGGGGTTTGCCTTAGTCAAACCCCTGTTTTGGTGTTCCCACCTCAACGGACAACCAAGAAGATAAAGAGTGTGACAAACAAAGCATGTGGTGAAAGCAAAACCCGCTAAGGAGTAGAACCCACACCATGAATAAGCGTGTGATAAAAGCAAACCCCACTTAAGGAGGAGAACCCATATCACCAAGTAAGTATGCAAATAGTAGGGGATATGGAATCCCAAGATGCTCACAAGCATAAAATGGAGTTGCAAGGGCCAAGAAGGCTACAAAGAGTGTTGCTAAGAGAGCTTGAGAGAACTTGAAGCTACTACAACAAGCTATAAGCAAGTGATGGAGTGAGACTAAAAGATAGAATGAAGCTAGAAAAATGCTTGCAAGACTTGGAAGGACTTCCAACCTGCAAATGGATGGAAAGAATGAATTAAAAAGGAAGAGAAGAAGCTTCCCAAGCAGTTATAGAGAATCCTGAGCTGTTTCCACCAACAAACTTAGCTGCAAAGTGGAAAACTTGCTCAAAAATGGTCGTCTGAGTGTTTTCATGTCACAGGATGATAGCGCAGTGTGCAGATGTCTACGCGATGCACTAGTGTCTGGACACGTCACACTACAAAACGACGCGAACGGGAAAAGCACAAAGTGCAACGCAAAGTTGACACACAAGGGTGGCTGCTAAAAAGGGGTGTTGAAGCATCTTGAGAAGGAAAAAGGCTAATGCAAGGGCCAAAATGGGCCTACTCAAGATGCTAAGGGAGTGGACACTAAAGCGGAAGCAAGAATGTAGGCAAAACTGCAAAGGTACAATTTTACTCTTATACACTTGGATTTCAAATATTGTTTATATTAGTAAACCTAATGGTCATATTTGTATATGTATTGACTTTCATGGCCTCGATAAGGCTTCTCTTAATGATGATTTTCCATTGCCTAATATTAATATGATTGTAGACTCAACTCCAAGCCATCCCTTGTCCTTCATGGATGGCTTCACGGGCTATAACTAGATTCATATTAACCTAGAAGATCAATATAAGACAACCTTCACTACCTCTTGGGGTACCTTTTGTTATGTGGTCATGTCATTTGGGTTAAATAATGCAAGAGAAACTTACCAATGGGCAATGACCCTAATCTTTCATGATTTCATTCATAAGATCCTAGAAGACTACATTGATGACATCTTGGAAAAATCCATAACTCGTCAAGATCACATAGGGAATCTTCATCTTATTTTTGAAAGGCTTCGAATATATAAGATGAGACTTAATCCTCTTAAGTGTTTCTTTAGTGTGGACATAGGAAAACTTTTAGGATTCATAGTTTCTCATCGTGGAATCAAAGTTGACATGAATAAGATTGACACAATTGTTAACTTGCCTCCACCTAGGAACATTTCTTAATTGTAGAGTTTACAAAGGGAGATTTAGGATATTCATAGATTTATATCTCAATTGGTTGATCATACCATTCCTTTCAGTCGTTTATTAAAGAAAGATGTTCATTTTATATGGGATGAGGAGTGCCAGAAAGATTTTGATTCAATAAAAACTTATTTGGCCAAATCCTCTCGTATTAATGTTGGTTGTGCAGGATAGACCCTTTTTGCTTTACCTTATCACATCACCATACACTTTGGCAGCTTTGCTCGCTCAGTATCATGATGTTGGGAGAGAAAGAGTGGTCTACTATATTAGTCTTGTCCTAGTTGATTATGAACTCGTTATTCTTCCATGGAGAAACAATGTCTTGCTCTTGTCTTTGTGATGCAGAAGTTAAGACACTATCTTCTTCATGCTGAAACACATGTTATTGTGAAAAGTGATCTTCCAAAGCATTTTTTTTCTAGTGTCAACATTGTTGGGAGATTAGCAAAGTGGGTAATGTTGCTTTTTGAGTTCGACATGAAATTTGTTACTCAAAATTCAATAAAAGGTCAAACAGTTGTCGATCAATTGATAAAAACTCCCTCAACTCACTCCTTCCTGGGTTAAGACTTGTTCCCTGATGAGGATATTTTCATAATTAATCATGATCTTATGTGGAAGATGTATTTTGATGGGTCAAGATGTCATACTAGCTCTGAGGCGGGTGTGGTCCTAATATTTCCTAAAGGTAAGTCGGTCCCTCTCTCCTTTTGATTAGAATTCACTTGCACCAACAACATCGAGTATGAATCCCTTATTTCCATCTTGCATGTTGCGATTGCGTTAAACATAAAACATCTCTATATACATGGTGACTCTGAGCTTATTATGAATCAAATTATGCAAACCTATCAAGCTAAGCAAAGTAAGTTGTCTCAGTATCAAAACCTTGCTTTGTCCTTACTTAATCGGTTCTCCTCTTTCACAATAGATAATATCCCTAGGAGAGAAAACCGACATGCAGATGCCATGGCGAGCATTGCCTCCCTGGTACCTTCGAATAGGGATATGAAAGAATACCACTTTGTGGTTCATATTTTTCGGTTTATTGTTGTTTCTGACCAACCTGAATCCAATTCTCTCACATGTTCTCATATAGAATCAGGAGAATGGTATTCCAAAATATACAACTATCTAAAGACTAGAAACTTTCCCGATGATGCAACAAAGAATGATCACACTCGTATATGAAATTTGTTAGTCCGCTATTTTGTTTTGATGGATGTTTTTTATCAAAAATCTTATAATGGCTTACTTCTATGTCTCACTAAAGTGGAAATACCCCTTGCCATTAAGGAGGCCCATTTGGGTTCTAGAGGTGGACATTTTAGTGGTGAATCCCTCATGCAAAAATTGATTCACATGGGATAATTTTTGCAAAAAATGGAACAAGATTGCTTTGATTTTGTCAAAAAGTGTCTGTAATGTCAACAATATAGTCTTCTTATTCATGCTCCTACCCAAGAGTTACAAAATCAGATCTCTCCTTGGCCATTCACAAAATGGGGGTTGGATACCATTGGAAAAATATCACCTCCTTCCTCTAAAAGTTGTGTCTTTATCATCACTGCTACCGATTACTTCATGAAGTGGGTTGAAGTTGTCTCGCTTCGATCCATGATTGTTGAGCTATTTGTAGCTTTCTCTTAAACAACATCAATGTTTACTTCAAATTTCCTTCTACCTTTGTTTCCAATAATGGTACACCATTTAAGAACAAGGAAGTGAAGCAATTTCTAGAGAATTTTCATATTCAACATAGATTCTCTACACTGTACTATCCTTAATCTAATGGCCAAGTAGAAGCATCTAACAAAACTCTTGAGCTCATTCTTTGAAAAATAGTGAATAAACATGGTAAGGATTGGTACATTCAAATTACATACGCTTTGTGGGCCTATCACACGAGTGTTCGTACGACAATGGGAACGGCTTACAACCTTGTGTATGGAACTGAAGCTATCATGCCTTTGTAGTTGGAAATTTTGTCTTTGTGGGTTTCCCTTAAAGGGTTAATTGACAATGAAACTTAATGATCTAATCATTTGCATCAAATTGAGATGCTTGATGAGCACCGATTATAGGCCCTTAACCATCTTAAAGCTTATCAACGATCATTATCTAAGCAATACAATCAAGGTGTTCTTCCTAGGACTTTTAAGGTAGGTGAACTAGTTCTCTATGAGAATTAGAAAAATGTAAATGCACCACTTGATCAAAAGGGGAAGTTTGGCCCTAATTGGTTAGGCCCTTACATTTTCATCTTTGTGTATGGTTTTGGTGCATATGCATTGTCATCTATGGATGGGACACCTCTAAAAGAACATGTTAATGCAATGCACCTTTGTCGATACTATGTGTAGCACGTCTATGTGTCACATGTATAATGTTCACTCCTCAGGGTGGCAACGTTGCACGTGTTGACATTCCTTCATTAACACATTATGAAAAAATTTTGTGTTATGATGCAACCATGTGTGTGTGTGACACATACATACGTGTGTTTCTACTATGCTATGTATCCATGCATTACATTACATCTTTTGGTTGGGAAATTAGATCATCATTATATCTAACTAACATACATCCATGTGCGTTTATTAAGTCATGGTAGCATCTAATTTAACATACATCCATACATATGATATCCATTGCATCAACATACATGGAGAAGAGGAGCATTTACATAAAGTAAAGAACACCATGATATTAGAACCAAAATCTCATGTGTATATATATGTATCAATGTCATGAACATCTATTGTGCCACTGACATGAAAAACTAAGTGGTTGTTATATATATGTGTCAACGTCTATACATCAGAAATGATCTACATAATATATAACATCACTAAAAAAAAGATGTACAAAATGGCTATCTAAGCCCCAGGCATGTGGCTCCCTGAGCCCTCTAGTTCTGGTGGTTGTGGTCAAGGCTAAATAGTGGACATGGAGTAGGCCCTTTGTGACCAAAAAATAGAAAGTTCCACATGGAATCCTCTTATCTCTTCCTTGAGAGAGGCTATGTAGATCTCTACTGCCCTGAGCGTGTCCCGAAGTTGCCAGTCCCCTATGGGCTACCCTGCGAGGTCATTGAGCTGGCTCTAAAGAGTGTCACGTGCTTGATCAACTCCCTCTGCTCTCGTCATAGCCGCATCTCACCTGCCAAGGCAAACAACAACTCTGCTAAGACCTGATCTCTCTATCCTCGGGCAGTGGCGACATCAACTGTCATTTGTACAATCTCCACCTCTACCTCCTTATTCATGCTTATGTCCGAGAGTTACAAAATCAAACCTCTCCTTGGTCGTTCACAAAATTGGGGTTGGATATCATTGGAAAAATATCACCTCTTTCCTCTAAAGGACATGTCTTTATCATCACTGCTACCAATTACTTCACGAAGTGGGTTGAAGCTGTCCCACTTCGATCCATGACTGTTGAAGCTATTTGTAGATTTCTCTTAAATAACATCATTGCTCACTTCAGATTGCCTTCTACCTTTGTTTCCAATAATGGTATTCCATTTAAGAACAAGAAAGTGAAGCAATTTTTGGAGAAATCTCATATTTAGAATAGATCCTCTACACCGTAATATCCTCAATTTAATGGCCAAGTAGAAGCCTCTAACAAAACTCTTGAGCTCATTCTTTGGAAAAAAGTGAATAAACATGGTAAGGATTGGCACATTCAATTGACATACGCTTTGTGGGCCTATTGCACAAGTGTTTTTAAGGAAATGGGAACAATGCCTTACAACCTCATGTACAACACTGACGTTATCATGCCTTTGGAGTTGGAATTTTGTCTTTGTGGGTTTCCCTTAAAAGGTTAATTGATGATGAAACTTATCGATCTAATCATTTGCATCAGCTTGAGATGTTGGATGAGAGTCGATTACAAGCCCTCAACCATCTTAAAGCTTATAAATGATTGTTATCTAAGCAATACAAATAAGGTGTTCTTCCTAGGACTTTTAAGGTAGGTGACCTAGTTCTTTATGGGAATCAACGAAATGTAAATACACTGCCTGATCAAAAGGGGAAGTTCAGCCCTAATTGGTTAGGCCCTTACATTGTCATCTCTGTGTATGGTTTTGGTACATATGGATTGTCATCTATGGATGGGACACCTCTAAAAGAACCTATTAATGCAATGCACCTTTGTTGATACTATGCGTAGTATCTATGTGTCATATGTATAACATTCACTCCTCAGGGTGGCAACGTCGCATGTGTTGACATTCCTTCATTAACACATTGTGAAAAAAATTGTGTTATGATGCAACCATGTGTGTGTGTGTGTGGCATACATACATGTATTTATACTATTCTATGTATCCATGCATTACATTACATATTTTGGTTAGGCAATTAGATCATCATTGTATTTAACTAACATACATCCATGTGCGTTTATTAAGTCATGATAGAATCTAATTTAACATACATCCATACATATGATATCCATCACATTAACATACATGAAGGAGAGGAGCATACACATAAAGTAAAGAACAACATGATATTGGAACCAAAATCTCATGTATGTATATATATATGTATGTATGTATCAATGTCATGAACATGTGTCATGCCACTACCATCAAAAAATAATTGGTTGTTGTATATGTGTCAGCATCTATACATCGAAAATGATCTACAAAATATATACCACCGCTACAAAAATGATTTAAAAATTGGCTATCTAAGCCCTGGGCATGTGGCTTCCTGAGCCCTCTAACTCTGGTGGTTGTGGTCGGGGTTGAACAGTGGATGCAGAGTGGGCCCTCTATGACTGAGAAATAGAAAGTGTTGCATGGAATCCTTTGATCTCTCCTTAAGGGAGGCTATGTGAATCTTTGTTTCCTTAAGAGTGTCCCAAATTTGTTGGTCCCCTACAGGCTGCCCTACAAGGTCATTGAGCTAGCTCTGAAAAGCATCACGTGGTTTCTTGAAACCCTATACTCTGTCATAGCCACATCTCGCTCAACCAGGGAAACCCATAGCTCTGCTAAGATGTGATATGTCTGTCCCTGGGAAATGGTGGCATCAGTTGTTATCTGTACAATCTCCACATGTGCCTCCTTGTACGTCATCCTCAAACACACGACTGGCTTGAAAAGTGGGGTGTGTCACCTTGTTGTGACTGGCCAGTAAGTGTCGAGGATGGGGCCTTGGATTGACACAATAGGGGCCACCTTTGATATGCATTGAGAAAAGAGCCTAGTCCACCCCTGTGCATCCACTACGACCATATAGAGAAGAGATATATCAATATAGACATAAAGCTAAAGTAAGAAATATATACATGAGATGAAAAATGAAAGTACTGAAATGAAATGACATAATATAACTACTATACTTGGGTCCCCCGGCTGCTATTATAGGTTAAGGGGTGGTGCAATGCTAGGACCATACCATTTTCCTTTGATGCTCCTCTCAGTGCTGCTAGAGCCATCGTGAGGTCGACGATAGGATCTGGTGTCATAGACAAGACAAGGACTGTGAGTGGGGGAGAAGACATCCTTCATTGTTGCATCAACCTCACCTCTGCTACTGCCACCTCCTCCTCACCCTACTATTTTTACTACTCTCCACCTCAATTTTCCTACCTCCGCCTCTGCCCCAACAGGGCATCACCCTAAATCCCTAGATCCCCTTGGGGGAATTCATCAAAAAAATGGGTGTAGGGTTGTACACCTCCCACTAGGCCCAATAGCCTCTCGCCACTCCTACATTATCGACCAACTGTATCTCTGGTAGGTCTTGATCATCGACGTAGTCATTAAAAAGGATAATGTCAACGATGGTGGGTCGTTGATTATTTACCGATCATGTGGCACTCCTCACGACCCGTGCATAAGATGGGGCCATGGGGGAATGATCTAAATGTGGCCATACTATCGCATAAATTGGGCCCAGTAGTATGGCATGATCACAAAATATGTGTGACCCAAGAGCAAAACGGTCACGTTGTAGGTTCCTCAAGAACTTGCATCATCTACCCAACGAAAAAATTGGTGGGGCTGTCATCTGACCTGGTTCAGTTGTAGGGTGTCAAATTACACTTATTAGAACTATAGGTCTCCATGACTCCACTGTCTAATTATCTCATACCAATGAGCCATGGGTACTATATAATCTTGCACTCAAGGATACCCCTCGGGTCATGTACATGTAATGTGGGAAAAGGCCCACACCTACAACAAGGTGCATGTTGTTAGGCTCCAAAACTCATATTTTTCATACCTTCCCATCTCTTGGTATAGGTGTGCAAGCATGCTATGCCCCCACGCAAACACCATCCTACACTCATCCATCTCTTGGATAGTATACACAATTCCCTCGTGCAAGTGAGAGCCTCGTACATCTATCATGACCCTAGCGGCCATAGTGATAACCAAAACATGTTGTGATAGGGGCACAACAACACTGCCTTGCTCAAACCAGCATGTGTAGATGTGGCCAATCGTGTTGTTGTCATCAGTTTGGCACAAGTAGTACTCGACCCTATCGCACCACTCCCAAGATGAACATGTATCATTAATAACCACTTTCTGCCCACAAACGGTAAGGCCAAGGATGTGACATACATCCTCAAGTGTGACGGTCATCTCACTTGTTGGGGGTGGAAGGTTGAGGTGGTAGATTCCCATCACTCCATCAACACCATCAACATCCAATCATGGTAGAGCATCTCTGACATCCGATAAATGTGCTAGAGACCCAAATGTCGTAGAAGTGTCCCCTCTGCATTTGATAAGTGCCAATGTTGATCCTAGACAAGGCGTAGCACCTACCCTTTGGGATGTTCCCTCATCTTCGGGAATCCTACAAAAGCGAAAAGAATCTAAGTCAAAAATCTAATGTGTGAAAAATTCTACAAAAATCTACTATGTGGAGCTTTTGAGACACTTGCATGCTACACAGATGTATGTGCATCGTGAATGTGTCTAAGGCCCGCCATTAGAGCTAGAGGGATGCCAACACATGTTGGGGTCCCCAATGCATAAAGAGGATGCAGATGCACAACTTGGACGCCTGTGCTTTGATTCCTCTAAAAATCTAGAAAAAATCTTTAAAAATACATTAAAAAGTGGTTCGAGGACTCACCTGGTCGACCTCAATCCCCTCGCACACATCCTCTTGTAGCTGGTGATGAGAGCCAATTATGTCCTATTTTATGCCACATTTTAGCCTATTTCATACACCTTCATACCCATTCCCACATTCCATTTCCATTCCATATCATACCATTTTACCATTTTATGTTGCATATGATTTAATATACATAAGTAATCTTTAATTTAGTTTTTAGATAAAATATGTGAATAAATAGTATCAGATTGTATTTAATAGTATTCTTTTGTATTAAAGATAGTTTGGATGATACATAATATCACAACTGGTATGCAATAAGAGTTGTCTTAGAAAAAATTGTACATACTAAATTTGCCCCCAAAATTATAAAACAGTGCTAAAGCCACTGCTTGACCCCAGATTTACAATGCTAATATTCCAACATATACAAAAAGGTGAACAATATATCATTTTGCTACAAAAGGAGACAACAACTATTACATTAAGATCACTTTAGAAACCAAAATTGTTGAGACCACACATTTTACTCCCTAGCAATGTTGGTATTTTCTTCTTCAACCAGACCATTCTCATCACCTCCCACCATGGATTGCACATCACTTTCGATTGGTCTAGCCAGGGGCGTCCTCCTATGTCTTCCTTGCACTGCAACTATCACATTAAACTCTCTTTGGAATTTATTTAAGGCTTTTATGAATATCTCATGCTCCTCTCCCTCCAGCTGGCACGTGTGTCTATATCTAACTTCAAATTTTTTGATCCTAGCCAATCCATCTTTGACCAAACTAACAAACTTGGGAAGGGAGATCTCAATATGCAATGATACATGTGAGACAATATGAAAAAAGTGAGTTTCTTTGAAAACTCGGTAAGGCTCCTCCTATTACCCACAAACTTTTCATCATTCCTCACTTTTCAGTTCTACCACATAATTTTAGTAGAGAGAAAAATCTAGAAAATTTTGCATTCTTTTTTCAACTTTTTATTTTAGATTAGAGTATCAAACCAAATCAACTTATCACTGTTATAATTTTGAGATTGAAACAAAACATTTTCTAGATTTCTTTAGAATATAGGTAATCAAATAAAATATGTTTTATTGATTCAGGAGTTTTACACATATTGCAAATATCTACATCATGTCCATTAGATTTAAAGAGAATTCTTTGTAGCAAGACAAACCACCTAAAACCAACCTTTTTTGGCTCAAGCCCACTGCACCAAACATCCATTAGTACTTTATGTCATTCATTCTTATCCATTTCAATATTCCAACATTTATTAAGATGTTCAAAAATATTGCTAACATAGGTTAGATCTCTATAAACAACCTTTGCTTTTAGCTTGGAGATGGGACTTCATTCCTCCAAACAATCTCATTAGTCAAGTCTAAGGCTCTATTAGTATCCAAGGGGAAGGTAGACTCCTTGCAAGCTTCAGTAAGTGTGCAATAGGTTCTAAAGTTCAAGGCTGGGAGATCAAATTCATTTGCTAAGTCAGTCTAGTTTTTTATTTTTCCTTCTTGCAAGATATCTCTAAAGGTTTGGATGCCTTTTTGGTACCACTTCTTAGCCGAACACCCGTGCATTAGAGTGAGGGCTTGTCTTTATGGAAGATATTCCACCAAATGGAACTGTGTGAATGACACTTAATGTTATCATTTAGAGATGTGTCATAGAATTGGAGGTAAGCACCATGTTTGACTAGCTCCTAGGCCTTCCAAAGGCTCTTAAAAACCACTAAACTAGCCAAAGACATCAAGAACTTGCTTAGGATAATGTCACTCAATGGAAGCTACTTCCAGGATTTTGCTTGTTTGGGCACATCCATTTGGATGCTACTTCTTACCAAAACTTTCCAGGGCTCATTCCCATCCAAGGCTTTCACAATCCACCTAGTTGCTAAGCCAATACCTTGCAGTCTCATGTCTTGTAGACCTAACCCACCCTGCATTTTATCCAAGCAACACCACTCCCAACACACAACATGCTTTTTCCTTTTTCCTTTACCATCAGACCAAAGGAACTCTCTAATCTTCTTTTGGATCTCATTGACTTGATAGCTGCAGAAGAACCAAACTAAGGAAAAATAAATGTTGTATGAAGAAAGGATTTTCTAGAAGACTTGTAACCTTCCTGCTAGAGAGAGAAATGCTTATTCCATTTCTCTAATTTCTTGTCAATTCTACTTTCGATCCACCCCCATATTTCTTTTAGGTTTGGATCCACTACAAAGGGGATACCAAGGTATCTCACTTCAAGATTAGGGCCCCCCCACTGAAAGCTGAAGGTTTGGAACCAGTCTGTGGGTTTATTGTCCCACCCAAGCACCTTAGATTTGGAATGGTTGATTTTAGCCCTAGAGGCCTTACAAAAAGGATCCATTTTTACCATTAGAGACTCAAATTTTTGCTTGTCCAATTCTGGGAATAGTGCAATGTCATTTGCAAACTATACATTTATAAGTTGCTCCTCATTTGGAAGCCTGATGCCCCTTACACTTGGTGAAATTGCAAATTCCATTAGAAGATAGTGGAGGGCATCAAATGCTATTACAAACAGGGTAGGGGCAAGTGGGAAGCCTTGCCAGATGCACCTTCCTAGAATTATTTCCTTAGAGAGTGTTCCATTTACATCCACATGTGCATTAACATCTTTGAGAAGGATTTCAACCATCCTACAAAAGAGAGTTTGGAATCCAAAGGCTTGTAGGATGCATCTTAGGAAACCCCACTCCACTCTATCATACGCTTTTCCAAAGTTTAAGAGCAACATTGTTGCTTTCTGATTGGACACCTTTGCCCACTGCATAGCCTCCCGACTCGTGATTAGATTTTCAAGGATGTATATTCCTTTAATAAAGCTTGTTTGGGTGCCATTAACAAATTTGGGAAGTATGTCCTCCAGTATTTTAGCCAAGAGCTTAGCCAAAATCTTGTATGAAACATTTAAAAGTGTGATCGGCCTCTGATTCCTGATTAGGGTTTTATCACCTCCTTTAGGAAGCAACTTGATTATACCTTTATTGATAGTTTTCCCCAAAGTCCCAGTCTCTAAAGCTTCAACATAGACCTGAAGCAGATCCTCACTCACCCACCTAGAGCCCATCGTGACCGAGAGACTTGTCATTGTTCATTGATGCAATGGCTCTGGTAATTTCCTCTTTGGTTAGGGGGATCTGCATCTTTGCAATGTTGTCCCCGATAATTTTCTTTGGAATAAGTTTTTGAACATCCCTTGCCTTATGACACTCATTTGACCCCCTTCTGAAGTGAAGAGACAACTATAAAATGACTGAAACTAATTTTGGATCTCCTTCTAATCAGTGATCAACCTTTTCCCATCCCATATATGATCTATCTGCTCTTTTATATTCCTCTCCTTTAGGAATTTGAAGAAGAATTTGGATCCTTTGTCCCCACAAGATAACTAGTTGAGCTTAGCTTTGATTTTTAGACCATTGACTTTATGCATTTGAATTTTTCTTTGGTTGTCCTTGGTTTTAACCAATTCTCCACTCAACAAAACATCCCCTAGTGCCTTTTGCAGTTTGCTTTCAGCCTCTAAGAAGACATCTTGCAATACCTTCTCTTCCCGTCTTGCATCCATGGCCCCTTTTTTGCCAATAGTTTGAAACAGTTTCTTCTAGCTTTCCACATTGGTGTTCCACCTTTATGTGGAACTTACTCCTTTTAACAGCCACTTGTTAATTTCCCTGAGGGTTGTAATTGCATCCCTACAATCACTAACCTTTAGCAAGATTGTATTCAAGATAAAGAGTGAGACCTTTTTTGCATCTTTTGATCTTTCTTGACATAAAACCAGCTCAGCTTTAATAGGGTGGTGGTTAGAGAGTGTGTAAGAACATACACACATTGTCACCCCATCTTCATCGGGGACAAAATTGAAGTTCTTATTGGCGTAAAACCTATCCAGCTTGTAGTAAATTCTATTACTCCCTTTCTACGTGTTGCACCAGGAGTACCAGACTCCTTTGCAATCCTTCTTCCCTTTCTCCATGGGATCTACAAGGCTGAGTTGATGCTTCAATTTGAACCATAAATACTTCTCATTTCCTTTCTAGGATATATCCATTCCCACCACTTATCTTTGACCTATTCCAACATATTAAAATCCCCCCCAATGATCCATGAAACACTCGAGAGGGTGGCGAGCCATTGCCGCAACTTCATCTTGTCTCTATGATCATTAGGTGCATAAACCGAGCAGACTCTAAAGGCCAAGTCATCCTTTTTGAGGGTTACCCAAACCACCCTATTGCAAGGTGTGATGTCGCTAGCAGTGATCAGTTGGGCCCAATGATTAGCCATAAAGATGGTTTCCCCACCTCTCCCCCTCTCATGGGAGGTGGAAAAGGAGACAACCCCATTCGAAATAAACTTGAGGCTATTTTCTAGGGTAAACCCGACCAACTTGTTTTCTTGCACCAGGAAGAAATATTTTCTTTTGATTAAGTTTAAAAATCTCTTGGTTATATATTTTCGGTTAGGGGATTCCAATCCCCGAACATTCCAAGATAAACAATTAACTTTCATTATCAACCACCATTGCAGAATCCCCTTGTTCATTCCTAAACAACTTGAAGCATTTGGGGAACCTTTCCTCTGTTTCCTCTTTGCTAGGGGAGACTTAATTACCAGACCCGTCTTTTTCCTCTCAGTCTTTAGCGCACATGGGGACTTGCCAATTTTTATGGAATTCTTATTTTTCCTTGGCCTCCTCAATCCATTTTTCTTCTTTGGAGCCTAAATGGCCTCCCCTTGGGTGACATTCTCAGAGTCTTAATTATTGATGTCCCCTTCTGGGGCACTGGATTTCCTTTCCTCTCTGATAGAACCCCCACACTCAAGAGTCTTGCAAGGGATAGGACCTTTCTCTCTCTCTGAATCTTCTCTGTCAAGAGAGTTCTCAAGAGATTGGGAAACAATAGGCTCCATGCCAAAAGGATATTGGGGATGGCCAGGTTCTGGTGTGGGGACGTAGGTTTGACTAGGGGCAGCAAGGGATCCACTAGTCAAAGGTCATTCATTCGCAGGGGGTCCCTAGAGCTCTCAACCAAACTCATGGGCCCACAAGCCTCCTGGTTTTACTTCTCCAATCTAAAATCAAAGGGGTTTGAGCCATATTTTAACTTCAAAACTAGATTAGCATTGGGTTGTAGTTCAGGTGTTGTGTAATTCTTTTCAATTCTTTTCCTTATCTACCCCATAACCAACTATTGGGCATTTAACTTTTGGAGCAGTCGAGCCTCTCCCGGGTTCTCAATATTAGAGCCTTGATGGGGGGGGACGGGATAACATCTCATTCCCTTAGGGGGTAATTTTTTGCTTAGAGACACCTAATCCATCATCCCCCATTTCTAGGGCGCTGAAGGAATTAGTGAGAGTAATTGCAAGAGACTTATCAATAGGGGCTGAATTAGGCTCGACTGGGAAAGTGACAAAGTCAACCACTCTCTCAACATTTTCGGGAAGGGTATCGACATTGGGTTCCACACTAGGGTTAGAAGCCTCGACAAGATGCATAGGCTCCTGGGCAAGGCTAGATTCCTCACAAGCCTGCACTTTGGTCGAGACCTCTCCAAGGTAGACATTAGATTTTCCTTTTACAATTTTTGACCTTTTGCTCTAGATTAAAGGGAAATCCTTACAAATATGTCCTCTCCTACAAAGGAAACAAGTGTTGACATTGCCTAGAATTTCAAGTGGACAGACCGAGACCCCAGATTCTTCACAAATTTTCAAGTTATTAGGAATTTCAACTCTAGGGTTAAGAGAAATCAAGGCACGAGCATCCAAGTTCGACAACACTAACCTGGTCTAGTCAATTTTTAAATCTTTACCAATCGGCTACAAAATTTGAGGGAGGATATACCATAATTCAAGAGGCAATTTTTTAATAGTCCCATATAGGGGCTAATAGCGCAATTACTTCCTCAATAATGGTAGTTGGTGACCATGCAAGGGCGTGGAATGTGCAACCCCCAATATTCCAATAGGGTTTGGCTAAGACTTTCTCCTGCATAACATGATCTTTTAAAAAATTTACAAAAAGTACTTTATGAAGTAATCTATAGTAGGTTATTTGCACACCAAACTTTTTTGACCAAAAAATGGAGAACCAAGAATCTATATATTTTCTAGCCAAAAATCTATTATTATCAATGGTGGCTAAAAAAATTGCAGTCTTTGAGTTTTGATCTTTCCTTTCTTACAATTTCTTTCATAACATCATTTGGGAAAAGATGAAGTCCATGGCTAAGTCAGATAGAGCCTTACCTTCCCCGCCATCATCGTAGTGTACCTCTTCAATAGAAAAACTCACGCCTTATAGAGCACCGAAGGCCTATTCAAAAACTACTTCAGAAAAGGACTTTTGGAAGAAATTAGGGTTACTTTCATGAATATTGGGGGGGTGAGGGGGTTTCGTACCCCCTCCGTTAAAGCAATTAAGATTTAAAGCACAACAAAATACGAGAAACAACCACACACACGCCAAACTAGTACCAAAGGTCGAGGCACAATTGAAAAGCCAAGAAGGATTAAAAGTCAGGGATAGAAGAATCCTTATGGAAAAACCCACCACGAGGGAGGGTATGGCCCCCTCCCCCACCACCAAGTTGCAGAGTGCTAGCATAGATCCCAAGCCCTTATGCAATGTGCCACCAAGTTGTAGAGTGCTAACATGCATAACTAAATGCTTATTTACTAATATTTCTTCCACTATGTCAAGAAAATATATATATTATAGAATGGAGATTTAAGGGTGTAGATATTCCTGTCACTTTCTGGTCAAGAACTTCTGTGTATCACTATTTGACCAGCAGTTTGTTTCTATAATCTTTTTAAGATAATGCCAGTCTTAGTGTTGGCACCAATTACCTCTTTGACACTGACTATGCAATATTTCATCCAACGAAAAACTTCTTTCTATTATTTCTTTGTGGCACATTTGTAACATGTATTCACACCTATTTTTTGGGTAGGACACATGCTTGCTACTATCACGATGGTTGAGGTAGTATTTTCATTGGTCTTTTTACCTACATTCTTCATCTGCATGGACTCATTTCAAGGAGTCGACTTTATTATGATAGTGTTAGAAACCAAGATCTGAAATGCAAACCATAAGATAACCTTCCACAAAGAGAAAAACAAAAAAGCAGAGCTATTGCAAAAAGATGCGCAACATAATATTATTCAGGAATTCTTAATTACAAGATATGATTTTCTTTATAAAATCAAAGATGCATAACCCTAATCTTATCTTGAGCAACAAGATAGTTCAACAAGATAAGGATGAGAATAATAAACCTAGGAATTAAATAATTACCTAAGTAAAGTTATGCAAGTGTAATTAAATATTAATTACACTAACACCCCCCATAAGTGCAACTTAGGGAGACTAAAAAAGCATGCACCTAAATGCTAATATGAATGCAAGAAAGCATGAATGGGTCCCGGAAACAAGCCTTGATCAGGTACCCAAGTACAAATGCAATGATCAGGTAGAGAAGGAAAACCCGATGGGACAAAACCCCCTACAATAAGATGACTGCTGCAAAGAAGCACTGGAAGAACACTGTGGAGTAAAACTAGAACCGAAATCTGGCAAGCAAGGAAAGATACTTTTGTCTACTACTAAAACCAAATGGGAATCACTGATTGACTCAAGGAATCATGATAAAGCAACAACAGACCCAATGCCACAGAACAATGGAAAACTCACAAACTAGAACAACCCTAGAATCTGTGAAGCAATAATAGATGAAATGATGATTGAATCTAGAAACCGTGTATCTTGATGTCAATGCCAAACTGAGACTAAAACTCTTCCATGGGAATGAGTACCATAAAGACTCTGAAACATTAACCATAAAAACATGGCCCTCAAACTGAGATGGATCCAATGTGGATCATTAACCATAGGCTCTCAATCTAAAGTGTGAACCGATGTGAATCTGATATGTGTCAAGCTAGAGAAAAAATGTGGCCAAAAGAAACTAAGAAACCAAATAACCCATGCGAGTTTCCATCAAAACAAGATGGAGATCAAAGTTCATGCACACTCTAATCAGATTATTATGCAAGAAACCCCCTAATGGAACTTTATCTCAGTTCATTTATTACAATAACCCAAAAATTATAAAAGGAGAGAATGCTAATGTGCATAAACATAAAATAAAAATAGACTTCAGATCTGTGTAGAGGACAAAACCAGCTTTCCAACGCCACAAGAATGATGAAAAAAGGATCACCGAGTCAAAAGATATGCCCTCTAGAGTGAAAACAACATCTGAGTTCAAGGACCTGCAATATAAATCTAGATCAAAATCTGGTAAAAAAAACCTACACCACTGGATCAACATTAGAATAAGCTTTCCAATAGTATCTTGTTTGCAAAAAATGGAGATCGTATGCAAAAAATATGCCCGATTTGGTGAAAACAGCTTCAGAATGCCCAATAAGGGTTGCAGGGAGCCCTAAGGGCTAAAAAAAAGTCAACCCCTAGTCCTATGTGCGACTAGGGGCTGGAGGGAAAGTGCTAGGGGCGGAGACCCTGGTCACCCATACGACCGACAGGTATGCAAAAGGGGTTGGGCGCATAGCACCCGGTCCCCCATAGAACTGGAGCCGGTGCTACAGGGGCCTGTGGGGGATGAGCTTGCCGGCGGTGCGCTAGCGGAGGGCTGGTGGCTGGTGGCGGGTTGGTGGCTGCCCAGTGGCTGTCGGGTGGCGCTTTCCTTTTGCACTGTGAGTGCTGGCACGTTTATCAAAAAAACATGTTTTTTTTATAAAATGTTCGTGCCTCGGGGAGCGTGCTAGGAAGGTCGTACGACCCCCTAGGCAATTTTTTTTTGCCTTTCAGACCAATTGCTCAGAAATCAATGAAATGAAGGGAATTCTTAGGGTTTTTGGCTACTGTGAATGCAATGGTGACCTCTGTTTGTGCCCAAATTGCTCTAAAAAATTAACTACCCCCAGAGCCTGCAAAAAATCTCCCAACTTGAAACCCTCATGGATCTGGGAAATGATGGCCAAAATCTGCAAAACAAAAGTCAATCCTGACTTTTTCCAGCACTTTGAATCCAATGGTGAAGCCTGATTTGATTCAAAATGCCTCATAAATGAACTCAAGGCATGATACCCTTGAGGAATCCCAAACAAACTCTGCAAAGATTTTCTCAAAAAAATTAGAAGGGGCTACAAATCAAGGCTCTTATACCATCTTAGAAACCAAGATCTTAAATGCAAACCAGAAAAGCCTTCCACAAAAGAGAAAAAAAGAAAAAGCAAAGCTTTGCAAAAAGATGTGCAAATAATTATTATTCAGGAATTCTTAATGACAAGATATGATTTGCTTTATAAAAGCAAAGATGCATAACCCTAATCTTATCTTGAGCAACAAGATAGCTCAACAAGATAAGGATAAGAATAATAAACCTAGGAATTAAATAATTACCTAAGTAAATTTATGCAAGTGTAATTAAATATTAATTACACTAACAGATAGCTACACTTTCTAGTTGTTGGAGGAGAAAATTGCAAGCATTATTTTATGATAAAGGACATGTTTTCTAATTATTGCTAGCTAGAGAAATATTCTCATATCCTATTTCTTTGCACACTATTATAATAGAATTGTTCCTCGTTCATGAAGAGTACCCAAGGCTTTACATGAGCCTTTCCTTCCTATTTTATTAGCAACAAGTCAAAAGAATTTTTTTATTACTACTGTTATAAACCCAACATATATATATATATATATACATATACATATACATATATATATATATGTATGTATGTATGTATGTATGTATGTATGTATATATATATATATTTACATATATATATATATATATATATTTACATATAGTGTAAGGAAGTACACAAACTTTTTGGATATAGACTTTGTATCAAACCTTTGATAAATAAAATAATATTTTGCATGATCAACCCAGCGTAAGAGAGTTATGTTCATTTCTTCCACTGTGTGAACCAGGAGCAAGGGCCCATTCCTTGGGGAAGCTCGGTGATGTTTTACTTTTTGCATTTTATTTTCTTTCAACTAATTTAATTTGGCAATGTGTGTTAATCTTTGTAATGCCTTTATATTCAAAGTGGATTGTTATTTAGTTAATTATGATCCGGTTATTAATTGAAGAAACATGAGATGCAATTCTTTTAAATATTAATTTGTTCATTTGAATGCTTAAAATATTAATCGTATTTTGAGTATATTCAATTTGTTGGTATTGCACAGTCTATGACAGTTCCTATCACAATTTTTGTCACATTTCTGCCAGTAAGACAAAATAGGAAAGTTAAGCCAGATTTTCATTTAAGTAATTTCTGTGTGTTCTAGCTACATTTCATTCCCATTCAGCTTGCTACTTGTAGCCCTTGTGTAGATCACCACAACACCTTTTGCAAGCTTACGATCCCCGAATTGACACTTAGACCAAGCTGAAATCTTTCTTATTCTTTACCCCAGTTTTAGTCTATTAGCTGGTCCATCCTAGGCTCTAGATAATCTTGTCTATGTGGCATTTTTTTGACTTTTCTCTCACAAAAGTCAACAAAACTCTTGCAGTGAATAATGAAAATGACCCTTCTATGGGCCCACCTAGGTATATATAGGGCCCCCGAGACTCATTTTTCCCGATGCTCGTGGTCCCTTCATTTCTCCTGCTTTTTCCCCACTGGACTGGGGGAAAAAGCAAGAGGGGCATACAGTCACTTCTTTATCAAAATTTTCTTTCAAACCATCGAGATTTTTCTTGATCATTCTTCTTGTCTTGGTAGTTTCTTCCAATTTTTGAGCTGACATAGAATTTGGAGTTTTGCATAATTAAATTTTGTGTGATTTTTCACGACAAACACCGTATTTTTCACCAAGTTTGATCGTTGGGGGCATCTTTAGTACTTGCCAGCTCGACCTCTATGGCCTGTATATATCCTTTTTGGCATGCAAATCAGTAAAAAAATCAAGTTTTGTATTGGCCTTCTCTTTTCTACTTTAGTGTGGCTGATTTTTCCAAAATCGGGCCCACTAAAGTGGGGGAAAAATGTAATGTCACAAAATTGCACCTTAGGGGCAATTTCATATTTCAACACTTTTCCTTTCATTTATTACACCTAAGTGCATTTATGATAAGAGCCTCATGGATTGGAATTTCACAATTCCAATTCCATGAGGTCCAATGATGAAGCGACAACAGTCTAATGCCCAGTTTCTCAAAAATTGACGTGTTGGACAACTACATGGCATGCAGATGTCTATGTGACACACTAGCATCTTGGTAGATTTTAGAGTTTCAAATGGGGAACTCAAAATCTTGCCTCGTGAAACGTGTCCCTATAGTCAGAATTTTGAGTGTAACGGCTCCTCCCGCCCTTGCATGCAAAAAAACTCCCCTATTTATCTCATTTTAGGGGATTCTTCTCTCAATTCTTCTTCAATTTTGCTCGATTCTCTAATTTTCCTTCTTGCAACATCACTTCTGCAAGCAAAACTCTATCGGACTAAGGTCCCTCCAACAACCAAAGCTCTCTAGCAAATATTCAATGGTGCATCCATGTGTTCAAAAGGGGGTCGAGGACTGTTGGTAATGCTCTCTTGCTCTTATCTATTTGTGAATAGATAAGATCACTGTTGGTAATGCTCTCTTGCTCTTATCTCATTTTAGGGGATTCTTCTCTCAATTCTTCTTCAATTTTGCTCGATTCTCTAATTTGCCTTCTTGCAACATCACTTCTGCAAGCAAAACTCTATCGGACTAAGGTCCCTCCAACAACCAAAGCTCTCTAGCAAACATTCAATGGTGCATCCATGTATTCAAAAGGGGGTCAAGGACTCTTGGTAACACTCTCTTGCTCTTATCTATTTGCGAATAGATAAGATCACTTTGTTCATTTGCTACTTTGTGGTGTGGGTTCTCCTTCTCAAGCAGGGATTATTTTCACCACTCTTATTTATTTTACTCTCTATCAAGCTAGTTTTTCTGTGGAGGTGGGAACACCAAAATGAGCATTTAACAATGACAAGCCCTAAAATAGCCCCAACATTTTTCCTTGTTCATCTTGTGTTCAAGTTGCTGAAGTGGAGCTTGGAGGAGGGTTTCAAACATTTGGCTGTTTGTAAGTTCTCTCTTAGCTCCCCTTTGTACTTTGTCTCATTTTCTATTTTTTGTTTAGTTATTCTACTAAACAAACCTCAAATCTATATAAGATAGTAGGTTTCCAATTACTTTATTCAAGGTTTGAGTTCTCTGTTCACCTTGGATGCCAACACATCCTTTAGACTCCAGCACGCTGTGTTGGCATCCTGATACCACACTATAGTTCTTTGGCCGAGGGCTATTCCTTTTGAGGCAAAAATCTAGAAACTCTGCTCTATCAGATTCTGAAGTAGTCTTCTGGAATAAGTAATGTATATATGATCTTCTTTGCAATTTCTTCATTCAACAATACTTGAGGTGGTTAGTGTAGGTTTTTTATTTTCCTTATGTTAGGGGGTATTTCTTTTTCCTACACATTATTATTTAAGCTTGCTTAAGTTTATTAGATGTGGTAATATGGGGACATGTGCAAAATACAATAGCTACACGTGTCACTCTCTCCCACACATGGGTAGTTGAGTTACACACTCTCTTTTGGCTTGTTGTGCCATCTCTCATGACCACTATTTTGTATTTACCTAAGTAGTTTATAGGGTTTTTGGGTTTCTTACCCTCTTTTGGCTTTATGTTCCACCTCTCTCATGTCTTCACTAGAGGAGGTTATGCCACATGTTTTGGCATTTCCCAAGTAGGTAAAACCTCCCACCTTTTCTCAGTAGTAGGAGTTAATGCACCTCTTGGATGTACATGCCCCTATCTTTCTATATATTGAGCACTCCCCTCTCACCTCTATTAGTTCGGTGATTGTTTAGTGAGAGTCATGAGAGTATTCTCAAAATTCTCTTGCTTTGTCTCTATTGTTCTCTCATTTCAAATTTTCTCTTCATTCTGCTATTTTGATCTTTGATCATTTACTGATTGGAGTTGCATGTGATCTACGACCAACATCAGATCCTGGCTCGATTCTCTCTTCTTGAAGAATCTAACACTTTGTAATTTCTTCATTCAGCAGTACTTGAGGTGGTTAAGGGAAGTTCGCTCCATGGGATTCTCTTGAGAATGAAGAGACTCGTGAGCAGTGAATCCCCCTTATCTCACACAAATCACTCACATAGGTTTAGGAAAGCAAATTGATTTTTCTCCTCATTAAGTGGCAATTCATGAGTTACACAATGATTCTATAGTTGCAATTAGGAGAGAAGATCATCAATCTCAATTTTTTTTTCTCACCTTGTTTTTGATCCCACTTCATTTGTTTTTCTCACTCATTCTGATGAATTGGGAAATTTGTAGCATCATCAGGTTGGCCACTTGAAATACTGCTACTTGTAGTAGCTCAATAAATAGGACATGGTTACAAGATTTCCTATAGTTTGATTTCTTGATGGTGTTTGTTGAGGATGCATTCTTGGAAAGCATCTAGAAGAGAAATTTGACAAGGGAAAAGCTTGGAAAGCTTCACAACTTTTGGAGTTGGTACATAGTGATTTGGATTGTCCATTTACACAACCATCTTTTAGTAGAGCTCGATATGTTTTGACCTTCATTGATGATTTTTCTAGGTACACTTTATGTACTTTCTCAAATAAAAGTCCAAAGTCTTCAATTCATTCTTGTTATTCAAAGCATTTGCAAGGAAACAAACTAGGAAATACATCAAAGTAATGTGTATAGATAATGGAGGGGAATATTTCAACCATAGATTTGAGCAGTATTGTGCTTTAGAAGGAATTGATTTAAAAAATACAATTCCCTACAGTCCTCGATAGAATGAAGTTGCAAAATGCAAAAATTAGTCATTGAAAGATATGACAAATTGTATGATTCAATCCAAGTCTTTGGTGCCACCTTTTTGGGAAGAAGCGATTAACTATGTGTGTTATATCTAGAATTGAGTTCCTCACAAATTTGTGAAGGGGGTAACTCCTTTTCACACTTGGCACAATCAAAAACCCCTAGTTAAGCACCTTCAAGTGTTTGGTTCTTGTGCATGGGCCCACATTCCAACAGAGAAAGACAAGGCTATGGATTCATAAAGCAAGTTTTACATATTTGTTGGATGCCCAAATAATTTCAAAGGCTACATGATTCTAAATCCTACCACTCATGAGTTGTTCATTGAGAGGAGTGTTCACTTTGATGAAATCCCTTCCAGTTCTTCTCTTAACACTTCTCCATCCACTATCATCTATTAGAGACCTTGCATCATGATGATAGTTCTTTAGAGGATCATAATCCTTCTGATCTTGATGAGGAGTCTTATTCCTCCACTTAAGGTGATGACAATGATAATAAGGATTCATATACCTCTCCTTCAAAGGTTGATGATTATTATCCATATTATCCACCTTCTCCAACCACAAGGCCTCTTTAGGCTTGTTAGAGATTGCAGCCAGTAGGGGATTGGGTAGGGTATCCTTCAGATCATTGAAGAACACAATTAAAATTTCAAGAGGCTCCACATCTCTTCCTTGTTATAGCTTCTAATCCACAATTCTTTTCAAAAGCTTATGGTGTCCCTGAGTGGGATATAACTATGTAAAAAAAATTAGTTCCTTGGAGAGGAACCACACTTGGGATCTTTTCCCTCTTCCTAAGGGAGGAAACTTGTTCGATGCAAGTGGATATATTAGAAAAGAATTATTGCAGTTCGATCAATTGATAAGCATAAGGCTCACTTGGATTCCAAAGGATTCTTCCAATTCTTGGAATTGACTACCCTAAGACTTTTGCACCAGTTGCCAAAATGAATTCAATCTGTCCTTGCTATTTCTGCAACTCATATATTGGAAGTTCATCAGATGGATGTGAAGAGTGCTTTTCTTCATAGTGACCTTTAGGAGGAGATATACATGGAGTAGCCATAGGAGTTCATACAAAATTAATCACTTGTTTATTGTCTTCAAAAGTCTCTCTATGGCCTCAAATATGCCTCTTAGGCTTGGTATATCAAGATGGACTACTTCCTTCTAAAATTTGGGCGCACCCATTATCATTTTGATCCTAATGTCTACATTTTGTAGTAGGATGATATTCACACATTCCCGATTCTTTATGTTGATGACATGTTGATCACAAGAAGTCACTCATCCACCATTCAAGTAGTGAAAACTACCCTTCATGATTAGTTTTTGATGTCAGACTTGGGCGTATTGCACTACTTCCTGAGGATTGAGATCACTCAATATTCTTCAAGTATCTCTCTTACACAACCTCATTACGCACTTGATATGCTCCATAGGTTTGCATAACTGACTGTAAGCCTGCACTAACTCCATTTTTGTCAGGGGTCAAACTTGAGGCTAAGTGTTCTTCACCTTTGGTGGATGACACTTTGTATTGCCAACTTGTTGGTAGTCTCATATATTTGACTCACATGAGACCCAACATTTTATATGATGTAGGCATGGTATCTTAATTCATGCAAGAGCCACATGAGTTGCACTGGAACACAACTAAGAGGATTCTCCACTACATTCAAGGTACTCACAGTTATGGGATTCATTATGTAGCACACGTGGATTTTGACTTGGTGGGACAAATTGATTCAAATTGGGCAAACGATTTTTGAAATCGCAAGTCTACTTCAAGGTATTGCTTCTCCCTTGGTTTTGGTCTAATTTGTTGGTTGAGCAAGAAGCATTATGCTATTACTCTTTCATCTACACAGGCTGAGTATCGAAGACCAATCAATGCTACTACTGAGGCCATTTTGTTTCAGAACATTCTCACTAAGTTTGGCATTCCCTTTTGAAAGCCCACAACCATCTTTTGTTAATTTATTTTCTCTTATTCATAGGTTTTTCCTACACTTTTATTAAGTTTTCTTAGGATAATAAAGTGAGTTTATTATTTAATAACTAGGAGATAAGGTGATGAGGTGTCACCATCCTAAAAATGTGGATCATTTACTATTTTGATCACTTTATTTAATACTTGTACTAGTCACTTCCTATTGGTTGGTGTGCCACCTCTATCCTCTTCTTAATTCTATATAGACTCACTACCTAACTTGTATTTGGCATCTTGGAAGCTCTTAATGCATTGTTGTCATTTTGACATTACATATCTCTCAAAGTCACTAGTTTGCATTGTTTATATTTTTTCAAATTACGTAGCTTATAATTTCTCTTATAAAATTCTTTGGGTTATCAATCTATTTCAAATTTCTAACAGGAGCTTGCCACTTGTCAATATATAATTGTACAAAGTATAATTCCACCAATATAGATGAAAATTAACATGGATATACAAATTTCACCATCACCCAAAAATACTATTTCATATAAATATTAATCTTAATAAACTAAAATTACTTAAAAATCCTCTTTTAAATACACACCTTACATAACTCAAAACTTTTTAAAAATCCCTTTAAAAACATAAACAAGCATTACATATTCGTTAATTATAAAAAACTCCCCTTTCAAATATAATATGTGTATAAGTTAATTAATTCTTAATAAAACTTTCAAAAATATAAACATAGATAAGTAGGAGGTATTTTCCATAATGTGTCAAATTGTGATATTGCTATGAGGATTCAACCGTGTAGTTTTATGAGTCAAACTCATTAACCCATGTTTCATGAATTCATGATAATGAATGGTCCACTCAACACTCATTGCATTTAGGTAATGCTCGTAGAGGTGAAACGCTAGGGCTTCCCGGAAGGTCACCCATCCCAATACTATTCAAGCTCAAGTGCACTTAACCATGAAGTTTTTCCCCATGGTTAAGCCCACTAAGCTTGCAATCCCATTTGCAAAACCTTCAACAAGTGTTGTGCATTATGAACCATTCATTATAGGGCCCCTTTAGCTCATCAATTGATAAGTAGGAGGTATTTTCCACAACGTGTCGGATTGGGATATTGCAATCAGAATTCATCCCTGTAATTTTATGAGTCAAACTCATTGACCCATGTTTCATAAATAGTGGCTCAAAAGAATCCATCTCTTATAATAATGAATGCACTTACATTTAATGCATGCACTTTTCACTTTGAAGAGAGCAAAAATTTAATAAAGACTAGCACATACTTCGAAAAGACTTTTAAAGAAAATTTGCGTTGGAGACAGATTTAAGTGGTCATAATCGTGAAGATAAAATAATAATTAATAATAATTAAAAGAAACTCAATTAGTCGTTTCCGTTAATAGGATTTTCCGTCAGAGGCAAATAACTTAAACTGAACGGTGCAGTCCTCGTTAAGGTCCACAACGGAAGACCCTTAGTAACATCAGTCAATCGATGGACAGTTATTTTTAAATTTTTATTTTCAAAAGAAGTCCATTTCACTTGGAAATTGCCACGCCGTCAATCTTAATTGCAGCCAAAATATGAGCAGCTTTAATTCTCTCTGACATCGATAATCCTCCCAGATCCGCTGCCTCCGCCTCAAATGCCGAAACTTTCTCTTCCACGCTTTATAACGACGTGCAGATTCATGGATTTCAGAGAGGTACTTTATATTCCTCCTTTTTAAAGATTTCTCTGCTTTAAGACTTTGAGTGTTCTAATATTAAAATACGGTAATTTCTTCTGACTTTGAATGCACGACTAGCTCGCGTTTTTTGAATTCCGTGCTTGAATACTTACCAAGTGTTTTATCTTTTTATTTTTAATAAATAGTTTGCTCCTTCAATCGGTAATTACTTCAGACATCCCTTCTCGTAGCACTCCAGGGATGGGCAATCGACAAATTAAATACCCATTTTGTTTTTCAGATACCCCTTTTCATATGTAAGACACCTGTTGCATATGTAAACTTGAAGGCATAAAAAAAGTGGATGTATTTTGCTCATGCAAATATCCAGTTCAATATTGATTTGAGTTGTGTTGTTTTGTCGTCAATCTGGCAGCTGCATTTGGAGGAGTTTACAGTGTTCCTCGATGGCATTGCTGTCTTTAAGTATGGTTGTAAGGCATTTGGCAGTGCAGCTGATTTGAATTTCACAAGGAACCATGGGCTCAAACGCAAGGTCAGTTGGCTTTAATCTCTTACACTAGAGTTTATATTTTATTTCGTGTTTTTCTCCCATCCAGGGATCATGCTTATGGGAACAAGGATGCAAATTAGTGAGATATGCATTGTTTTTAAAGTTTTAGATAGGAACCTTACTTTGATTTTCAAATTTTTACTCAATTGACATGCTCTACATTTACTGGAACAAGACCTGTGGAAATATAGTAACGTTAGACTCCTGACCGTAGGAGATTCAAAGTGAGCACCGTAGGTTTGAAATGAAACTGGATCACTTGTCAACTGCATTTCTTGGTTGTCCCTGCAGATAGGTAAATTTACCCTCATGAGAAAAGCAGGGTTCCGGGATGATGATTTCAATTTTCAATAGCACATTGGCTTTGTACAGATAAACAATAGTGTACATATGTCAGGAGGAAAGGTTTAAGGGTTTTGAAGGTATTAGAAATGGCTGAAGGAATACAAATGCACCTGAGAGTGAAAGAATTGGAACTCGTGTTGCCTAAAAATTCTGAGAGTTAATGGTGAGAGAGCTTCTGGATAAAACTCTGTGTGATGTTAAAAAACTCACACACACCTTTATCCAGAAGCTCTCTTAACTAATCTCCGAGTTGCCAATGGGCCCAATGAACACGAACACAGTGGGTTCAAAACCATTTAAAACAACACATATTGGGGTATACTGGACCACTTTAATATGAGCTTTAGCTAGCATCTGGAGATTCAACTGATCCCTGTGGTGTTGAAGTTTGAACTGTGGTGGATCTAATGTTGGTCCAAAGCATTAGAAACAGTCCCTGTAGACCTGGTTTTCTTTGAGTCTGTGCTAGTATCTTTATGCTCAATTAATTACCTACATCAGTGAAGTTTGAATTCTAGACTGCCTCATGATTGTGATCGATCCTGTTCCATATTACATCCTCTGCAGGCATATCTTAGATTGATACCTACTTACCATGTACCCATGGCATGGCATAGACTTGTATAGAGTTCATAGTTGCAGGACGCATTTATTTGTACTGATCAGTTCAATTACAGAACAATAAGAGATATATGTTGTCAGTGTTGCAATCGCTGTTCGGGAATAGACTATAGTTGGCATACTTGCCAAGAAGTTATGTAGTCAAGAAGTCTGATTAGTTATTTTTTTTGCAATGAGAGATGCAAAAATTTCAGCATATGGCTTAGCGGTTTTGCAATTATAGTATTGTTCTGATATAAAATAATTATATCTATGACATTTATTCTCATAGTCATCTTTTTCTCCCATTCTCCATCTTGTTTGCCTTAAAGAGAACTTGATTCTTCTTTGGCATATATATCAAAGCTAAACATATAATGAGTTTCCTTGAGTGTATCTTGTCATAGGAGTGTTCTTTCACCCATATGAAACTCAATTTCCGTACTTTCTTTTGCTCATTTGTCTTCAAATTGATTATTGTTTGTGTGTTGATCCCTTTCAGTTCATGGTCTCCACGGTTAGCTTGCAAGGTTGTCATGTCATGGTGCAGGATGATGGTGATTGCCACAAGTCCCACAAAGAACAATGAACATTCAAGATAATGTTGAAGGCATCAGAAAATGGAAAGTATGAATATAGTGAAGGATGGGCAAAAACTCCACATAACATTGAAAGTGGCTTAAATCATCCAAAACTCTGCTTAAGTCATGGATAATTGGCAACATGGGGAGAAAACTCAACCTGGCAAAGTGGTTTAAGTAGATAGAATTCCGCCAACATTTAAGGTGGCTAGAGTGCAATGAAGTTGTGCCTAGCTGAAAGAACGGGCCTAAAGGCTGGGAAGATTTTGCTTTTGCTTATCTAATCACTTTTACCTTTTTTCTGGCATTCTATTGAAAAGAAACTACTATTGTTTTCAAACTAAACAAAAGTAGAAATAAAACAATCACTATAAAGGAAATGATTAGACTTAAGCAAATCTTTTATTCTTTCCAATGGACTACAAACGTGTCCTGCTGAAACTAGGTTCTTTAACTTAGCTTAAGAAATACATTGTGATTAGTGATTAGGTTATAAGAACTCGGAGATTTGAAATAGATATGATATAATTTAAAGGTTAAATGAATATACTGAGGAAGGGAACTGGAGAATGTGATTTTTGTTGTTGGACAGGTTGAATGTTGGAAAGAAATTTCTGTTAGGAGGAGCAGGAATGCTACCGTTACCATGGGGATATCTATGCAACTGTAGATTCATTTGCTGTGTGTAGAAGAATAAAAATAACAGTTCAGTGAGTTGAAAATCTGAAAAATGACAAAAAAAGGCGAACAACAAATGAGAAATATTCTAAAGTAACCTTTATAAATGAACTAAATGAAAGGATTGAAAAAGGTAAAGAGAGTCAAATGAACAGTACTTGAAAGGAGATTTTATAGAGTATTTAAGATAGTATGAGTGTATCTCAGATAGGAAACTTTGGTGAGACTACTTGGGAGCTTTCCAAAATGGTCAAGCCACAAATTGGCCTTTTGGCTCCACAAGCAATCAATATATTATGTGCACTTGGATTTGTGGCGAAGGGTCAGAAAATAAGAATACTGTGAAATAAAACTATCTAGATTCAAAATTTATGAAACTATGTTGTCATGGAGTCAAATAGGAAATGGAAAATCCAATGTGTCAATGAAAAATATATTTGTGGAACTTTATATGTAGGAAAGAAGAAGAAATCAAAGAGAGTTCCCGAATCAAGATGAACTCAAGAGGAATCAATATCTTTGAGAGAGAGATTTGGAGAGAAGGAAAAGGAGAGTGGTGAGTTCACTTAATCAACACAACAATCTCCCAAGTCTCCAAAAGAAGTTGAGCATTATAGAGAGAATAAGAAAGATTAATGCCATCTCCTCAAGAAAAAATGGAGAATATCAAGAGAACTTGTGATGTCCCCTCTCTAGACAGTTCTCGGGAACAGTGTGTTAGCCCTTTATTGGACCCTTGTGGGCTAGCTGGATTGGTTAGAGGGTCAGTGGTACTTTCTGGAGAGTTTGATCGTTCTGGTTTTCAGAGCCCAGTGACTGGTTCACAGCAGGCGTTGGCAGTGCAGGAGTCAACAGCTTCTGACGGCATAGGATTATATGGTGTTTTGAGTGAGTTATGGGTTTTTAAGTGATTTAAATATTAATTGATTTAATATTTAATTATAAAGTCAAATTGACTTTATATTTTTAAATCACTTAAATATTCTCTAAAAGTGATTTAATATTTTTAAATCACTTAAAAGGATTAAGTGCGCCCAAGTATTTAATTCATATACTATTGAAATGAATTAAATATTATTTAAAAGATTTTAATATCCAAAAGTGGCGTATCTTTCTTGGGATTCGTGCCTTTGCATAAAAGGGCATTTCTGGCAATGAGAAACTCACCTTTTGACAATTTCGACTTTGCCTTGTGCTATTTCCTGTGCATTCTCCTGTGATCAGGGTTTGAACAATTTTTCCATTGAAGAACGATAACTCTTCAGTGTTGAGCACTTTTGAGGCTGTGAGAGATCAGCTGAATTTGTGCAGTTTGTGAGAGCTTCATACAGAGGTTCTACTGGGCTTGAGCTGTGTTTCCTATTGGATTTCTTTATCAGTTTCAGAGGGTTTTGGGAGATGGCGCCTTCATTTCATCTGGCAGACATCATACTTCTTGGCCGTACCTTCTAAGTGAGAATTCAGGTTGTTTGCAGTGAAGTGCGTGGCTCTTGTGCAAGGGCGTTTGGGCATTTCTTGGAGAAACGCCTTCTTTTCTGAGGGTTTCTCTTCATCATTTTAGGCGTTTGGCTTGTACTCTTCATCTGCCACCGTTTTCAGGCTGGATTTTGCATTCTGTAGCTTTCTACACCAGATTTGGTCAGTTTTTCACCATCTTGGCTGGCAAACTGGACTACTTTCTTAAATAAATAATCTGGACACTTCCGGGTATGTTTATGAGTTCTAAATCCATTGTTGAGCATATTTATTATCTTCTGTATTGTCAATTCGCCTGAAATAACTCAGATTTACATTTTATATGCATTTATGCTGTGCGCCCCTTCTCTTCTGTCTATCAAACTTTCTCTAAAAAACTAAATAACACTAAAAAGACTTAAGAAATATTGGGGTTTGAGTTGAGAGCCAGCAGGGCTCATCACAGAACTATGAAAATCCTGCAATAATTAGTTTGACATCAGATTATTATAAATTCTAGCCACAATATAAAAGGTTCCAAATAGAAGATACAAGAATGGGCATAATAAATCAAATGTTACCCAAGAATGATCTGGGTATCACAACGATGGGAGCTCTTAATACATAATCAAACTTCAAAAACCTTGCAACGTGAATGGCAATAACCTGCGATAATAGAAATGCCTTTAAATGCTTGTAGAAATAGAGTGGTAGAAAGAGCTCAGTGTAGGCTTCAGATCTTGGAGAATAATAAGAGAATGGAAACTTGACATGATGCTGTGTAGGGAATGTAGGAGCATCTCTGACTCTCTGTTGTTGTAACTGTAAGAGTAGAGTTAATGAATGAAAAGAAGGAAAACTTAGTATGTTGTAGAGTTCATTGAAAGAGGTGGAGTTTGAATTTCTTAAAATTTAGTAAGCTTTGATGTCTACATGGCAACTAATGAAAATAATTCTTGGGAAGTTGTGACGTTAAGTCAAGGCTAAAAGAGGTTTAAGTCACTTTGGAATTCTATCCCACAATTTTTCATTAGTCTTTTTATTATTAATTTTTCGGTTGGTGAGTCTGTGACCATGGGGAAGTCTCCACTAGTACAGTAGTGTCCTCCAGGGCTTAGAAATAATAGAAGTGATTAGAGCAGACAAAGATGAAGTGAGATGTCAGAAAAAACATAGAATTTGACAAAAATTTAGAGAGGAACACAATTGGCACTTGGATTAGGGAAAAAGGCTAAGGCAAATGGCTAAATGAGACTTGAAACATGCTATGTGAGTGACCATTAAAGTCAGTGTGATTTAGAGAGTAGAAATTGCAGAGGGTATGCAATTTTCGACTATACGCTAGTATTCAAAAATTGGCATAAGTATAGGCAAATTCTGTTTTGCATGATCAAAATGGTTAAGTTGATGAAATGTTCCACCTTGGCAAAGTCCTATCAAAGTTTCACCTAGTAGGAATAGGGCTGAAGTCATGTGAAGTTCTGCCCAAGGATAAATTTGGCTAGAGTGAACCAAAGTTGTGCCTGTCTGATAAAGTTGGCAATATGTTAGAAAGTGTGCACCAAGTCCTTGGTAGCCATAGCAAACATTCTCAAGTGTGCACCAATTGTGGCTAAAGCCACTGAAATTTTTCACTTGGCATTTGAAAAGATAGTTAAGTTACTTTAAATCTTAACTATGTTTCTGAAAAGTGGCTCAATTGGACAAAATCTCTGCCCAAGTACTTCATTCTTCAAGTAGATGTCAATTGTAAAACAGTTGCACTTTATGAGTGGCACACCCACTTAACTTTTCTGCCCAGCAAGAAGTTGGCAAAGTGTAATTGATGCTATGCCTAGAGACAGGCCTTAGCCATGTGAAAATTTTGCCCAATATCCAAACAGCTCAAGAGTTTCAGAAGTGCAATGACATGGAAAATCGGCAGATTTTCTAAATTGACTGCTGCTTTGTCAAGCCGACCAAGGGCAGAAATAGAATATATCTTGTGCATAAATATGACCCTTGATCTTCAAAGCAGTGGAAAGGATTTTCATTCCTTTGGCAATCTACAGAAGAATAGCAGGTATATTTTCATTGTTGTGGTAGAGGTTTCATAGACAACCAAAGTATGCAGCAGTCATATCGGCAAGTTTTTCAGTCATGTACAGCAGGTTTTATCAGTATTCAGCCAGCTTTAATTGATCTTCGGCGGGGTGATTATATAATGATTTATCAGTGAAGATTGCCTGATTTCCATAGACAACCATTAATTTTTATTTCAAAGTCGTTTGTTTTAACAAGGGAAGACTCAAAAGATTCAGATTTTCAAAACACAGGCAGCATTTGAGGGTAAAGAGGCATTTAGTCTTTCTGTTTTAGATTGCCTAGGGTTTTATTGACCAAAAAAATATCAATTTACATGATGCCATGTCAGCATGTTTGAAAAGGCACATGAAGTTTCTGAGCTACATAATTTCAGCTAAAATTTGGTGTGAAGATTATCAAAATCAACAAAATGGTTTTTTAGATGAGTCACCAAGATTGGTGAATTGTTAGCGTTTTAGTATTTGTCAGATGCATTTGATAGATTTCAGTCTGAAAAATGTTTTCAAAATCACAATGAAAACTCATGCATTGAAAATTGCTATTTTTAGCAGTGGGTAATTCTAGTAGTGGCTCTTTCTGGTGTCCTGTTTTTGGGTGAAGGATGGAGGCTTATTTTAGGCCACTTTAGTTAGTATTATTTGATAAGTTGTTTAAATTACATTTGCTTTAAAGTATCTTTCTTTCCTGCTTTTTTGCAGCTTTTGAGGGGTTTACTTAAAAAAATTCATTTTGGGTTAAATAATTATTTTTCTCAAATATTTAAAAGCATATTCATTGTAGCCTATAAATAAGTGCCTTGGGCACAAAATATTCTTAATGATAGTTGATTCTACTCCTATGTTGCATAAACTGCTGTTAAGATTGGCGGTTTGTATTTGCATTTTTTGTGTTAATAATTTCATCAAGTAAGTTAAAAGTAGACAGTACTGAGTCAAGCTTTGTATTTATAACATCTATCTACTTGAGTTGTGGATTTGAATGTAGCTTAGCTATTTATTTCTTGAAATTGTGTGTTGTACTCCTTCAATCTTTGTTTGCATTGAATAAATGGTCTTTATTTTAGCCAATCTTAAGGTGTTGTTTGTATGTTTAGATTAGTAATTTCTTTCCTTCAATATCCAAAAATAGCATTTGCAAGGCACGACTGTTAACAATTTGGGATATGTGTTTGAAGCAAAAATATAAGCGCTTAATCATTTTCATTTATGCAAAAACCCCTTAGAGAATATTGTAAAGTATATAGTTTTTAATTTAGTCTAGGGTTAGTTTATATTAGGTTTATGTTTACTTCAGATCTTAGGGAGCTTCCCCTCCTAATTTGAAGAGAGGTTTATCCTCACACATTGTTCCATTTTGTGTTGTCTTGCAAAAGAAAAATTAATGCACTAACAAGTGTAAAGGTGCATGTGCAAATGATTGAATCTTGGCTAAAGAGTTTGTTTAGAGAGTTTGAGCTTTTTAGAATTTTCTAACAAAGTAACACTCATTTTTTTTCTACTAGGATGTAAGTATGACGTTATTGCATTCTAAATTTGTCCTTCACATTTACGCATTTTGCTACCAGTAAGTTATTACTAGCAATCCTAGAGAACACAATACACTATGTATATAAGTGTACAAATTAAGCTAATGAAGTTGATGTTAATATGTGATTATTAAAATGGCAAGCAAATACACATGATTATTCTATTGTTGCACAACAAAATAACAAAACATAAATATATGTGATATATTTGATTTGATTTCAGATTAATTTTACATTGTTGTGCATCGGCTATTATAGCCTTACAATTTCCATACCAAACTAACTTATGGGAATAGCTTCCCAAAAACCAACTTTTGTTTTTTATTATTTATTTAATTTAATCTATATAGTAAATTATGATGTAATACTAACTCCAACATTCCCCTCCTTATTACACCAATCCAAACAAAGGATGGAATGCTGCAAGGATTGAACACAACAACCCTTTTGAAGACTTTGATGAAGCATCTCCACCAATTTTCCTCGCTCACCCAGGAAACACCAAATTGAACACATCAATGGATCTCCTGATTGTCAAACCTGTAAAATACCTGTGAATTGAGACATACTCCATTATCCACAAAGGCACCACTCCTCCTATGAATCAAGACAAACTCCATTATCCACAAGAAAAGACACCAACCAAGTGTGAATCGAGACTTGCTCAATTATCCATAGTAACAAAATCACCAACCAACTGTGGATTGAGACTAACTCTATTATCCACAGTAACAATCCTTCATTTGTGTATCGAGACCCACTCAATTATCCACAAGTACACATCTGCAAAACTGGAGATCAAGACAAACTCAATTATCCATAGGTACCACTCATCAAGTCTACAAATCGAGACACACTCAATTATTTGCAAACCAAAACACCTGCCATGCCCCCACCCCTTTGCTCTATGAAGGGAACCAAGATGAAAGAAGAAATTGGTGCTTCTCATGTAGTAGATTGTCTCTAAGCGAGAAGCTAACTTTAGATGATAAAATTCCTCCTACCTTCAATGCCTCCAACCTTCAATGTGGTAATGTTTATGGCATTACTTTTGTGAGCTTCTTAACAACCAATTTCCACCGCTTATGAAGTTCTTCAAAATCCAAACAAGAATTCACTAAATTAAAAGCAACTTCAACTGATATAACAAGTCCTTTCTGAAATTGTCAATGCCGTTCTAGATGAGTTGCAATCTTGTAGTTGTATGCCTCCTATGGCATGACTATAATGAACTCCAAAAAATTAGAAAGAAATTTAGGTGTAGTGGCCAATTCATATATCAACCAATTCAAATGACCAACCCCATCCCACTCTTGTGTAGGGCCTTGAATTGCTAATGATGCCATCACTATGCTAATCTATGTTCTAACTTTGTTGGGACCTTTGCAAAACTTGTTCAACAAATTCTTCAATGATTTACATAATGGTAAAAAAGCTTTGTTTTCTGCATTTGCTTAAAAAAATTAAACAAATATATATATTTTTAATTCTTGCATAGTAGTTGCACATGCACAACCCTTCAAATCTTGGCAAATGATGGGCCTTTTGCAGTTGGAAAGAATTGAAACAACATAAATTGGAAATGATGATAGTGCTTAGTTTGTTCATATGTGTTGAGGTGATGGAATGTGAAGCAAATAAAAAACTAGTGCCTAAATCTAGTTGGGCCCAAAGTCACTGAATTTGTTCAAAAGATGTAAAAAGGAAACTGTTGATGTGATTTTCGTGACCACACCGACACAGAATAAAGTTCACCAATGGCTACCCTATTCTCTCTTGATCAAAGTATCCAACACGCTAAGATTGCGAGAAAATTCGTGCGTTCAACTCCAAGGTTCCTTCAATGCAATAGAATACCCTCAGTTGGCTCGATGTGTTTTTGTTGGTATTTCAAGGGAACTTACACAATTGTTCGGCAGCTGATATCAGACAGCAGATTAAGGGCTTTCATGTAATTCAAATGATTTGGCAGGTAAGCGCAAGTTTCCTAATACTAACCAGAAATGTACTAAATTTAAATGAGTGTAGGGATAAGAAGGTTCTAATCTACTCTAAGGCGTGGGACATGGTGATCAATTCTCGCAAACTTCAACTAGGTTTGCTTTGCCTCGCTTCAGACAGCTTCCACAAAAACCGGTGCAATCTTTAGAGGAGTAATCAAAGGTATTCAAATCACGATCTAGCATGAAGACACCGTCACAACGATGCATGCCAACATATAAATCATAATCGAAGTTAAGTTTCACAATGTTCCAGTTGACCACGCAAGGTGAACCCACCGTCAACGAGCCCGCTGATGGTATGGATAAGCGAAGTTTTGTTCAAATCGAGCACCACATTCCACAATTACTAAGTACTTGCATGAAATGAAATCTACTTTACTTTAAGCTACTTCAAGATTCTACGTGAATTGGAAGGGCGAAGAAGCCTCGCTAGCTACTCATAACAAAGAAGAGATCACCATCAATGAAAACTCTTTTATTATGAAAGTGTTCACAACAACTTCTTACAAAGTATTCAAAGGGAAGACTTTCCTTCCTTTTCAATCTAAGCTAAACTATCAAACTATGCTACCTTCTATTCTATCAATCTCTCTCTATTCCTTCTCTGCTATTCTAATTCCTATTTTAATAATGTACAAATGAGGGGGGATTCCCCTTTATATAGCTGGCCAAGTCCAATGGACGGCTCAGATTACAATCAAATGGATGGCCCAAATTGTGCCACCTCAGCCCTAACCCATTAACCGCCACCAAGAAGAGTGGGGTAATAAATGAGCAATTAATGTCCACCATCCTTCTAGAAGACTCTCGTCTAGAAACACGTTCACATTGTTCTTTTTCTGAGTGCAAATGACTTGAGTCTAGTCAAGACTGATTCAACTCCTTGAATTGGTACGACAGACACGTTCTCAATCTGAAACTTCAAGGCTGTAACCTCTTTTGACGATGATTTTCCTCCTTGATGTTGTTCTTCAACTTTGAAGTACTTGATGGTGACCATTAACGCCTGGGTTTCCATCTTTCCCTCCATCCCGAGCTTTGAAAACATTTCTTCTTTGCCACTTGAGTAGGGCACATACTAGGTCTCAACACTTAGCCATTTTCTCCAAGTATTCGCTTCATCTCCCCAAGTCGTCATGCTTTGGCCTCGGTGTTCACCCTGCAAAACAAGCAAGGAGAAGAGCATCAGAATACTTCATAATATAAACTCACCTTACTTACCTGATTGTCATGCTTTAACTTCCAAGGTCTAAGTGATCTATTTCATCCCTTTCCTCTAGCACAACTTTGCTTTCTTCATGATTTTTCAACATCTGTAGGCTAGAGCATATGACTCCTGTGCATCATATTTCAATAACTTAGACAAATTTCATCCTCCTCAAGGGCGTATTTAAGAGATGCATGTTTAAAATCATCTTTTGAAAGTGTTAACTTCAACTACATCTTCAAGAAATTTATTTCACCAGCTGAGGTGTTGACAACTTTGATTTTATTCATCTCTGGCTCAAGAAGATTATTTTTACGAAGAATTCGATCAAATTCACCTAGGCAATCAACTTCAAATTCATCCGCCAAGGCATTTTATTTCAGCAACATATTTTATCCTTCTTGCCTTAGAAATTTTTTAAATTTTCACATAGGGAATTTCATTATTCAAGTGCTTATCAAAATCTTCATACCGAAATCCTTTGCAAGCTGTGGAAGACTTTGAAATCCATTCCTTGTCGAAGATGTCCGATACCCAAAAGAAAATTGCCTTCAGAAAGCGTCGAATTCATGTGTCTACAAACGAAGGGGTACATTTAATTTTTGGAATTTTTAACCTTAGAAAAATATTTCTCAACCAAATTTATTCTCATCCTTCATATCTGGGCGTATTTTCTTGCTCTGTCTTGACAATCTTCATCATCTTTGTGAAGCTGGCACCTTCTGACATGTCCATTGCCAATTTTATTCATGCCTCTGAAAATTTCATCTCTTCCATCAACTTGGGCGTATTTTCTCTAGGAGGTGAAATTTTAATACTTAGAAATTTTTTAAACAATATCATCAGCATGGGCGCATATGAGGGGTCAGGCAGGAAATTTGAATTTTTGCCTTAGAGAATTTTCTCCATTTATCTTTCACATGGCGCATTTCACCTAGGGTGAAGAAATTTCATCAACACTTAGCACATCACCCTCAATACCTTGGGCACATTTAGCATATTGAGGAGGACTTAACACCAACGCCTTAGCCATTTTCCTTTTAGAAGCTACCACTTCCAACATCCTTGGGCACATTTAACATGCCAAGGTGGACTTAACACTTTTCAACGCCCTTTTCAAATTTCATCTCTAACTCACTTTGGGCGCAATTTACATGTGGAGGAGGATTTAAGTCTAAAAGCCTTGAAATATTTTTGACCCCACTTCCAACATGGGCGCATTCAAAGGGGGGAGGAGGAAGTCAACTATTTTTGTCTTCTTTCTAGCCCATATGGGTGCATTTAGCACATGGAGAAGGAATTATCTCCAACTCCTTTGACCTCTTTGACTCTCCTTGAAGCATGGGCGCATTTTGATAGTGGAGGAGGATGAAAGCCTTGCCTTGTCTTTTCCTTACCTTCATCTTGAAGTGGGCGCATTTGGGGTATGGAGGTGGATAAACTTCATCACTTAGAAACTTTTCTATCATCTTGACTTTGCATTGGCGCATTTAGGGGTGGCAAGCGGACTTAACTCATACTCAGAAAATTTTTCTAGCTTCTCCCTGTGAGGTGGGCGCATTTCACATGTGGTGAAGGACTTAGCTCTTTGTCTTAGAATTTTTTATCAACCTCTAGCCAGCTAAGGATGAGGGCGCATTTAGGGGTAGGAGGTGGACTTATCTTCATGTCTTAAAGAAAATTTTATGGCTTCCTCCTTCCTTGGGTGCATTTTGATGGTGGAGGTGGACTTAAGTCCAACACTTAAACTTTTTTCATCATCCTCTTGTGAAGTGGGCACATTTTCAGGGGTGTGCAGGATGAACTCAACACTTACATATTTTTCCATCACCTGCTTGAGCTGAGGGCGCATTTAGGGGGTCCTACAAGACTTAACTCCAGACTTAAACTTTTTCAACCTTCTGCCAATCATCTTGGGCACATTTGAGGGAGTGAGCAGGACGAGATTCAAACTTAGAAGAATTTTAGCTTCCTGCCAGCTTGAGGGCGCATTTAGGGGGTCCTGCAGGACTTAACTCCAGACTTAGGCGTTTTTTCCCCATTCTTTCTGCCAACTCAATACTTACTATATATAGTAAGTTCTAGGTTTTCCTTCTTTTGAAGCTCAGATTGATTTGAAATTTTAACCATGGGATCCTCATGACGTAGTTAGTCTGTTCACACTGCCATCTTGAGCTGACCTACTATTTATAGTATGTTTTTGAAGGTGGTTTACTATTTATGGCAACTGCTTGATTTTGATACTTTCCCAACTCCGTTTGACTTGAAATTTGAATGCTGTGATCCTCATCGGTAGACTTGCTCGTTCACACTAGCGCCTGCTGCTAATTTACTATTTTTAGCCTATTTCTGGAACGCCTTACTATAAATAGTAAGTGCTCCGATTGCCTTCAAATTTTACTGGTGGATAGCTTGAAAGATACTGATCTCAGTGGGATACACCGGTTTTCAAAATTTTTGGCATTTTACCCCTCATCTTAGGTCCCGAAGCTGGAAACCCTAATTTGACTTGCATGTCTATCAAACAACCTCCATTTGACCTTGTTTCTGTTGCACTTTGCCTTGTTTGTGATACTGATGTGTTGGGCAGTTGCCGAAATGGACCTGCTAAAAATATTAAGTCTCTAAAAATTGATCATCTCGCTTTGCATGTCACATCACTGCGTAGCTCTTAAAAAACCCATAAAGAATCACTTGACATGCACTGAAAAGCTCTGCATTGAAACCCTAAAAATAGCCTCTAAAGACGGCTCCTGAAAAAGTCCTAATCCTGGTTTGCATGTTACACCACCACGAAGCTTTCGAAAAACCCACAAGGAATGTTCAGACATGCAAAGAAAATTTCAACATGCAAACTGTAAAAATAGCCTCTGAAGGCTGAATACTAAAAGTCATCGTCTCATTTTGCATGTTATATCACTGCATAGATCTCAGAAAACCCAGAAGGAATCTCCAGACATGCATTGAAGAACTTTGCATATGAACCCTAGAATCAACTCCAGAAGGTGAACTTGCTAAAAATAGAAAGTTGTCCATTTCAGCTCAAAATTTGCAGACAAATAGCTTGACATGTTCTGGATGCAGTGTAACGATCGAAACTTCAATAGTGCTGAGAGAATGCCCCAAATCTTGTACGTACTAAAAATAGTAAGTTGTCGGAATTCACTGAAATTTTGCTGGGGATCTGCTGGGAGCATGCTGATTGCAACACCAAGGTTAGATTTCAACTTGATTACTCCATTTGACTTCAAATTGACCAGAAAATTCAAAACCCTAATTCTATAAACTTAGCCAAAATCTCACGTTTAAGCTCTAAGGCAGGCACATCCTCGGAAAGACAGACAGTAGAAAGAGAGAGAAAGAGGGAGAGACAAAACCAAAGCCAAAAGACCAGAATGGAGCAAAAATTAAGGGGTCCCCATTTTAAATGGGGTGATGTGTGAAAAGGTCACAACAGAAACCAACAATGACATCTTAATGAAGATTACATAAAATACTATATCATTAGAATACAGGAGCAAACTAGGTTTACATATATTCAGAAAGATAACTAGAGTTGCAAACTATTAAATGAGCAATACTTAGTAATCCTTGTATAAACATGAACTTTTCTTTTATTATTCAAAAAAGGTTCCTCACAAAACTTTGTGAGGATTTTACAATACTTTGGCTAATCAACTAATCTGATCTACATCCAGAAATGAACATAATACATCTAGAGACACTCAATCAAGGTTGAATATGCACATTATATTCATTCTTCAAAATTTACAAGGAGTTTGTTACAAATTTTGAATGAATCCACATTAATACAATACCAAAAACAACATTCCCAAAATTGAAAATTGAAATCCTAGTACTTCCTATGATTTCTTGTTGTTGGCTTTGCAAACACTCTTTTTCAATTTTCCATTGACCTTTGCAAATGAAATTTCAAGCCTTTAATACTCATGCAAACTACCTAGGGTCAAGAGTTTTCAAGCTGCAATAAACTTCCAAAATACCATGACCAACTAAAGGGGGGCATGAAATCTTCATGGAAAATCACAAATTGCAGCCAAACGGTTGCAAAGTGTCCTCTATGTTGTGGGAGACATGGGGGGACATTTTGTTCAATTTGCAACTCACCCCTTCATGTTATGGCAATTTCCTATCTAACATATTGGGGCATGGGAAAACCCTTGAAAAATGTAGAGAAATTCTTTGAAAATGAATACCATTACTCCTATTTGTTGAGGAGATGTGAAATAGTGGGCAATTAGGTGGAACAATGAAGCAAGCAAAGGTTTCTAAGAGTCACAAAGGTGCATGGTAGGACATTGGGTCCAAAAGGGACTTGTGCATTAAATTATGAGGTGACGAGAAAGTTTTCCAAGGAAAGGAGTGGAGATTTAGAATGGTAAGAACCAAGTCTCAAGAGGGAACAAGGATTGACAACTCAAAATTGCAATGTCGGGAGTTCAAGCAGACTTGGGAGTTGGGGTACAACTTGGAGGTGATAGGTTCCTCCAAGAATCTAAGGTCCAACAGGATATGGACATGGGCCCCAATGGCAGGAAGAGAATTGGGACAAGGAACAAGAAGAAATGAGATGAATGAGAGAACGCCACTGGGATTGGGACAATATAGGGAATAGGGAGGTTCCAAATCATCTTGGGGGTCCAAGCCCAAAAGGGGGAAAGATAGCTTAGAGATCAAGTCCAAAAACGGTTTTGGCAACTAGAACAAGGGGCACAACGGGCAAGAGGAAAGGAGCAGCAAGGAGTGAGAAATCTAGAACTAGTTTCCATGGTGAAAGGTTCACTTGAAATTCTAGGGTTTGAAGGGAACAAAGAGGATTGAGGATCAGGCCTTGAGAAGGAAATGGGATTAAGGACAATCGAGAGGAACTAGCCTACAAGGATTAGGCAAAATGAGAAACCTAGAACTAAGTACCAAGGTTTCAACGACCCACAACCTGAGGGGAAGACTTAGGGAAAACGAGGAAGAGTGGGGGCCGAGGCTCCAAGGGAACCTAGAACCCTAACACCAAGTACCTTGGTGCATATGTCCCCAAGGCACCCGAAAACCGAGGGAAGGAAGGGTGAACCTCCAACTTAAAACATAATCATAATTTCAAACCCAAACCACCCATCCCACCATGATGAAACACAACAATAAACCCAAAAAGAAGTCCTCCCAATCCACTCTCACTAAGGGTCTTGGAGTAGAACACACAAAGTGAGTATCCTTAGAAAATACATGACACATGTGACCCTACAAGAGATGTCTCAAATCAAGTATCAGTATTGAGTAAACAAGGGTAGGTGCATGACATAGGAGCAAAACAAAGAGAAATGAGACACAATAAAATGGGGTGCCAACAAGCTCCTTTGTTCCCTTATTTGTAGTGGCCTCTTCTTCGTGCTTGGTCAAAAATGGGTGGCTCTCTACCACAATTTCAAGAACAACAAGAGATGGGGAAACAAGGGGCCTCCTTGATCAAGACCCTCTCTTCACCAAAGGATGACATATTCTTAGGGCAACTACTACTACTCACTCCTGCTCTCTAACCTAATCCAACACTATAAATGTTATCACAAGTGTATCCTTCTTGCTTAGACAAGATTTGATGCCTATGCTAGAAATACCACACAAATGGGGTTCCACCCAATTGTATGACCCAATATATTGTACACCACACCCACTAAAAATCTAATCATATCACCCACAATCTAAAATCTACTATATCATGTCAATGTACTTCCACAACAATGAATCTAGGTCTATTTTTAATGTAGGGTTAGCCTACAAAGCTAGAATTAGCTGCCACTATAATCTCTAGGGCACCAGATTGGGAAAACAACACATTCTGAACAAATGAAAATGAAAAAACATATATATCTTAACTCATTTAAAAATAAAAGAATAAAAAACAAAATAGGAGAGTTTGTTTGTAGAAGAAAAAAAAGAAAACAAACAAATAAAAACTTACATATATATCGTGTCAACGTACTTCCACAACAATGAATCTAGGTCTATTTTTATTGCAGGGTCAGCCTACAAAGCTAGAATTAGCTGCCACTATAATCTCTAGGGCACTTGATTGGGAAAACAACACATTCCGAACAAATGAAAATGAAAAAAACATATATATCCTAACTCATTTAAAAATAAAAGAATGAAAAAATAAATAAGAGAGTTTGTTTGTAGAAGAAAATAAAGAAAACAAACAAATAAAAACTTACCAATGGGTTATTGTATATGCATAAGAATAGCAATCCAACCTCCTTGGAACTTTCAATGATCAATCTTCTGCTCTATATGTACAACAACGAGCAAGAATGAAAGTTCAAAAGTGTATTTGGTTTGTGTGTTTTGTTTTTAAAACAAGGTAAATTTGTTTTCTTTTGAGTATCAAGTTAATTTGAAGTTAAATTTTGGGTTTGGGTTGCTTTTATACATTGATCAATCAATTCGTGAGGTCAAAAAGGCAAAAAATTAAAAGTTAAAAAGTTAAAAATTAAAAATGGGACCCAATTCTCCCTTGTTTTATGTTATAGAGCACACCAAGGTTCATTTTGTAACATCTTGTTTGCACCCACATTGGACCAATACCTATATTGGGACCTATTATGCCTTACATACAAACCCCATCTTTCAACTTTGGCAAGTATAGGAACCCCCTTTTCCTTTTCATTTTCAATATCATGTCGTTCACATCTTTTCATTTTTGTCACTTAGATTTGTCTACTTATTTCTTCCCATTTCCGAAAAGATTCCCATCTGTCCCTCCTAAAAGGGGTTAAGAACCCTTTTTATGTTTCTTACTTTTGGTTTTGGGTCTTCTAAGGGACACGACACCTATAAGGTTCTAGTAAAGGTTAGGCCCCCATTGTAACTTGGAACCTAAATTCCAAGTTCCAAGTCCATCTCAATTTCGGCCCCCACTAGTTAATGTTTGGTTTTGAATCGAAGAACAAACGTGGATAGGGACATAAAACCTTAGGTCCTAAGTCCTAGTTTCCTCCCATGCTCAAAAAATTGACCAACTAAGGTCCTTAATGGCTTAACATGTGGGGTTAGTCAAGGGCCTATATAGGTCATTTGATTCCTCATTTCCTTCACATGTGCTTTCCAACTCATTCATAGTGTGATTCAAAAGCTCTTTCTCTTGTGTTTGTACCCATCGATTTGGGGAATTTTCTAAAGGTCTGGAGTAAGTCGAGTTTTGGAAGTTATTGGCATCACAATGTCGATCCACTTTTGCTTCATTACCTTGTGAGGCATTCCAAGTAGGTTTTTCTCATAGCCTTACTGTACTTTCACTTGCATGTTTTTGTTTCATCACTTTAAGGTTTAGACTCTTTGTTTTCCTTGTATCCGCTTTGCTCATGCTTGCATAAGATTTAGGTTTCCAATTAGGGTTTCTCGTTTATTGTTGGAATATGTTTTTGGGGTTTTGTTTTGTTTTAAGAGCAATCTAAGCCATTTTTTCCTCGATGCAAGGAGTTTCCTTCCCTTCGATCAAAGGTCTATAAGTTAGATTGCAAATTTAGGCTCAATTTCTTCCTAAGGTCTTGAACTCGAGACCTCTCGATCTCAAATTCTCTTTTCTCCCCACTCTCTGCTTTCCAATCTTTAATGAAGTTTGGATATTAGAGCCCAATTCAGACTAAGGACCCCCAAGACTCCAAAGTTCCAAACTACCTTTCTTTCCCATCCTTCGTCAAACTTCCATTCAAATTTGGAACCTAGGTTCCAATTTCGTGTTCCCTTTTGATTTACGAATCCGCTACATCCTCTACAACTTAAACTTGTTAGACACTGAAACTTTCCCCAAATTTGGCACTTAGGTTCCAAGTTCTCATTCCACTTCGTGCCTTGAAACCCAACTAACTATTTTGCACATCTAGGTTCCATGTGCCAATTCCAACCCGATCACTAGGCCCACTAAAGTCCTAAACTTAAATTTTTAAAGGACAAATTTTGAATCTCCCTAACCATGCAAATACCCTCCTAACGGTTTTTAAATCTTCATTATGCCTATTTAATGATCCAAGTTAGGAAACTAAAAAATGAATGCATCCAATAATCATGGTGGATTTATTGGGGTATTTTGCTAATTTGTAGGATGATAGAGATGGTTGACAAGATTGACAAGCTACCTACAACAAAGAAATACGAGTTCCAAGGAGTCATGAAAGCACCCAAAATAGTTTCCCTAGTCTAGGACATCACTAACACATATTTGGGCCACATTGATCTTAAAGACTTTCATAGAAGAACATTTGACAATTCTTAGACTATTAGGTTCAAGTTCATAAATAACTTTGGTTTAGCACATATTGCAGCATTCTTATTAGCCATACAAAGCCTAGAAATAATCCTAGCTTGTGCTCAAGCCTATGACCCAAACACAAGAATATCTAAGGATGTAGATGGGAACACCGTCTTGGATATTACAGGATCGATGATATCACATGTTTTTGGTCTACCTTTCAAGATATCTTTGACAATCTTGACAGAAAAAAATGCTTTGGAAGCATACCAGAAGGATGAAGATGGTAATCTCAAGCACCTTAATAGAGCATGGTTGCTTAACAAGAGAAAATCTATAACCAAAATCCCCAAAAACCTCACCAAATCAGATTTTCAACCAGAGATTGGTGATATGATTACCCTCTTGAACAGAGTTATGGAGAAGTCTAACTCTGGGATGTACCATGATGTATCAGTTTATGAGCATAATTCTCAAGGGGAAAGAATTTGTTGGTTGGGCTCAATTGGTAAGTGACAACCTCCATCAACAATTGACCATTGTGCAGACTAGCTAGAAATTCAGAACAACTTCATACATTATCTATTAACAAGATTGACCATAGTAGGAACATTAGGGGAAGTGACAGACAAAGCAGATCTTGGGAGTATTATCCACAATTGGAATACAAAGAAGCGAGAAAGCATTTTAAAGAGGTTTGATGCTTCTATCTTCCCTATAATCAATAAGTTGTCTAGAAATGACAATGTCAGAGTTTCTACTGAGGCCAAGCAATTGACAGCAAGCTAGGGACACTAGTTTCTTCAATTCCCAAAATCTACCTATCTCAGAGTGTTAGAATATTGTCATTGATGTCAAAGGAAACATGCAACAATACACAAAGAACATGCAACGATATATTTTCCATTGGCGCCATTTATGCATGAAACAAAACATGCAAGGAGTTAGATAATTGCATGAAACAAAGCATGCAAAAAGAGAGTTGGATAATTGCATGAAACAAAGCATGCAAAAAGAAAGCGCCACAACATAGCATGCAGCTAAAAATCAGATTTGAAGATCTATTGCTAAAAACAAAAAAAAGAGAGCATAAAGATAGCATGCAACTAAAAATCAGATTCGAAGATCTATTGCTAAAAAAGGGAAAAAGAAAGCATAAAGATAGCATGCAAAAAGATAACCACCGATGCATGCTAAATGGAGTTGTTTCTTCTTAAAAAAAAGGGTTCTATTTCTAAAAACAAAAAGAGCTTTTTTTGTTGTGGCTGGCTTTTCTCCTTAAAGCGCTATATTCTTTTTTTTTTAAAAAGCCTTATGGTTTTATTTTTTTAGAAAGAGATTAATGCTATAATTTTTATATGAAAAAGGAGATATTTTTGTGTAGTGAGAAAAGGAAAAAAGATATAGTACGAATTTGCATGTAATAGTCGATGTTTTTTTGTGTGAGAAGTTAGACAAAAAAAAAATCAGTTGTGTGAAGCAGTCTTCATGGCAGATTAATAAGAGAAAAGAAGTAGATTTGAAAGTAACTACTGCAGAGTTTTTAAAAGGTGTAAGGGGCAGAGTTAGACAAGAAGATAAGTGCAGAGATAAAGTTCAGTTTTTGAAGGTGATTCAAAGAAGGGGCTTGTTGTCATTCGTCTTCCATTAAAAAGATATCATACCTGTTAGTGTGAAGGTTGGTGCCTCTCATTTTTAGTGATGTAATGGGTTGGTGCTCAGCTGTGAGTTGGTGCTCACTTCTGTAATTGAAGATTGGTGTTTTCTGTAGGTTGGCGCCTACTTATTAATAAAAGCAAATATTTTGCCATCGTTTTTTCCCGAAAGGGTTTTCCAAGTAAAACTAGTGTTCATTTTGCTTATGGTTCATTCGCACTATCAAGTTAAGATTATTCAGTTTTTAGAAAGTTTAAAATTGTTCTTGTACTGATTCACCCCTGCATCCACACCCCCCCCCCTCCTCTCAGGATAAATGTGTGCTCTTCACAGGGTTGTTGATTTCATTGGAGCTTTGTTTCTTTTACCAAGGTTTTATACTAATAAAATATTCTATTGGAGTTTTCAAGGCAGGTAATAGAGATAAATAAAAAGTTTACAAAAAAACATAAGCCTGGTATGCCATTTCCATTTGTCTTGAGGTTTTATACTTGTGCTTCTGTGGTATGTACGAGAGCATTATAAGAAGAATTATCTTCATTAAACCTTAGGATGGTTGACCCCCTCATAGACTATGATGTTGAAGGGAAGGTTGAAAGAGTGGACCCAAGTTCAACCATGTGTCCATTATAGAAAAATTTTGGACAAATTGTCAAGACAATCGAGATGACAAGAAAAGGAGCTTCTATTGGCTAACCAGTGAACAAATGAAAGCCATGAACATTGGGGTGAACATTCCTTCCGGTATCACAGATAATGGAGCTGTCGTAAATCTAGTTTACCTTTCCCAGCATATTGAGGATCACATTCTCCCTATTATAAATTGGGCATAGACAAAAGACCTCTCTATTAAAGCAATAATTCAGGAAGTTTTATTCTGTAGTGTAACATATATTTTTTCCTGCACCGAATCTTTATCAACTACAGAACTCCATTCTTCAAAATTGAATGCAATCATACATCTGTTCATTCTTTAGGCAGGCACACATGCTACTTTGTATGTTAAATCATATGACCTCATTGATTTACAGGGCAGAATATTGCTATTGCTCTAATACCATATTAAAATGGCGAGCAAATACACATGATTATTCTATTGTTGCACAGCAGAATAACAATACAGAAATATATGTGATATATTTGATTTGATTTCAGATTGATTTTACAGTGTTGTGCATTGGCTATTATAGCCTTATAATTCCCATAACAAACTAACTTACAGTCTTACGGTAATAACTTCCAAAAAACCAACTTTTGTTTTATTTATATATAGCAGCATTAATCGTTTGGGGAAAAAATCGGCAAACCAAAAGTTCAGGATTTTTTGAAAAAATCGGGAAAAGATCGGGAAAAAATCGGATTTACAAAAAAACACAAAAAATTGAAGAAAAATACTTTTTTTAAAAATATAATGGCATTTCCATAACATACAGACATTGAGAGCAAATAAAATACAGAGTTCAATCCATGAATTATAGAAAATATATTTTTGCTGGTTATATTCATATCGCTGATTACATTGCACAAAACATACTACAACTGCATAAATATCAGATGGTGACAGTTGCTGCTATGCTAAAACCACATTTTATGCTATAAGCATAGTGCAGTGAACCAAAAATGTCTCAAAGAAATGTGGTCTCATGGTGATGGAATGCCATGAAATCCATACAATTTGCTTGTCATGGCATTCCATCACCATGAGACCACATTTCTTTGAAGCATTTTTTCAAATAGTTCACTACCTTTTCTATGCTACCACACTTTTCATACATGTCTACCAAAGCATTTTATCAAACAGTTCAACGCCTTCATGCTATGGCTAAAAGCCTAAAACAGGTGCTTTCGAACAAGCTATGGATGCTTGGAAAAAATCTACCAAAGCATAATAGTAAGCAATAACATAGACAAGGCAGTGAATTGTTTGAAAAAATGCCTCAAAGAAATGCAGTCTCACGGTGATGGAATGCCATGACAATCCATAGCAATTTGCTTGTCATGGCATTCCATCACCATGAGCCTAAAAGCCTAAAACAAGTGCTTTCAAACAAGCTATGGATGCTTGGAAAAAATCTATCAAAGCATAATAGTAAGCAACAAGCCATGGTCTCATGGTTTTTTTTGCGAAAATCAGCTCAATTTTATTCACGTTTTTTTGCAGATTTTATACGTGGTTTTTTTGGCGATTTTGTAGTTTGAGACGGAAAAAAATCATTGACCAAAAAGTCAACGATTTTTTCAAAAAATCGGGGAAAAAATCATCCATCCTGCAGATTTTTTAAAAATCGCGATTAATCGGGATTTTTTGCAGATTTATGCTTCTATGAATTTATACTATAAACTAACCTATTTATTATTTACCCAATCTAAACTATAAACTAAATACTAACTCCAACATTTATTGTTGGCAAGTCTTAGAGAGCTAAGTACACTATATATAATTGTACAAATTAAGGTTGATACTCAGAAGATTATTAAAATTTTCTACTAGTAGAAAGTTGAAAAGTTTTGCTTAAACCTAGTCTTTTGTGGGGTTTGTGTATTTTAGAGAGTTATTTCTTTCACCTGTTAGTATTTTATGCAGTTAAATGCTTTCCATGTGCTTTTGTGGATTTTTTATATCTAAACATTCGGTCGGTTTTGAAATTCAACTGTGGATACATTGGCTCTTTTCCCCCATAACTTTGATTGTTGATGCATGCAACTTTTTTTTTATCATCTATTATATCACTGGATCTGTCCATAAAAAAATCTGTTCTATAGCGTTTGGGGCTACATCTCTCAGTATTCCTTAAGATTTAGCTGAAGGCAAGGACCTTGAAAAAGATGCAATAGGAGACATTCATAAACAAGTCATAAGCAGAATGCAAAATCGAATGAAAAATGATGTCCCACTTTAAGGAGAAGCTGGATCGGCATGTAATAATTATCATGTTCTCAAAATTTGTCCTGTAGGGTAAATGGGTATTTTGTTGTTGCCTTTTAGTGTCTGTTTAAAAATTTATATTTTACTATTTTAAGCATAATTACTGAATCTTCTGTCTTAATTTGTTTAAACGACGACTATTGAAGTGTTATAGAAAATGGTGGAAACTGCCAATGTTTCTTTGCAGTATTAGTTGCTTGTAATCTGAAATCATAATTTTTTTAACGTCTTTCTTTAAGCCAACCCTATACTTCATGCGGAGCAGGTGTTCTTTTGGCAACACGTGAGGAGAAAGAGTCAAACAGGCACAAGAAGTTCCTCAGAAACATTTCTTTCATTTCAGGAGTGGAATGTATCTCTTTAATTTCTTATTTTGCCGTTGGTTACATAGTTCCAGTGTTCTGTCAATCTAGATCACACTGCAAGCCATTTTATGAGCTTTGTGTTTGTACTATATTTGTTATGTAATTACTTGTATAAATTGCATCGTTGTTAATCTTGTCATCAATGGATTAGAAGGCCTAAGATGCTCTTCATATTTAATGTCTATTCATCACATATCTTGAATAGCTATGCTTTCTGAGGTCTTTATTGTATGCGCCTGTCAGAAGTCACAGTTCACATAATCAATGGACAGCAGCTATTTAGAAATTGAAACAAAATTTAGGTTCATATATTAACTTTATTGACAATTGATTGTTAATACAAATGGAGAATAGGAATCAGTGATTGACATGTAAATGAATCCAATAGGACTGACTTCTTTACTATACATTCAATTATTTGCAGATACGTAGAACATGTTTCCCATGTATTTAAACCTTCGTTGACTAGCCAGATCCCTTTTCTTGGCCAATCATACTGTTCTTTCAGAAACACTAGAATGATTGTTTTCTTTATGTCAAGACATTTATTCCTGGTTTAACTGAACAATGACAAGGCTTCTTATCTCTACAACTTTAGTGATATGCCACTTGAAGATATATCTTTTAATTGCTTTTTTTAAAAATTCCATTGAGTATTTATAACATTGTTGCACCTGTAACATTGACACTAAGCTTCCCAGAGGAGAACTTATTAGTTATTACCCTATTTCCTTTGACATAATGCCAAACTAGCACCTATTGAAAATCTAGAACATTTTTCCATAGGAAATCTGCCTACTTTTTATTACAATTTCCATTTTATGTTCACTTAATAAGGTATACCTTAATCTAATCTGGTTTAAAATGCCATGCTGATACTTACAAGTTTCCTTTCATCCACCTTATCCTAGATCATGCTTTCTGTATTTCAGAACAAAGGTTCATGTATCACTATCACTTCGCAATTTCCTATGTAGGTTTCCCTTAAAGGTATTCTGTTCTTACGGAATATAGTCTTGTCAAATGATAGTTGATTAAGATATAACATATCATGCTCTGAAATATATAGAACAAAGGATGGAAGAACGACATGGAATTATTAGAAAATGGCTAGTTAAATAAAGTAAGCTAATTGAATAACAATTAGAAATAAATTATCGAAACTGCAGATTGACCTTTAAATCAAGAAAGCATGAGGAATTATTTATTAATGAGTCATAAGTGAACAACAAAGAAATTAAGAATGCATTATATTTTGGCATGTACTAAAAAGAAAATTATTCGCATTGTTTGCCTTTAGATTTTTTAGAATAAGCGAACTGATTGATTAGTTCTCTCTGACGATGCTGCCTTATACATTACATTATATGATGATGCATACCCGCTTTGCCTCTTGTAAGATATTATATGCCATTCTGGGTACAGTTCTACTTCTATATTTAAACCTAGATCAAGAGATTTCTTAGTTTTTCATGCTGTTTTGGCCATTCATGCAATTCCCAGTCATTTTGCTTGCTTTTCATCAGTAACAGAAAAATATTTATTTTTCCTTATTCCCAGTACCTTGGGTTTAGTTGGATTGGCAAGACTTGGAATTACTGAAAATTTGGTCAAAGGATCGAAACCCAAAGATTTGGGAAATTTGAATATTTAAGGTAAATAGAAAAGCAATCCTCTCGTGGGGCTTCTACAAGGGAGGTTTCATACACCAATTTTGTGTCTCACTTGACAGTGACCTATGAAACTACCTATAACTTTTATATTATGTTGGGTCCTCTATTTTTATAAAGAAAAATATAAACATTATGAAACACATACATTTTTTTTTTCTAATATAAACTGTTGTTGAATTGTATATTTCTCTGTTGTAAAATCAGATTCTCAAAGACTGCCTAAGCTTATGATGAATTATGTAAATGCAGAGTATTTGCAGGATCAAGAGCAATATTACATAATAACATCGATGATGAAACCGTTGATGTGGAGAAAGATGTTGAGAAGGCTGTTCGGGAGCATGGGTTTATAAAAGTGCGCAATCAGGCTCTTATTTCTGGATTGGCATATTGTCTTTCCTCATGCAGTATGATACTGCTTAATAAAATTGTCCTCTCAGGCTATAACTTAAATGCAGGAATATCACTAATGTTTTACCAGGTAAAATTATTGAATATAGTTAATGATACATGGATGATTAATGGCAAATATACTTTTGCAGAATGTTGACATGGCAAATTGGGAATCTGGGACATTACTAAATTATATAATTGATTCTTAACAAATTGCAGAACCTTGTGAGTGTGGCAATTGTACGTCTCTTGACAATCTTTGGGGTAATTTCAACTGAACCACTCACTCGGAAGCTTGTCCAAGTCTGGTTTCCAGTTAATATCATCTTTGTTGGGATGCTTGTAACAGGTATCTTCAGGTATGCAAGATTAAGAGATGTTAAAAATGAAGCTAGATTTTTTTTTCTTTGTTTGCTGGCAGCTACATTATTTTGCAGTTAATGTAAATACTGTTCAGTCTGTTTGCACTAGTTCAGTCAATGAAGCTAGCCTATAGGCTACCTGCATGGTCAAGAGCAAGTGAAGACTATCAAAAAGCTATTTGAGTATTGCATGTTTCTATTATAGGAGGCACCGACTCCTATGGAATTAAGAAGAATAGATACTAGCTTAGTTATAGCATTGCCCTTGACTCACTATATTATTGCATTTGCATACTCTCTCCTCCAAACAACTGCTCAACAGTAGAAGACAAAATGTGAACTGCACAATATTGAATCTTATGTTAATTAAGGAATGTTGGCTTGATTGATTTTTGGGGTTCATTTCTAAGCAGGTATGCTCATGGTTAGACTTAGGATTAGCTTATATAGAATTTTTTTCTTGCACTGTGTAGTGGGCATGGTTTCTGGCAACGAAATAGTTCACTTGATGTAATATCATCTAACTCAACAACTTAATGAAGCCCCCCTTGGTTTAGCAGAGCCAGAAGAGAAGGAGATCCTACTCACCTCAATAATTGGTCCGTTGTTGCCCAAGCCTGATCATAAGTGTGTAGTTTTGTCTCCAAATTTGACACCCTTGGCATTTGGGAGGAGATTCAGCTTTAGGGATTTGGGACCTACAACTCCGACCACCAATAAGGCCATTGGAAAAGGCATTCCAAAATGAACCCTGAGAGGTTGCTAATAATCACATGGCAAGATGTGTCTATAGTTGGACAAATCTTTGTGATAAATACTGGCTTAGATTCTTTGTAATATGTACTGGCTTAGTTTTTGCCTTGATTTTTATTGATTATTAAAGAAACTCCATAACCACACTGTTATTTTGAATGAAGTCTTCTTTGATGCCCCTTTAATAAATTTTGTTAATGATTGTTCACATTTTGGCAGTTTGAAATATATAAACATTGCAATGGTGACAATTTTGAAGAATATAACAAACATCATAACAGCTTTGGGAGAGATATATTTGTTCAAGAAGCATCAGAATTGCAAAATATGGAGTGCTCTCATTTTGATGGTATGTCCTATTGTTTATACATGGTTGCAGTTATTTCTTGATCTATGTGCTAGAGGATGATGGCTATTTTTCTAATTGGATTTGGTATTAGACCCTCTTTTTAATTAATGTTTTGAATGGTCTGTTTTCAATAAGGTTCCATTTCAAGAGTTAATTGGACAATTGTTACATTGATAGAAGGTTACTTTTTTTTCTGTATCTTTCCATTTACTCTCAAATATAAGCATTCATGAAAAAGGGGAAAATTGAATTCTGCTATAATTTTTTGCAATATAATCACCATTCTGACCAGTCCATATATCATATAGAGCATGAGGCTTACGAAGTTTCTTGAAGCACATGCTCCAAAGTATGATGGTCTTAAATAATGGCTTTAGTCAAAATCAATTTCAATTTGAAAGCAACTACAAGGCACGTTGCAACCTGCAATAAGACTTCTGTAATAAATAATCCTTATTTCCATTGACAGGGAAAAATTTATTTGTCTCACATTAAGCAACCACTCCTCTTTGCTCTAGATTCCCAAACAATTCTTATAAAATGCTAGAAGACTCTCCAATTGCTACTTTCCATGGGAGGCACTTTTGAAACCACCCTGACACTTTCAAAACTGCCACTGTTGACAGTTTAAACTCTTCTTCTTCTAGAGTCCACAAATTTTGCATACAAACTTGAAACAAGGGTATCATTTTTTTGAAATTGTGTAGCTTTTGTAGAGGAATGTGTGTATGTAAGAATAATCAACTTTTTATGCCATATAAATATAGTTTTTGGACTTGCAACATGCTGAAGTGATTCTCTGCTTAAGGATGAGCTTAGATCCGCTAAGGATCATATGCTCCTTATTAGAGAACTTTTAGTCCCACAAAAGCTTACTTATGAAACTTAGAAGAATTTCCTGTCTTGGAAACCTTTGTGTTCAACTGATTTGAACAAAACTCTCACATGCTCCACGTGGTAACCAAGTGATGCTCATGCACTCAAGTGCTTCAAGATAGAAGTGGTGCTCTTTGTGTGCTTAGGCCTCTTATGTTGGATGTAGAACAAAACCCCCTCAAGTGCTCCTAGTAGTAACCAAGTAATGCTCAACGCAAAATAGTGTCCCAAGGTAGAAGGTTGGTGATGCTCTTATCTTGCTCGTTGTTTGGAACAAATCTCCCTCACATCCAAAATGATACTCGTCATGAGGTAGAAGGTAGTGATGCTCTATTATATGTTGAAACCCAACTTTGTGTATTGCTGCTCGAATTTGTATCCTTACCATGATGAACTCCATGGTGGCCACTTCTTCAACCTTGTGTGCTACAAATGCTTGTGCTACAGTGATTGCCATGCTACAACATACCTGCTGCCATGAATGATCCCTCTTGGTCATTTTACAATGCTTATAAAAGCTATTACAAAGTGGTCCTTCTTATTGCATCTTTGTACAAAGAAGGCCATACATTTTTTACAATGTTTACGATGAGTTTTGAAAGACTTCCCATCCTACAGTTATTCACATGCTACAACTATGATGAAAGTTTGTGCAAAATACGATAATGAAAACCATCATTGTGATGCCTTTGGCTGCCCTTTACTTGCCCATACAAGTGGTAACAATTCCCTATTCTTATCATATTATCAACAAGTAAAACAAGTTACATTCCTCAATGTTTTATGTTGCCATGGACTAAAAATATGCATGCTGACAACACTCAAGAACACGTCAATAGTACTGCCCATGCTTAATCAAGAAAGTACACATGCGTCATAGTGCTGCCCATTCTATGCAATCAATGAAAATCTGCATGCATATAAGACTCAATTGCTTCATAGTGCTGCCCCTGCTCTAACTCAAGAAGTATGCATGTTTTACAACACCCACAAACATGACATAGTGCTGCCCATGTTACCAAAGTTGTTAATCTTGCTAGAAATCCATCGTCTTCATGCAATGATGGAGAATACATGCACTCAAACAAGAAGTATACATGTGCTACAGCACTCTACACTGCTATAGTGCTGTCCCATGCCATCCATACATGCTTCATCCTTTGTTAATGCAAATGGACCAAATTTGCACTTCTCTTTAAGAATCACATACGTAACTACAACATGTGAAGATAAAATCCTACAAGCTGGCCATGTTCTTCTTACATGGTTTTGTTGCCAGAAGAATTATACACTCATGCAACAATTATCTATACTACCCATGCTTGCTACCAACAGGAAGTGGATGTGTAAATTTTAGAACTTTTCAAGAAATATGAGGGCTGTAAACTTGCATTACCTCATACATTTTTTCCCTCATCGTTGAATTATCTCAAGTGAACTTGCTTGTTCATACTCTCCCCTTAGTGAGTGAAATCTATTTCTTTCTTGCACAACCAAGTGGAGTTAGTCTTCAACACAAACCCAATCTACAATAGAAACTTGGGATGCTAGCATATGCCTATACACATAACAACACTTTCTTATCTCCTATGTAATTCAGCAAGTGCTCTATCCAAGCATCGTAAGACAACCTCTTATCATAAATTGGTCATTTGGACTCATAAGAAGGCTGCCCCTTCTTGTTACTTGATGCTTTGTGATTCTTCTCTTTCATAAGTGGTTGTTCTTTCTTGCTTTGGCCATGCTTTGTGTGAAGCTTGAGATGGAGCCTCCAACACTTGCCATCCCAATGTCCTCCAAACCTTGTAATGAGAACATTAGTTATTAGCTTTACACATACTCAAATCAATTTTATTATTACCTTCCTTGAGTGTGCCTTTGCCCTTCTCTTGCCATTGTTTAGTTGAGTCCTTATCCACATGCTCAATTACCTCCTTGGTCTTGGCTAGTGGTGAAGTAGGTGGAGTGCAATCTTCCCATTTTTTTTCTTCTTTGTCCTCTTGAAGTGGAATTTCGCTCTCCTCTTCTTGATTAAATTGAGACTCTTTATTTGGAAACATCCTACAATCATTTCAAGGCTTTACAAAAGCAATGTTAAAGGAATTTTTACCTCTCTTGAGTTATTCTTGATTTGTGCATAGTGAAGACCACTTATTATTAGAGCTTTCTCCAATCTCCATGCCCCAATAACCAAGCCTTCAAAGGGTGGTCTTTCCTTCACTATGATGGGTTGAAGTATTCCTCAGCCATCTTTACCAAGTCCATCACATGGTAGTCTTTCCTTCACTATGATGGGTTGAAATAATCCTTGGCCATCTTTACCAACTCCTCTTCCACCATATCCCATCCTTGCAAGTAATCTTTAACCTCACTTGAAGTGTGCTTTTCAAACTTGCAAATGAGATTGTTAGAGATAGCTCTTTTTTTTTTCCTTTTCATACTTTTTCTTTAGCTTGTTCTTCTTGAGTAGGGGTTGGTTCACTCTTCTTAGTAGACTCTTCTTTCTCTCCTTGGAGCCTTGATGGTAGTCCACCTTTCTCTATTGGTTCTTGTTCCAATTGTTTAAAGATTCTAACACAAGAATTTAGATTAGCCTTTCTCAACTTGCAACTCTTCAATCCTCTCACTCAAAAGTTGAACTTCTCTCCAAAAGAGATTTCCAACACACTAAGCCAATTCCCATCAAGAGAGTTGGTAATTTAGGTGTGCTTAAACTCATTAGTGGCCACAACATTGTTATGGAGGGACTGTTTATCTCTAGTTTTATACAAGTCTGCTAAAATAGGAACAAGAACAGGAGGAGTATTTGTAGCCACACAACTTCTAGGGTCTTTATCTAAGCCCAACGACTCAACATTATTGAGACTTTTACTGCCCCACACTTTTGTGGTTGTTAGCCACTTAATTTGAAAGTCAAGGGTATGATTAAGCCTAGGTCTACCAAGGGTTTATAGGATTTAGTGGCTTGATATTTAGAATAAAATACCAGAAATATTTGACTCCTTTGAAGAAGGTGGTTTTGGAATGGGATTATCTTTTTTACTTGCCATTAGAGGATGATGGAAAAGAAAAGGACACAAGCAGCTATCTAGGAGTAAGAAGTGGGAGAGATAAACATGAAATGGGGAAGGCAAACCTGAATCACTGAGAGCTTGTGAGGGGGAGAAATCCATGAGAAAGCGAATCCAACCCTACACAACACAACAAATGGTCAACAAGAGCACCAACAATGTTGTGAAGAGGTAGGAGAGGAAAAGTAAAACCAATGCTTAGCAGTCTAGGTTGCAAAGTTGAGAAGGGCATGTTGAAAGCAAGAAAGTAGCAAAGTGAACAGGAGGAATAAAAATGACAAACACAAAAGAAGATCTCGTTGTCATGATAGATGTGGCCACGACACCTCCCACAGATCATGATGCTGCAATAAATGTTAGGACAGAGAAAATCCAAACCAAGGGCCATCATGAGATTTGAAAAGGGATCAATGAGAAGCATGCTGCCAAAAAGGGCAGGGATTGATAAAGAAAATGGTAGTCAAATCATTAGAAAGACCATCAACTTTAAATGGGACACCTTGGGGTGTGCATTGGTATGGGAATGATCAATATCAGACCTTTGGGGCTTTCCATTGTGACAATGGATGCAGGGCTTGTTCTAAGCCTATTGTATAGCTTCTTCAATCTAAATTCATGAGATTGGGAGAAAGGACATTTGCTTGGTCACTGTGTTGGTAACTTTGTTAGCATCACTTCGAACACGGCAAATCTGAGATTTTTCAGACTTTAGCAGGAGAGCACATTGGCACAAGTGTGAGAAAGGATATTTCTAAGCTATCAAAATCTGAGAGTTGAATTTAATTATGATACTCTGATGTTGACAATGGACAGAGAAATTCTGATCAAAATAGCCAAGGCTTCAGCCAGGTTATTATAAAGCAAACCAAACCTCAACAGAAACTGAAGGCAGGGCAGGCCTTGGTATTGCAACAATTGCCTACAGCTCCAGCCTGGCATGGATTGCCGTGAGAGGCCCCATTTCTTTTCAGATCGAACCAATTTTTCTTTGGTGGCTCCCACTTGATAATAACAGAATGGTAATTGGCAATCCTTTTATTGGGAGAGACATTAGCTCCAAGGCCAAGCTTGTAGGGTTTTATCTTGTTACAAATCTTACTACTAAGAGTTTGCAGGACTTGCAACTGTATTTAAGGACTTATTATGTGATAATAACAAAGTGGTAATTGGCAATCCTTTTATTGGCAGAGACATTAGCTCTAAGGCCAAGCTTGTAGGGTTTTATCTTGCTACAAATCTTAGTACAAAGAGTTTGCAGGACTTGCAACTCTATTTAAGGACTTATTATGTTGGGCTAGAACAAAAATGAACTCATTGATCACTGTGTCACTTGTGTGGATAGCATATTGGAGCAAGCCATCCTTGATTTGTAGATGTAAATCTTATCAGTTGTTGCTTAGGCATTGAGTGACATGTGTAAGGGATAATTGATCGTACTCATGGGTTGAACACTTGTCCTGTCATTATGAGTGGTGAATGATTTTTTCCCAAAGTCATCCTGTGTGCAGGTATCTTTTTCTTTATCTTAAATATAATTTATTTATCAGAGAATCTATGATTACTAATCTATTAGATTTGTTGTAATTGGCTACAGGTTATCTCTGCAGTTAGTGGAGGGATCACAGATCTTTCTTTTCATGCAGTGGGCTATGCTTGGCAAATTGTAAATTGTTTTTTCACGGCAGCTTATTCGGTAATCATTCTGTTTCCTGCATTTCTTGCAAATTAATGATCATTCCATTTGTGCAGAATTGCTAAATTCATTCATCCATTTCTTGTAATAAAGAAATCTGTGTTTTGAGTTTCTGGAATAAAGTAATCAATGATATTATACTCACTAGTAAATCTAGAGACCACAAATTTTACTAAAACTTTATTCAGGTGTTTCTTGGTAATTGAAAGCTGGATGATAATTGGGTGCTGTTATAACTCTAAGACAACTCGATTTCATGTACTTTATTAAGATGTTTTAGTTTTCCTTGCACACCCTTTCAGTTGCTAAAGTTTTATCTTTAACAGTTTTTAGTTTTTAACTAAGTATAATAAATTTTCTTTATTGTCTTTTACTATAAAATATTTTTTTTGTGGCTCACTCTCTTCTAGTTCAGTGCTTGGTGTCCCTAGATATGCTTATTACCTGTTGTCTCCATTGTCATGGGATCACATAATTATATGTCAAACTAAATGGGTATGTTTCATGGGCACATTTTTCCTTTCTTTGTTAATCACCAGGGATATGTTAAATTTAAAGAGAAGATAATACTCTAAAGATGTTTACTGGGGTCCTCATAATTCACTATAAAAATTTTTAGATGGTGTTCTGTTATGAGTGTATGGCTTATGCACACACCCATTAAATACTTCAAACTGGGTAAGGCATGAGATCCTTTAGAGTCCTTCATTGGCATAAAATTAATTTCCTTTTTTGGATCTGGAAATGCAGTGCTCAAGAGATTGGCCACCACTAAATTAATTGAATGAAACATGTAATTTTTGATAGACTGTTATAAATGGGCATGATAATGAACCTAATTACATCACAAGATCATATCACATCACAAGTAAAAAGCTGGTCCATGTTCTCCATGATGATGTGTGTTTTTGTATTTATTACTTTTCTCTTATGACACCTAATGTGGTCCATTGCTCATAAATTGGTATTCGGCACACTATACTATTTAAAACAGCATCTTCATCAATTCAGAAATGGACCATTCCTGTAATCATGTATCCTGAACGCATTAATGTTTCCTGAACTTAATGTTCACATACTTGCTATAAAGCCTTTCATGTCACAAGCCAGTTCCACAAGTTTTTCTGGTTATTGCAGGAACGAGTCATGTTGCACAAATCTTAACGTTTTGAGGTACATTAGCCTCTTAGTTATAGTATAGCAATGTTTAAATGCATCGATATGACCCAGGAGTGGAAATTATTGCTCATCTGGTATACAAGCTTGTATATTATCTGTCAAGTCACAAGATCCTGACTTAAAGTTCAATTTTGGTAATATTACTTCTATCTTGAATAAAGAACACTAATATGGGAAACAAATAAATCCTGAAAAATGAGATGCATTATTCACAAGAGTCAGAGAGTTGCATACCTTATGTCACGAACAATTTAGAGTATTTGCTGTTAGATTAGTATCACTGTTTTAAAAAATTAGACATGTTAATAAACACAAGGATTGTAATATTGATACCAATTACAAGTATGACTCTTCGACCTATTAAGAGTTCTCTGACCTGAATAATTGGGAGAATAGTAAGAAGAAATGTATCTACATTATGTAATGATGCATTTCAAAGGTCCTACAGACCAATTTGGTTTAAAGGATGTTGAAATTCATCATTATCATCTTCATCAGAAATGTGTGCTGCGACTCCAGTCTAGGTTTCTAAAGCTTTTCATCTCTTTTCAACTTTTTTCCCATTGATCAAACCTACAGTGTCTTCAGGAAATTCTACCATTGCAAGAGAAGGGGAAAATTTAAGAGAAATGTAGATGTTCCAACATACCCAATGGGCCCTGTACATTTTCTATTACTAAAGCAAACATGTGGAAGCTTTTCAAATACAATGAAGCAATCACATTTGTTTTGTTTTGGGGATGTACAATCACCATCGCTTTTAATTGGTGAGTTTAGCAAGAAAAATGTTGTGGATATATTTCAATTAGACTGCTTCATACTGCACATCCATTTAGAATTCTAATCAAATGAACTCTACTCTGAGATAAAGGCATAATGGAGTCAAGATATTGTGACATTGCTTACTTGATGATTAAGGATGCACATGTTACCATAAGGAATTATTTAACATATGGAAGTCATGTTGTTATATTTTCTTATTATTGGGTATATTAAATTAGCTTCAAGATTTCTGGATAAACTGTGTGCATATTTTTACATCAACGTTGTGGATCATACTCCATGATCCATCATCAGGATGAAAGCAGAAAGAGAGAGAAGTCATATTTTTCACATATATCAAATTATTTCTAAAATTTGAAACTGATAGCGTCTGATTATCTGATTTGCAGCTAACATTACGCAAAGTCATGGATGAAGCAAAGAAACAAACAAAAACTGGAAATTTGAATGAATTTTCCATGGTCTTACTAAACAATTCTCTTTCATTACCTTTGGGACTTGCACTTATCATAGTTTTTGATGAATGGGAGTACCTATATTCTTCGTAAGTGTCATATTCAATTTCTGCAACTAGAGAAGCAAGTTTTCTTTAATTTAAATTGGAGTTTGCACTTAGATTTTCTAGGATGTATTACTTGCTGATCAAATGACTTGAACTAGAATATAACATAGAAGAATTTAATATATTTGAACTGGGTATATTATTATATCTGTGTATTAGAATTGCTGTCATACCATATATGCCAAACTTGAAACATTAACTTCTGCAACTTTTAATAATTAATAAATGGAGTCAATATTTCTATCATGGGTTTCATCTTATAATTTTGTTATCAATTGAATTTCAGTCCTATACTTAGGATACCAATGTTTTGGGTGGCGGTAACTGCAAGTGGATTGCTAGGCCTTGCTATCAGCTTCACATCAATGTGGTTTTTGCATCAAACGGGCCCTACAACATATAGGTGAATGTTCGCCTTGACTTTTGTACTATTAAATATTATTTTTGGTTTAATAAATACTTGTTAAAAGTTTTTGAGTGTTTGTTTGTTAATGGAAAACTATAGTCAGTTACTTTTCATACTTTGTGGATGGTAGCAGAAAATGGATAATTTGAATGAATAGTCTTTGTTCTCATGAAATTTTTTGATGCTTCTATGTAGTTTGGTTGGATCATTGAATAAGATTCCTTTATCAATTGCTGGGATCATGCTATTCAAAGTTCCCACGAGTCTTCCAAATCTGTTGAGCATATCTTTTGGTAATTCATCAATGCAGAGTTTCTGTATTCACTTTAACTACCATTACATGTTGACAGTCATATTTTTCACGTATATACAGATTCTTTGTCTGTTTTAAGTTGATGAGCAATATATTCTTTCTCATGATGTTTTATGATATTACACAGGTCTTTTTGCGGGAATATTCTTTGCTAAAGCAAAAATGTCTTGATGTAACGTTGATTCTACAATGTTTTGTTAAATTAAGGGATTGGGGATTTTAAAGGCCCACTCTCTATTCTAGATCTCATTGGTGGAATATATGATCTTTGAAATTGTTACTCTTTATAAATTCAGAAACTTATTTGTAATTTTGTAGTGGAGATTTTCCTTCCTCTAGACATCCAGTTTCTGATGTCAATACATGTCTTCAAAATACTGCTAAGCTCCAGGAGTAATCGTTGGAAGCTGGCTTTATTCTTCTATTGTAGCAATAAACGGCACATTGAACATCATGTTCTATTGAGAAATCCAGTACAGTAATCTGTCCGTTTAAACTTTTAATCAATAGCGTCAAGATGGTTTCAACGGTTGGCTTTTTTTCTGGATCTATGTATGTGAAATATGATTTTGATAGTGATCAACATTTCTTTATTTGTGAATACTGTAGTGTACTTTACTTGTAAACTCATGGCTACACAACTAAAAATGTTACCTTTCAATGTAATGCATTTCCATCCTTGAAGTTTGCAATCATTTCCATATATTTTATACAAACTTCATGCCTTAAGTTATAACTATTTTGGTTCTCTGGCTACATCACCACCAAACAATATGTGTTTTGTATTGACATGGACCTCTTTTATTAGATGGAGAGAGATGCCTTTAGGAATCAAGTTGGCTCTAAGAGGGACTTTAAGGCAGGAAGTATGCCTTCATGCATCGTGGTATTATTGAGGAAGCTAGAAATAAAAATCTTTGAAAGGGTATTGTTATTTTGTTGATTGAAAGAAGGCGTTTGATAATGTCACCGGATATTTGATTTCTGGGCAGCTTGAAACTCCTTTCATGCTATTCCCTGATTTCCTACATTATGAGGCTGTATGACTTAGTTGTATGCCATATTTCTATAGGCATGTGTCCTAACACTAAATCACTCCTGTTAGAGATGTTCTCTTTCTCCACTAGATCTGCAACTTATTATTTAAGCTCTTGTGGTGGTGTTTACTTCTTGTACAAGAGGCTTGTGCATATAACTTGATGTTCTTGATATCAAGCAGCTACTGGCAAATCTTGGGGAAACCAAGATCGTGAATTTTAATAGTGCCAAGGAGGCTATACCTAGGTTTTACCCTTTTTCAAGGGTTAGGCATAGGTAGGTCACTACAATGTATACATGGAGTAAATTCGCTAGTTTTTCTTCAGATTGTAGCATTCATTGCATGTTGAAGAATCCTCAAAATTCATTCACAATACTTACACTATGGAGTGCATCAATAACAGCAACATAACATGAAATTAGATATGTTGCTGCTAAACTTTGTCATATTATGGTGAAATGAGTTGCTTTTGCTAGTTATTTACATGGCAATGTGTAGCACAGGGAAAATTCATGGATTAGCAATACAAGCGTAAATCAAACTAAACCTAAGCTAATAATCGAGAACAAATGGAAAACTATAAAAACATGCATAAACAAATGATATTACCAGACAACCATGCAATTCCATGATTCACCTCCATTATCCTTCTCCATTTCGCCGTAGTATGGTACTTGCCCTTAGATTAAGTATGCAAATACGGCCTCATGATAATGATAGTAGCAAAACATTGAAGATTCTAAAGTTGCTTCCAAGACTCACTAGATTTTGGGACGAGTAAAAATGGTAGACATAAAGGCAATTTATAGAAAATACGATTTTCGAATGATAGGCTCAAATTAAAAGATAAATCAACGATTAAGATTAAAAGATGTGACATGCAATAGGATTAGGGTTAAATTAGTATAAGTGATAAAGCATAAATGGTGGAGATTAAATTAAATAATAATTTAATCATTGGTAAAAACTAGTTGAGACACAGAGGGATAAAAATTGCATGTAGAATATAATATTGACGAAGTGATCAACACAAAAAGACTGTTCATTAGAGACAATCAAATATGATCTCACTAGATAATTGAATGATCAAATTTTATCTAGACTTAAGTGATAAATGACTAATTAGATAACAAAGAGATTATCTAATTACGCCGAAGGCATTTCCCTATTTGAGCTTTCAAAGCTCATTTTGCCAACGGATGGTTGAAAAACAACTGGATACCTTGATTGACAGTGAAACAAATCTCAACCATCCATTTTTTGACTATTTTTCGTTGGTCGATTTTTTTTGCTTTTCTCATTGCTACAGTTTTTCCAATTGTTTTTTGTCATTATTTTCTACTTTCCCCACCGCTATTAAATAAAGAAAGAGAGTTGAAGGGAGCGAGAGGTATGTTCTAAGGAGTTTTGAAATATGCGTTGACCCAGGAGATTGGGTCGTGGATCCCGCTGTTGGTTATTTTTTAAAAACTAAATTGATCTCCAAAAATACCTATGAATTTCACCATTTCCAATTATCAGTAATTCTAAAGGGATTGTCCAACGAACGAATAGAGGTTGCTAAACTTATATTCCTACTCTTCGGGCTCTGTGAAACCTAAGAGGGTGATCCCACAATGTATACTGAAATACTTATCACAGCTAAAATCAAATACATTGTCAATAACATATCTCTCTCATAGAACCAGTCAATAATATGCATCAAATAAGTTGGCAGGTTATGTATCAATGTTATATGCATTAAGTATGAGAGAGTAGATTTCGAACACAAAACAACAACAATAGTATTCCCTTGAGATTCTATGATTTAAAGATTGAGTAGTTACTAAATCAACAATGTAAGTGTAACACAAATACTCTGCATGAACCAGTGTCTTTATCCCAAGCACAGAGTCAATGCCATTCTATATAACCTGATAACAATTTAGACGATAGCACCTATAACCTCAAGAAATCTTGCATTACAACATTCCTTTGTGACATTCTTGATTATCACTTCTTACAAATATCCTAGCACACAGTTCTTATAAGTCATCAATCTCATACAAACACTTACACTAATTCATTGAATCAATAAGCAAGCATGAAACTAAACATCCATCAAGTAATGATAGAGACAAATGAAAGAAATCCTTGATTACTTTCAATCATAACTGATAATACACATACAAGGAGAGACGATAACCATGAAATAGATATTACTCTATATTATAAATGCTATATCATTATCAGTCTTACATGCATAAGTATGAACTCCAAAAGAAACTTAAAACAAAGACTCTAAAACTTGCTTTGTATTATCTTGACAAACTAACAGTATTAACTCAAAAAAAATTCAACTCCTGTGCTACTGGTCCTGAATTCCTTCTTATAGAGATGAAGGAGCAAACAAGCCTTAGACCAGATAGCACACATGTCATGATCCCATTGGACCATTTGCAACAATATTCCCCTTTCAGTTATACTTGAGTCTTTAGGTGGAGCAAATAAACATGAGGCATAATTAGTTTGTTACAACAGTTACAAGATATTCCCCATGTGTTCAAAATGCCAACTGTGGGAGAATCAAAACAACAAAACTTACGAAGCAAGGAAAGGAAAGCATAAAAGAGTCAAAATTTGTTAATCCACATTAGCACCATGTGCTATTCATTTGAAATTAAGGAGAGAATAATATTCTACCATGTTATACCAAAAGCTTAATTTGTACTGCATTCGGGCTATGTATTATTTCTCTCTTGTCCATTAATCTCCTCATTCAATGATCCACACATAGATTCATTATGTGTATTTCCCCAACCAAGTGTTGTATTAATCCTCAGTGGGCCATTTAATATTCAATAAATCCTGCACCTTAGTAATGTACTGAGAGTACCTTACATCAATTAAAATCTTGGCCTCCTTAACAAACATATCCATTTTTTATTCAATTTCCACCATTGTGTCAATATTTGAATTGAGCAAGATGTAATCAGTGACAGACAAAGTCATCATAGCCGCTCCCAACATTCCTCCCAAATTTGTCTTCCAAGAGTCAAATGGATGTAGTTCACCTTTTGGACTCAATATTTGAGGCATTCCACATTCCTCCATCTCCTTGAATATTTTCAACTTACTTTGGAGCTGTATACCTAAATTTTCATGGAAAGTAGTTATCTCATTTATTTAGTCAATAGTTTTCAAGATGTCAAGAATATTTGTGGGTGCCTCGGGGTCTTCATTCATTTTTGGCATCATTTCTTTCAAAGCATTTACACTAGCAATCCAATTATTCCATTCATTCCTAAAGGCCTCCTATACTTGCATATACTTTGTATTTTCCTCACGAATATTCTTATACGTGGCCTAGACATCATTAGCCCTGTGGACCAACTTGGTCACCCTATACATCAACACATCCTCAAAAATTTCATTGGCCACCCTAATTGTTTCCAGTTTGGCCTACTTGACATTTATCTTCTCAGCAGTCAACTTTTCTTTCGAATCATCAATTCTTAGGGCCAAAGTCTCCCTATCTTGTGTAGATATATCAAATGAAGAAGAAGAAGAAGAAGGTTGAGTAATTGTTTTCTAAGTAGCCTAAACAATGGCTCTCATTTGATTCAGCTCATTCAAAGCCTTATTATATTCCTTAACCAAGGATCCATATTTTTCTAAGAAATATGTGCAGTATCCACACTAAGCATTGTAGCATGTGCAGTGTGCAGTTAACTCAACTGCTTGGATAGGAGTTATGTCAGTAGCTCTCTTAACCACTAGTGAACCAATAACTTCAATAGGCCTAGCAACCTCATGTTTACTAGTATTAGGTGCCATAGACCAAATTGTAAGGGTATGCAACTTTGGAGTATATCCAAAACCAAATACTTTATCCTCAAATTGATCTTCATATATCAAAGCTTAAGGATCTCTCCTAACTGCATCATATGCTATGGCAGCAATGATAGTACATCCTAGTAACAACATGATTCCACTATCTTTAACAATTCTTCAAGCCTCAGTGGGAGTAATAGCTGCAATTTCAGCCATTATTTTCTCTTCCTCTACTTTCTCAGCTTCCTCCTGATGAGAAGGCTCAGCATTGACTCGAGTTGATTCAAGTCTCTCTTTTATTTCCTTACTCCACTGTTGAATCATAAACTCCTGAAATTATTTGGTCTACACAAATTTATCATCAGCCAAAAACCCATCACACTCCCTAATCCTGTGATCATCATCATTTTCTTTGTCATATTGCCACTTGACAATCCTATCAAGAGGAACATCTGAACTGTGAGTTTCTTCAATATGAGGAAGGGGAAATTTCTTCTCCACCTCCTCATTTCCTGGCACATGTTATTCCATTTGTTCCTCACTGACCTCCTAAACATCTACAGGCTGTTCTAGGATATCCATAGCTTGTTGGTGTCGTTGTTGTTCTAAGAGGACTTTGGCTTTTTCTACACCCTCCTTTACCTTCACCTGAAACTCACTGGATTGACAATCCCTTATCATAGTAAAGGCCCTCTCCAAGGGGTTTGCAATTACATTGTATGAACTGATGTAGAAGGCATTCCTTTACATAATCTTCTCCTCAAGGTTTGTCATAGTCATCCATTCTCTTTTCCTAGACATGGCAACCTCATCACTTGTCAGATTTCTTAGTACATCATCTCTATATAAAAATTCATGATGTATGATGCCTAAGCCCTTTTGTCTTCTTCTTCATGCCACATTCTAGATCAAAAACTCTAAACTCATTGATAGGCATTCTAAGATTATTTACCATAATGCCAAACTTTTCATACCCCTCAAGGGAAGTGATCTTGAAATAAGAAAAAGTACATTGGGGATGTATTACAGTGCCCTTTTTTCCTTTTCTAAACATTTCATAATCCATGACATCAATTTGCCACATGAGCTCCATGAAAGCCAATTTTTCTGAGACATACAAGGGTAGACAATGAGGTGCCACCTTAGCTCCATAAGCCTTGATCAAAGTGTATTTAGAATGTAGAAACCAGTCAACCCAATTATGTGTTGCTTTAGAGCCTGGTACATCCTTTGGGCGCATAAGATTTCTAATTTCTGAAGAAAGTCTGAATCTAGGTGCTACACCCAATGACTCTAAGATACCATATCTTACAACATTGGCAAACAAGATGTAGTTGGAATTGGAGCAATCTTGATCCCAAATGTATGTCCACATTTGTACAAGGATAGCATTTTTCTCACTGTCATGAGTCTTCATATTTAATTTCCTTTTCCACTCATAATCACCTTCCCATAAGAGCATATGCATCAATAAAGAGTAATGGGGAAAATAAAAAGGGAGCACCTCCTTTTTCAAATTGAGAAAGTCCTCATGCATTCATTCAACAACAAAGTTAGCATAATCAAAACCAGTGTTTCGATTATAGTCTTGTATATCTGCCACCGTCACCAATAAATAAGGAGCTATGCTAACCTCAAAATCCTAAGCGAGTACTTGATTTAAACAATAATAAGTGTTTTTGAAATAATCCTCAAATTCTTCACACTCAAAAGGCTCAACATCCTTAGCAGTAAATCTTTCCCTGCTCCTTCTATGTCGCACAAGCAGTACTTCTTTGAATGCAAATTTTCTCTTTTCATATTCAACATACAAGTCAGCTCGTCTGAACTTTGTAGTGCAATTGGGATTTAACCCAAATACATATATCATCTTATCCTTTTTCACCTCCAGAATTATATCACCATTCTCACTTCTGATTGTCCTGTCAGTAGGATTATAGAGCCTTGCTAGCTCCATCATTAAATCAACTTCTACATACACATTCGGAACCTCCAACTTCCCAAGGTTCAACCCCCATAAATAGCATGTGGGATTACTCAAATTTCTCCTATTGAAAGCATACCGAAACAATTTCCATCCACTTTGGGGTTGGGGTTTTTCACGAATTTCGCCAGCATTATCAATTAGCCTAGTAATCACAACAACTTGTCTTGTGGGCCTTTTACCAATTCATGACCCTCCTTCTTTGACACCTCCAGAGGCCTCTTGCATAATTTTTTTTGTTTCTTGCTTTGCACTCCTAGACCTAGTGGACGTTGCAAGAGTACTTGGTGAAGGGTTAGATACAGTCACTAGCTTAGGCTTAATCTCAATTGAAGCATGTTGAGTTTTAAGTCTTTTAACCCTCCTCTGTTTTGGTTTCCTTTCTGGTCTAACACTAGATTCACTAGGCTCTAGGTCACTCATGCTTGTAACATGAATGGAACTAGGGTTTACAATTCCTTACGGCCAAATAAAACCCTTCACAATTATGATAGGACAAAACACTATTATTGAAGAGGACACCTTTCTTCACAATTTATACAGTGCTCAATCACTAATTGAAACTACCAGAAATGAATAAATTGCTAATTCCCCCAATTTTCCTACCAACCTTCCAGGGTATTAACCTTACTACTTCAATTAGAAGGAGATATCAATTTTGCTTACTCAGATGAAAGCAGTGTCATTTTGGTTGTTGATAACTTTTGGAGCCTACATCACAATTTCTTCTACTTCTGGGCTTTTTTCTACTAGCCAATGAATTTGAATGCACAATCAACCAAGTATCTACTTTCTGTTATGGCCGAAAGAGAAGTGTGTCACCATTAATACTTGATATTAAGCTCACGCGAGGGAACTAACAATTAGTCGTTCAGGTTTAAACCTTGATTGTTTATCCTTCAGCTTTAAAACTACATCAGTGGTTATTAATCTATCTTGCCACCTTCCTCTTTTCTTTATACTAAATCCCAAGGATTTCACCACGTTGCCTCTTCCTATAGTGGTTGTCGACTGTCAGTGATTTACTTCATTCTTGTCCAACTCTATCAGCGATGCAAGTGTTTTATGCAATAAAATCTCAACCCTTAGATCTACGGCCTATTTCCTGATCTCGTTCATCTCCATTGCTCCTCACTAATTCAACTTTGCACCTTGGATTTTATTTGTGACAAGAGATGAAAACATCATATTTTGACATGTACACCTGCATAAACAACTAATGACACAAAAAGATATTGTAAATAACTTATTTAGGTTAGCGAGAGAAACCTTCTTAAAAGGAACCTTATCGTTCACCACTAATCCTCCTCATAAGGTTTGCAAGCAATTAGCAAGGAGAGATTATCCTAATATCATTACATATCACACATCGCTAATCAAGAACTTAGCACTTAAAACAAATCTGCGAGAAGCAATGCAGTTGGAAACTCATCTCCTCACTTATCGTTGATTTTAAAACAATCACTTCATAACACATTTGTGATAAGCGATGAAAAATATGAACACACAGCCAAAGAGCATCGCTCATCGCTATTACAACTTTAAGAGGTCGAAAATCATTAGCGATAAGCGATCCCTTAATAGTAATGAGAACCTCGCTCATCATTGTTTATAACTAGAAGTTCAAGGAGCTATTCACAATGAGCAATATTAAAGAAATATCACCTCATTGCTCGTCACTAATTTAAAACATACATTTCAAAAGTGATCTATGATAAGTAGTAAAGATAGAAGGCCGATTGAACTTAAGTGAAAACCTTTAGGCACGTGCTCATAAGTTGTTTTAATGGAGGGGACTTCCTAGGGTGATACGATAAATATAAAGGACTTAAAACCCCAAAACCATTATAAATTTTTTTTTTGGATTATTGGTTAGGGAACCGGTTGCCCGATAATAAAAGTAGACGCAAAAATTATAAACAGCAACGGGCAATAGGGAGTCAACATCAAAATAGAAATTTAAGTGCTTTAAGAAAATGAATCCTAAAACCCTCCTAAATGCAATGAAGGGTTTGAGATGGGACATGAGAATTAAGGTTCCATCACCCGCCATTCTATTCATTCAAAGCCTTATGTCTATTGTCCGACAAATCAAAGCACACAACACAAGTTAATAGTTACCCGGTTGTCTTATGGTAGATTGTTCTTTACCAGAGGTTGCATTAAAATTCAGGAATATTTTTCAGTAAAATGGTCCCATGGTAAATTACATTTTTCTACTCTTAATTATTTTTGGAGTCAAAATAAAAATCTAGTAATTAACACCTTTGGAGAGCTGCAGCTTGAAAATAAGGTTTCAAAAAGGGTTTTAGAGTATGTTTATTAAAATGAAAATTATGGCTCTCGTTATTACGGGATTACAATCCTAATAACAAGCACATTTAGGTTTTAACATTAGGGCATCCTTTCCCTTATAAAATATAATTAATTAATTAGTTTTAATAAATGTGCTCGTTATTTGGACCGTAATTTTCATTTTAATAAACATACTCTAAAACATAATAATATAATAATAAATGCATAAAATAATGACATAAATAATAAATATTTATATAATAATATAATAGTTAATACATAAAATTTTAAAAAAATATATAATAATATTACTCTATTATAAAAATAAATAAAAATTAATAATAATATTAATATCATTTTATAAATGACCTACCAATTGATCTCATATACTGCACAAATGTGTGCAAAAAATAACCATTTTTTGTCCTAATTGACCTTCCACACCTCTTCGGCATACCCATTGCACAAGGTGCCATTGCTAGTTATAGAGGAATATTATAAGGATAAATCCTTTTGAATTAAATGATTTCAATTCAACATTCAAGATTTTGTGATTAAATTAATCAAAGAAGAATAAAGGTAAGAATGAATTAATTAAATAATTAAATTCATTTAATTAATAGAGGACATATATGACTTTAGAAAATAATTAAATAATTAAAATTATTTAATCATGAGAAATGACGATGAACGAAATATAAAGAAGTTAAGGGTCGCAGGCCTAAGACAATTTTTAGTGTCTACATTTTTTCCCTCTTTGATACAATATTGTTTATCGTGTTGTGTCAAAGAAAATCAATCAAAATATGCCCTAGTGATAGCAGGATAGGGTTATGCCCCCTCAGGAGAATTTTACAAATTTTTCAAAAAAAATTAAAAATTGTTCTGAAAAGTCAAATTGATAGCGAAAAAAGTGATGGTGAAGTCAGTTTTGAATTTCGACAAGTTTAAGGTAGCCAAAGTTGTGTTCAAACATGTAAAATGTTGCGTCCAGTTATAAAGCCTTACATCAAAACCCTTTTTTTTTTTCCGAGGGGGGGAGGGGGGTGTATAAATAGGAGATTGGCATTTCTAGGTTCATTTTGCACTTTTAGACTTTGAAAACTAGAGCTCTGAGTGAAGATGGAGTGAGTTCCCCACCATGATCACCGTGCCTACAGAGTTCGTACCTTTAGACGGCCGAAGGGCGCAGGAGATTTGATAAGGCTCTTTCAACCCACTTTGTCAATTTTTACTTTCACGCATTTTTAGGTAGGATTTAATTTCACTAGTCAATTGCATCACTCCACGATAACCGCAAATGCTATCGCGTTCAACACATCTGACTGCGAATTGACACAATTGAAGTAGACACGCTAGGGCTAGATTAGGTTTTTGATTTTTCTGTGACACATTTGTTAAAATGTGACGCATTTGTGGGTTGGTTAACCATATTTTCATTTGTGTGACACATTTGACTGTGATTGTGCACAATCACAAAGGGATAAGCTGCAACTACCTATAAATGACGCATTTGCAAATAGTGTGATGCAATTGTTGAAATGCAACGCAAGTGAATTTATGCGATGCAATTGACTGTTGACCAAGTTTTCCTAGGTTAATCTTGACTTTTTTTAATGACTTGTGTAAAATAGACTGACAAAATGATTATCATGTTGGTCACAGGTCCTCTAGATTTGATTTATACTCGAGAGTCACGACTGCTCGAGACTTATCGTTTGCTAAATCAGCTGACTAGTAGCAAGAGGCGTAGGTTGTGGTGTCTTGGTTTGTATCATGCAGTGTTCATGTCCATCATTAGGGAAAATAGAGGGTTATTGACTGCATTGGCTGAGTGTTGGCACTCAGAGACATGTTCTTTTCACCTACCTACAAGGGAGGCTACCATCACTTTCGAGGATGTCTACAGGATCCTGCGTTTACCAATTTGGGGAGAGAGAGATAGATATGAGCCTACATGAGGATATCAGTTGTTGGCTACTTATTATGTAGTTGATGATATAGCACAATTGGGTATTGATAGATACGAGATCGGATTGGAGACATTGGTTGTTCGGTATGAGCGATTTGAGTGTGTTATATGCACTATGATAGTCGGGATAGTGATCCCAGATCGTCGAGGACATGGATTTCCAACCGGATGGGGGGAGATGCTTGTTGGTATGTTGGTTAGGGAGACATTGTATGCATGGGGGCCATGTTTATTAGCAATGGTTTATTTTTAGTTACATGACATAGTCTATAGACAAGGACAATTGATGAGTTGCGGTGTGACTCTATTGATGTTCTGAGCTTGGGAGCATATTGCAATGTTTCGTTCACCAGTTGATCGACATATGGAGACCACAACACCATACATATATATGTATGCAGGGGAAATGACACAGACATATGTGGGCAATATTGGTTATTGGCGTCATGGATTGGATACCTTAGTGAGTTTCATCTAGAGGCCTTATATGGATTTTCATCAGTGGCCAAATGAGGGTGAGCATCTACCTTGGTGTCATTAGGAGAGATACCCAATTGGACACACTATCTAGTCAGTTCGTATTATTGAGATGTATTTTCTAGGTTGAGTCTTGCGACAATTTGGGGAGTAGCAGGATGTGCCTCAGGGATTAGCAGTGTATGCTCAGTCGTCCAAGGAGGTTATGCCATGGGGTCCTATGATCCTAGCTACCACAACAGTGTAGGCCATTGATGGTTTACAGGCACAACAATGGGGGTGGAGAGGGGGACCAACGGATGCAAGGACCACTCCTAATTATGATGCATGGTGGAGGGTACATAGGCCTATTCCTTTGACAGATCTGGATCATATTGCACTTGTTGTCATACAAGGACGTGGTCCTTGAGGTAGGAGAGGTGGAGGCAGAGGGAGAGGAGATGGAGGCCGAGGGGGTGGTGGAGGTCAGGGTGATGATGGAGGTGATGCTGGAGGTGATGGTGGAGCAGGTGATGATGGTGGTGATGGGAGAGGAGGGGATGGTGGGAGATTCAGATGGAGGTTAAGGAGGAGGAGGATACCACTTCCTCCTATCTGAGAGGAGGGAGAGGAGGAGGAGAGAGAGGAGGGGCAACACAAGGAGGGTCGACAAGAGGAGGATATGCCCAATGCAGGGGCCGAGGCAGAGGAGGGTGAGAGAGAGGAGCTTGAGGTGATAGCAGCTACAGCTACCATGGATGTGGATGTAGGAGGACATGAGGAGCAGCCAGAGGATGAGGAGATGGGTGAGGAGGAGTGGATCCTCCATGAGAGGATTATAGATAGAGACAAGAGTTTTGAGATGTGCCCATCAGGTGCAGTTTGAGGGACAAAGATGAGGAGTTGTCCAGACTATAGGCCAGAGTGCAAGCACTGGAGGTTGAGGTACAGTCTTTATGGGCAGAGAGAGATGGGATACAAGTGGAGAGAGACACCTTGCAACTAGAGAGGGATAGTGTAGTGATCTGAGCTCAAGAGGCAGATCAGAGGGTCATTGACTTTGTGGTTAGATGTACAAGCACAACCGCTGACACAACATTGGCACTCCTCAGAGCAAGTAGGCAAGAGTAGTATTATAGAGATCTATATGAGTCGGCAATCCCACCTGAGTGTAGGGAACCCAGTGCATCAATGGCACTGAGCAATAGTCAATCTTGGTCTCACAACAAATCTAGTTGAGGTGAGAGCAGCAACACAAGCTTTGGGAAGTATGGGAGTACATGATAGGCTTATTTTGTCTCATATATTTTGATATTGATGTTTTATGTCCATCAAGCCTATGAACTTTTATTTTGAGATACATTATGACATTGTACTATGACACATTTTTTTAGTGATATATATATATATATCATTTTTGGCAGTGATTATATGATATGCAGTCTTCTATTTATGCATGTGTTATGGATGACGATGTTTACTTTATGATATTTATGCAACCTATGATAATGTGTTAATTCTTTATGATAATGTATGCATTTACTTTTATGGTATTATCGATGTCATGTATGGATGCTATGTTTATCATTATGAGATGCAATGTGATTTAATATGTACAATGTCATGTGAGTGTATTTGTTGTGATAATATGCTATACAATTTATGATGGTGAATGCATGTTATGCCATAGATTCCTAGATGTGATAGATGTGTGTATACATCTAAAAATGGTCACAGTTAATCAAGCTTGTTAATTAATTAAATATGAATTATTTAATTAATCTTCTAAAGTCATCTACATATAAATAAATTTAATTATTTATTTATATCATTCACTTTTATAATTCTTCTACCTTAATTAAATAAATAATTTTATTTAATTATTGACATCTTCCTCTTAATTAAATTAAATAAATTTTACAATTTATTTATATTAATTATCATGTTATTCTAAATTTGAATTATTGAATTCAAATAAGGGAATATTCCTCCAAACACTTTCTTCATCTCACAGTTAAATTAATTATTACAAATATTTAATTTAACGCCTTTTCTTACTCCATGCATAATTAAATATTTTAAAATTTTAATTACCTTCCATTCTTATCTCTCACACATAATTACCTTCTATTTTCATCTCTCACACATAATTAAATATTTTAAATATTTAATTACCTTCCATTTTCATCTCTCACACATAATTAAATATTAATTATTTAATTATGCAAACTTCTAAATTCATCATCACATGTAATTAAATAAGTTTATTTATTCAATTATTAGATTTATCTTCAACTCACTCCTCAAATGGCAATTTTCCTTCAGTTTTGAATGGGAAAGATAGTGTATGAGGAAACCTTCCATCTCTCTCTCAACTTTCAAAAATCTCTCACCATTCATCTTGACAAGCTTGATTTCAACCGTTGATCACATTAGCCAATTAGAAGCCTTCAAAAACTCTATAAATACCCCTGCAAATCCAAGCATTGGTTAGAGAGACAAACATTAGAGATTAGTTGCATTTAGGCAATTAGCATTTTAGCATTATTATTATCAGCTTTAGCATTCATAGCATTTCATAATTCTAGTTTCTTTTAACAACAATCATGCATCAACATAATCATATCTTAGCATAGCGTTCAATCATCATCTTCAATCTCATTCTCTAGGAAGATCATTTGTTGTGTCTAGCACACAATCTGAGAGCAAGCTGGAATCGACAAAATCACTGGAGATAGAGGACGATAGGATGACATCAAGGGCAAAAGACTGAGTTTGCACTCCTTTTATTTGATCTTTTTTTTTGATATAATGTTCTATCGATGTGTTTGATTTTTCTTTCTTTAATTTACTTACACATAATCGACCACACATTTTTGGCGCCCACCATGGGGCATTTGCCCCATTTTTAACATCTACTTGTAGTTTTTTTTTTGACAAAGTTTCACATTCTGGAGTTCGGCTTTTCAGAAAAAATTGCGTTTTAGCGCATCTGTGGGTTTCCTTAGCTCATCCAAGGCTTCTTTCAATGCTTCTGCAGGTATTTCAATGCATCCAGGAACTGTTTCAGTGCATTCGAAAATTTCTTTAGCACATATAGGGAACAAAATGGCACATGCATTTAGCTCACTTCATAAAAATTTTGTTTTAAAAAAAAATTGCATTCTTAGATTAGCGCATTTAGGATTTCTTTTAGTGCATTTAAGATTTTCTGCAACACTTATGATGTCTGTTTTAGCGCATTAACTATTTGTTTAAGCGCATATGTATGATCTTTTAGTGCATGCAGGTTGTAACTAAACAAGGTTCTAAGTCTGATGCCTTCCGTAGACAAGACCTTTTCTGGCTTAAAAAGAAGCAACCCTAGGCTAGACACAACAATTTAAAATGAACCCATCCTAGGATAGACATGGAATTTAAAATGAAGCAATCTTAGGGTAGTCACCACACATTGATTTTTTGGTTAAAGTGAATCCCATGCTTGTTGTGAAGCAATATCTTCGCATAGATTAAATCATTGTCATTTGGGCTTTAAAAAGAGCACTGTTTGCTTTGTCTAAGGCAATAGGTCTATGCTCTCCTCTTAACTGGGTGATCAGAATACCAAACTTTCCTTTTCAATTTCTACAATTTTATGCTCTATTACATCCTATAGAGGGCTTACTCTTGTCGGAAAAAGTACTCACCCAAGAGAAACGACTCAAGTGGGTTCAAACCAAAGCCAGGTTATTCCACCCCACTATAAAATTTAAAGCAAATACGGGGAAACCCACTTTTTCCAGTAGTATGCAAAATAACCATCCCCAAATCCTTTTTTCTAAAGATTTGGAGGTCCCCTGAGGGAGTTTATTATTGTCGCACCAAACAGAAACCCTTACTAATAACCTAGTGTAGTACCAAACCTTGTCAGTTTCTGAACATCCTAATAATCACAGTGCAAGGGGAAGGAAGAATTTTTCCCCAAGATACTCACCATATAACTACTAAGGATTGTTTGCTCAGGGGATCCAATATCCACTTATGTCACTCTAAGTATGCGCTTGGAAAAGACAAAAACACGGGCACCCCTTCTGGGGTGACACAGTTGTGTGAGTTGACGCAGTTCTAAGATGTGGGTTGTGGTTATTATGATGACCTACTTCAGTACTAAGAATATGCAAAACCTATGAAAACACTTTTTGAAAAACATTTTGAATAGACACTTGATGTTTAGTATAGGGCTTAAAAACAAATGTTTTCAAAATGTTTGTTGTGTTTTCAATCACATTAATTCAAATAAAAGATCATCCAAAATGAACATGCAAAAATTTAGCAGAAATTGTTCAGAAAATAGCATCAGAGAATTGTTTTAGCTCATTTGAGGTTTGTTGCAACACATTTGACTCTTTCTTTAGCGCATATGCCCGTTTTTCCAATGCATATAGGGCACAAAGTAGCACATCTGTCACTTTCCAGAATTTTCACTTTTGACAGATCCGAGTTTGTAACATCCTCGGTCTAGTAGCATTTTGAAACTCCTCCCATGCTTAGAGAGTGGAAATCAACCAAGTTTGTTAAAAAATTGATTGCCAATAGGATCAAGAAACCCAAGAAACATTTGGGTTACAAGAAAACTTTGCAGCAAAAAAAGTTATTGTATAAAAGTCGAAACGTCTTGCTCCATTACTATGAGTTCCTCCATAGGTACTGAGATTTTTTAGGGGATTTACCGACGATTATGTTGTAGAGCCTTTATATTCTCGAGCCTATTTCCAAAGAAGAGCTCTATCACAATGACACAATCACAATCAACCTCTCAACTTTGATTATCTACCAAAACCTTCTATTGAATATCCAACACATCCCAGTCAAATCCTTCAGTGAGTTTAATTAGGCTATTTGATATGCATATCATTCTTCGAAAACAAGGATCAAATCTCAAAAGTGCACCTTTCAAACAAGTTTCTGATTATTGATTCAACTTCCCCAACAGGATTTTGATATCCTTCATCATTGGAAGCCATAATCAAGAATTAGGAACATCTTTGATCATATCATAGGATTTTCATCTTATTGGATCAAAACACCATCATTCTTGCACTTATCAAACTATGGTCTAAGTCTAGAAGAGCATTTCGAAATCATATACCTATTTTTACAAGATCTCAATACAATAAGCTAAAAAAGGATATTCAACAAGAAAATCATACCCGAAGAACTCAAGAAGAAGGTGAGAGTAGTAATCCCCTTTATAGTGTAAGTCATAATCCCCTTTTCAACAACAACATGGATAACAGAGAAGAAAATCCATTCCCTTACAACAAATATAGGGATGTGAGCAAAACTCATGTAGATAGTGACAATGAACGTGATGAAGAACGTCACCTTAGAGAGACCGAGCAAGATCCCAAATTTCACAAAGCCTTAGAAAAGATTTTAGAGCACAACAAAGAGAAATATTTCTTGTATTTGGCTAACAAAGGAGCTAAATTGCCTCATGATTTTGATACTAAGAACTTAAAGAGAAGTCCTGATGAAACACCCTTTTTTGATCTTAGTGCCTTGTCTCAATAGATTAAAGCACTACAAGGACAAATTAAAGACATGCAAGGGGGAACCACAACGAAGAAATATGTCATCGATGATATTTGTCCTTATCCTTTTGATTGTAGCCTTAACATGATCCCATTTCCCAAACATTGCGAAGTTCCAAAGTTTGATTGTTATAATGGGAAATCGGATCCAATCGATCATATTAGAGACTTTTGAAATATGACTTTAGAGTTTTCTCATGAGGACACATACTTGATGTGTTTGTTTCCTAGGAGTCTTGGAAGCCAATATATGGAATGGCTATCGAAGATCACATCGCCTGTCAAAACATTTGAGGAATTAATCAACCATCTCATATCACAGTATTCCTACAACATCCAACATCGAATCACTATGATAGATCTCTACAAAGTTAAACAAAAAATTGGTGAACCTTTCACTACTTTTCTTAAGAGATGGAGAAGATTGTTTTCTATATATTTATGTCATGTTCCTGATAAGGAAAAGATGGAAATCTTCATCAATAGCTTAGATCCAGAAATGAGCTATCATTTGAATTTACATTGTCCTCCCTCTTTTGAAAAACTGATTGATAATGCCATAACCATTGAGGGTGCTTTGGTCAAAAGATGGATACTTAAACTTGGTAAGGAAAATCCTAGCTCTTCAAATCACCACAACAACAATGAAAAATCTAAGTATTGGACTCACAAAAAAAAATGTGGTGAATGATGGTGTTGTAGATGTAAATCATGTATCAACCAAAAAATTCATTCTTAGTACTCCAAGTACTCCTCGTAACAATAACTATAACAACGTCAATTCTATCACAAATCAAGGGAACAATCCTCCTCCTCTAAGGAACACTGTGAATCAAACCTCTCCTCCCAATCAAGGGAATGCCAACAATCAAGGTTATTGTGGAAACAATAACAACAACAATTCCTTAGAAAATACCTCGAACACAAATCCGCAACGATCTTCATTCTTCTCCAGCAGAAGAATTTTTACTCCACTAGATCAATCTCTAGAATCTGCCTTTAAAGAGTTGATGGCAAAGAATGTTATCACCTTACCACCTCAATGAAATTTTGAACCTAGTGTGAAGCCTCCATCATGGAATGATGCATACTATTGTGATTATCATAGGTGCAAGAGACACAAAATGAATCATTGTCAAGCCTTGAAGAATGTAGTCCAATATTTGATAGAAAATGGCACCATCACAATAGGACACCAACAAACAAATGAAGATCATCAAGCATTTAAAGACCCTATTCCAAACTATGAAAAAGGGGAATCTTCTTCATCAAGCAACAAAGGAAAGAATGTAAACTATGTCTATGAGACTACCATTCTTAACATTTTTGTAGTTCACAATCAAATTCATGATAAACAAGACATTGTACCAACTAATTTGAAAGTTTTTCAATCCCAAGCTATGGTGGGACACTCCACCGCACCTCATTGCCTATCATTTACTAAAAATGATGATGCATTACTCACCCATCTGCATAATGCTCCACTTCATATTGAGGTTTTGATCCATAAATGTTTGGTCAAACATGTTCTAATAGATGGAGGAGCTAGTTTAAATATCTTCTCTTTAAAGTTTATACATGCATTGGGATATACAGAAAGTGCAATAGATTCCAGTAAACATATTATCATGAAGGCATATGATACAAAGGAACGTTCATCTAAGGGATCTATTACTTTACCAATCCAAGTTGGCCCTGTGGTGAAGGACGTGGTTTTCCAAGTCCTTGATCTCTTTCTGCCTTATAAATTCTCCTTGGAAGACCTTGGATACATGAAATGCAAGCAATGTCCTCTACATACCATCAATGCTTGAAATTCACTCCTGATGGAGTTGAAATCACCATACAAGGAGATCTTAATCCTTCCATACCTTGTCATAATATCAATCCTAAAGTTGAAATCACCATCCCTAGCAAAAGTGAAGCACTACATACTCAAGCATGTGTTGATCTTGAATGTTCGAAAGCATCCACTTCATCCATTGCAATATCAAATTCTAAGGTCCAAATCCATGATCTGGGAAATGGAGAATATCATTTGGAAAATTTGCTAGTAAAAAATATTGCTATTTTTGTTGAGAAGGGTCAAAGTTCTAATAATGATGTCGAGACAACTACAGAAGGAATACAAAAATATGACCATGTTGAGATGGAAACTAATTGGGATCTTGATGATACACCTACCTATTCCATATCTACTACCACTCAATCTTTTCATATAACTGATAATCCACTATTTGATCAAAACTTCTATGATAACCCATTCTTTGATCATGATCCCGCTGAGGATATCCAACCATCATCCTTCCATTCCACCTACCCTAGATTAGGATATGAATCTCCTATTGTGGCCTGTACAAATCCATCTTGCCAAGTCACTAAGGATGTGCAAGCTTCCTTTGATGTTAGTCCTACCAAAAAGGATAGTCTCAAAGATTTTGTTGATGACATCACTACTCCTTCCATCTCACCTACATCCATCCACCTTATAGCCATGGATCAACAAGTATCATTCAAAGAAAATATAAAGGAGGCAATTCAAGATTCAAAGGTCAAAGTTCCTTTTTCAAAGGGAGATCTAAAATCAAAAGAAATCTTGCACGGAAAGAAAGATCAAGAAAAGTCCCTTAGCCAATATAAAAAGATATTGGACAAATAAAAAATAAAGAAAGATCCATACAAGTCCACTAGCCAAAATCAAAAGCTATTAGACAAATCAAAAATAAAAGCAAGCAAAAGTAGATCTCCAAACATGCCTCTACCTCAAAAATCATTGGGGGCATCTATCAAGAAAGAAAATCAAAGAAAGAATTTGTTGATCTAAGGTCTCCATCCACCTCATTATCACTCATACCATATAGCCCTTTCCACCCATCCATGTTCACATACCTGTCATATCATTACACCTCCATTGGTGATGTCTTTTGATGCGTCTTTGATGACGATCCCTTCACGTACTGTAACTCATTGGTTGCCCAAGCTCCTTTTCGACTAAAGCTTGATGGCCCACATAGTGTGCACATTAGGGATCCTATCCTACCCTCTTCCATTTGCTACATCTATCATCCTTCATGCTTGCCACTCATATTCCTCTTTTCGATTGGGTCCTTTCATCCAGTACAGTCATCCACACATGAGAGAGACATCGTCAAGGTAGTCTACAAATATGGCATTTATCAATTCTATATCTAGCTTCAGAGTGCACGAAAAAAGTCCTAAAAAAATACAAAAACAGTAGAAAAAGTCCTAAAAAAATACAAAAAATAGTAGAAAAAGTCCTAAAAAAATCAAAAAATTGTCATAGGGTGAAAACCTGGCAATAGATAGTCTATTGACAAGAAAAATACAAAAAAATCAAAAAGAAATCAAAAAAATGCAATAAAAACAGATAGTGAAAATCTAGAAAATAGACGCTATTTGCAGCTCTCCATCTATTAGCGCATGTTCTGCGCTTAGCTTTTCAGCCTTCATTTCATCATCTTAGGGCCATAACAACATCGTATGGTCATCATTTTCCTAGAGCTATAATGTCTTACCATGGCTTGATTATTGTACATATTCATTTTAGCGAGTTGAGCCAATACTGGGGGAAAACGTTGGACATACTAGGGGCAATCAACTTTCAGATTTTACTTAAACAGCTAGACAATGACATAAAATCCAAACATACAAACAAACAATCAAATCAAATGAATAACTATCCAATCATTGATCCATATCACAACAGTTTTCAGCAAGTACCATATCATAACAAATATCTAGATGATCTAAAATCTTAATAATGTTTGGAATATCGGTGCTATATTTTGAACATTGATTGTTTGAATTTTGATATCATCTCTCTGGAGCACACTCAATGATGTATTGAACTAGAGTGGCAAGCAAAGAGGATGATTTTTCTTTGTTTGTTGTCTTGAGGTTTGTTGTGCAGTTTTTCACACACACGCCCTGCTGAAAGCAGGGACCCTCTTTTTCTTTCGTTCCTAGTGTTTTGGCCCTTTGATCTTAAGGACTTACTTGCTTTGGAATGAGATTGGATGTTTATCCAACCTACATTGGTGATCTCTCTGTGATATTGATTGAAAATCTCAAGTTTTGGACTCATTTCGGGTTTTTCGCTATTCTTGGGAAAATCCTCTCTTGGCGAAATTTCTCGGATACTTTGAAAACCCAGTGGTGGCTACTTTGCACTTGATTCGGAAATTTTGGGACCTCGTGGAATTTTGTGTTGGTCATATTTCTCCAAACATCCGTTTCCCTATCGAATTCCTAAGTTTTGGTCAGGGTTGTTTTGTCGACTGCATTAATGCTCGATTGTATGATTTATGCGGCTTGTATTTAATCAATTTTGGGGAGTTTTGTGCAATTAAGTCTTATCATTTGCTTTCTATTGATTTGAAGTGATTGATCTTGAGTGCTTGGCTAGACTCGACGTGTTGTATTTGTGGATTCTTGGATTTGGTGGTGATTTTCGTACTAGGTGTCATCATAATTGTCGTTGTTTGCTAGAGCACTAAAGATTGTTATATGTCGTTGCTATAATTGAGTTTCACTTCATCAATGGTATGTATTCATTGCCTTGCTTTTGACTGTTGAATGTGTGATTCTTTGGCATCTTGAGTGTGCTTAGAGTTCAAATTTCTGCATGTTTGGGCATTGAACATCTTGAAGCTAGGGTTATTTAATTTTGTTAGATTGACAATCCCACGTGAGTTTGTGAGCTTCTTTTTCGGTTTCATTATGAGGTAGCTTTCTTGAGTAGACCATAAGGAAATTTTTGAAAACCTAGAAAAATTAGTAAGCTAATCCCAAGCTTGTCCTATATGTTCATGGCGGAATTTTAGGGTTTCAGGTTTAGGGCATCACCAATTCCTATTGATTTACTTCAGAATAGGTCTCGAATTTAAAGATAATCTATAAGAGGTTCAAATCGAGCTAGTTTCATTCCCAATATCTTCAAATTTTTGATCGTTTGATCAATTTGAGTGAAGTCGCAAAGAAACGTTGACATTTGAAATTTCAAAGTCTTTGCAGAATTCCTTAACTATCGGAATTACCTGATTTTTTTTTTCTCTTCATTTTCTCGAAAATGTGCAAAAATACGGAATTATGCCTCCTTCACAGATTTTTGTTCCCTCAGGATTTTACTAAAATTTCCTTTGTCCCTTCATTTTCCCAAAGTTTGTAGACTATTGTTATTTTCACGGATTTTCGTCCTGGGCGGAATTCTCTGAAACTTTGCTAGAAATGAAGAATTAAGAGGTAGCATGGTTTATTAGCTGGTGATTACACCTTGAATGATTAATTTGAGTTATTTAAAGGTATATCATGTTGTTTCTTATTTAATTATGATTGATTAAATGATTATTGGAAGATTTTGTGTTTATTTCACTAAAATCCGTTTGGCTAGGAATTTTTCAAAATTCCTCTTTGGCCTGAATTCTGCAAGAGGACTAAAAGCCCGAACTTTGAGATGAATAATTCTTATGAGGTTTTAGAGAATTTTTCTCATCATGGGATTTATATTAAGGATGAATATGTCATTTATTATTGATTAGCTTGGATGTCATGTGATATTTATTATGGTTTCTTTGTTGAATGCAGGCTGAAACAAGTCAAGCGGTTGCTGCCAGGACTAAGGGTAGAGTAATGGATCAAAGTATAGAAGGGTCCACTATTTACAAAGAAGAAAGAATCAAAATGGACATAAAGAGCAGAATCCCTGAGAGCAAGCTGACTTCCATCTGGTCATAGGTCACTGATACCAATGTTGGATTGTGGGATTATGAAGAGTTTAAGGCAAGAATGGTAACATAGAACCTTCCTTTGTTGGCTAGAAGAATATTGGAATTAGGGTTGGCACATGTAGCTGGATTCCCTCCCATAGTGCAGTGTTATGAATTGGTGCTTGAGTGTGCTAGACACTATGACAAGGGTATGCAAAGGATAGTTGGCCCTCAAGGAAGAATTGTGGAAAACCTTAATCCTGTGTCTATAGCCCAGACCTTTGACATGCCTGACAGATCTCATGTGGTGGGTTTTGATATGGATGTGGCAAAGAAGTTTTATGATGAAGATACCATCAAGTCCCAATAGGTCATCAATTCCTTGTTGGAGAAACCTAAGTCCCACTTTTCCAAGCTACCCAAGCAGCTATTTAGAGCTAAATTTAAGAAGGAATACTATGATGTTATCACCCTTCTTAGTAGGGTGGTAGGGTTGAAGAGTGCAAGAGTGTTTGAAAATTGGATGTTCCATGTCATTGTGAGGATGGAACACAATGTTGATTACCATTGGGCAAGCATTATAAGTGCCATGTTTCATGAATAGATGTGTAATGTCCTGCAGATGAAGACCTTCACAATGACCTCCTACTTGGTTTATGCGCTTGCAAGATTCCATCCATACAAAGGAATAAGTGCAAGGGGTGTGTTTGGGCATGATGTAATTTATGAGGTCTATCCATAGCTACACCTAGGTAACTTGAACTATTGGTGTATGCTAATACCCAAGGTTGCTTGCACCACTCCAAGAAGACCTTCCACTCTGTCTCCTTACTGGAACCTGACTCCAATGGGTTCCTCTTGAGCTTGGAGGTTGACCAAACCATACTTCAACTCTTCTCAAAGAGTTCTTACCTTGTGCTTTACCCTGGGTAGTTCAACACCTTGCACTTGCAATTTTCCTACTACACCTAGAAGGTTCTAGATGCCAACTTCACCACATGACTAGAACTCATTGCAGGGGAGGTAGATACTCTGTCTCCATTCATTTCAACACCAATGGGATCCATTTTGGTGATTCTTTAGGTTTCAATGTACCCGATTCCAAGAAATTGCCTTGAGAGGGCCTAGTTTCTACTAGCCCTTACCAGTCCCTATTTTGCTTTTTCTGCCCAAAATCTCCACACAACCTAGCAAACAAAATACATTTTCTGGCACCCTTTTGGGACTTTTAAATCTTGCATAGGTTTTCAGGTCTCTTTCAATACCGTACAACTAATTCCAATGTTCTTGGAGAGGAGGCCTAATTGGCCTATTTTCTAGGGCTGCTCTGGTTTTGATATCAATCTGCCTATGATGGATTGATGGAAGCTTAATTCCTTTTGGACTATGAAGGTACTATCTTACCCCACTTGGTACTGTATGGATTCTATACAATGGTCACTTCCCCTACCTTGGTTCTTTGATTTTCACTCCCAATTCCCTAACCGGGCAGTCCTAGCTCGCCTAGGGTTTGAGATTCCTCATACTTGCTTGACTTTCTAACACTCCTAGTTCTAAATATATACAAAAGGCTGGCTTCCCTAACATTTCAATCCAATTTCAAGGTGGTCCCATGGTTGGATTTTATGGGGAAGCCATGAACAAGCGGACTGTTCAAAAGGAGACAGCAAACACCTATATCCTGCTTTATTTACACTTAACACCTAATCTAAATCCAATGAAACTATTTAAAAAAGAGAGAAAGATTTAATTTATTGTGCAAACACAGTACCAATGCCTAATCAATGCATTTAACACATTAGCTATCACTATCTCTGAAAACACACAGGGTTTTCCATGAACACAGAAAACACAGAAATCTGCTAACTATTGTCTATTCTTTCACCACAAAAACTTGATTACAAATCTAACTTCTGCTTGCTACGAGCCATACATTACTTTTGATGCCTTTTCCACCATTCAAGGGCAGTTGCTCGACCACTTCCCCTGATTTCAAGGGATTCCAATCACCAAATTGCATGCAATTCCCCAAATCTTGCCATGCAACTTTGTAACAACACTTTGCAACTTCCATTATGCCATGATCCTGAATCTTTGGACATCTAACACCTTAATTTTGAATCAACAACTCCCTTAACTAACCATTAGCATCTTTTTAACAATGGTTGTGTGTTTAAAACACATTTAACACCCTACTTTCAAACATGAGCTGTCTAAAGCTACATAAAGTAAAATTTAACACTAATGAGAACCTAATGAAGATTTTAGTCCTAGTGACTAATTCCTCACACACAAATGCAAGACCTTCTAAGGTCCAAAGCAAACACACAAACAATTAACACCCTGATTTGGCCAAGATCAGGTACAAGCCAAAAATTATTCACAAAAAATTGGAGTTAAGCCAAGGTGCTCCTGCACCAGCTATAGGAGGGTGAATGATGCATTCACCATGTACATCACTAGGTTGCTCCAAGGTGTAGAGCATGTAAGAATATCTGACAATGCCAAGGAGTTAATCAAAAGGTATGGGAATTGGTTTATTCAGTTTCCCACCTTTTCATATATAAGGATAGATGGTTGTTTGAGGGCTCCATACAGACTTCCTAGGTATCCCACAGATCACATTATACTTCTAGAGGTCACAAGGAAAATATGTGATTTTGATGCAATTGTGAAAAAGGATAAACACAAGACTAGATTTTGTAGTGATTTTCCTCTGAGAATAGGCAGTAGTGAGGCATGCCCTTCTATTAATTCGGCTTATGCTTCTAAAGAAGAAATGAGTACTCTAGGTTTATCTTTGCATTCCAAGAGAACTAGATTTGATAGGACTGGCAAAGCATCGAAGAAGGCCAGCAGGGAATATAGTCATAAGGATGATATAGAGGACTATTTGGCCAACTGCAGTGATGAATTTGAGATCAGAAGGAAGAATTTTTCTAGGCTACCAGTAAACTTAGTTTGGCTATATAATGTGAAGGTCATTCCAGATCAAGTTGAAGATGATGGAGATTTGATTCAAGGCCATGATTATGAGGCTGTGAAGGATAAACGAGTGGGAGAAATAGATTGGTTGGAGGAAGAGAAAACAGAGTTAGAGAAAATTATGACTCTAGTGATTAAATATACAAAGCTTTGGCTCAAGCATAAGATGTGGGAGTTGGAAAGTGGAGGTGTGTAATGCACCTATGATCTAATGGGAGACTTGGAGTCTCATTCCACTTCTAAGGAGTCAACTGAACAAGATCCTAAAGGTAAGGGCAAGGTGAACTCTACTTTTAAGATAAAAATTAAAGATGTTCAGGTGGAGGAAGTATAGGAGGCATAAAAGCAAAGAAAATCTATTACAAAGAAAAGGAAGCACATTTCAAGGACAAAGAAGTCGACAAAGGGTGAAGCTGAAAAGGAAGACAAAGAGGCTAGTGCTTCTATGCCAAAGAGAAGAAGGATAGTGAGATTATCACAAAAGGAGAAGGAAAGCTCTAAGTTAGGGGATGAAGTTAGCCCACCAATAATAAATGTGGAGAGCTCGAGAGAAAGAACACAAGTATACACAAGTAGATCAAGGAATCCTTCTCCCAAGGATAGTGTGCCAAGGAAGGATGCTCCTTCAGTTACTCCTACTATAGAACAATGTGATAATATTCCTCCTTCCCATGAAGCTCACAATGCACCAAGTGAACCAGGTGAATCCAAAGAGGCAGAGAGTCACCAAGATCCAGAAGGATTTCAAGAAGGTGAGCTCTATAGTGTTGAGGCAGAAATAGAGAGGGTGATGCAGTCTCCCCCAGTAACTTATGAGGATTCACCTGTTAGAAGTGAAGAAGATAGACCTCCTCAGAGAGAGGAAATGCCAGTTAGGACTCCATCACCTATACATGGAGAAGAAGAGCATGATAAAGAAAAAGAAGATAAAGTTGAGGAGATTTCTGAGAAACAAGATTTGAGCAAAGATATACCCAAGGATCAACAGGATGAGGTTGGAAAAAGCAATGTACAATCAGATTCTACTATTCCAGGTTGGCTAGACAAGGAATTAAGGAGTAAATAGATTGTTGTAGATGATACTCCTCCCAATTGGGATGAATTATTGGAAAATATAGGAAAGGGTAAAGAAAAGAAGAAATCCAAGGTCATCTCCAAGATTGAGAGAGATGAAGTGAATAACAGGGTGGTTCACATTGCTACTCCTGCTCCTGATAAGAATAGGGATGATGTGACTGGTAATGACTATAATGTGCAGACTATCAACCTAGGGCCTACTTCCACGGAACAAGATATTGAAGAGTATGAAGGCTCTAGTGTTGTGATCTTGGGTAGGTTGAGGAAAGAATTATAGACCAAGCAAGAATTAAAGAAGGAAAATGATAAACTCAAGAGATATCTACAAGATTTGATGAAACCCTTACAATCTATCAGCTCCTCATTATCTGTTGCGAGCTTCTTGCCACAAGAAACAATATCAGAGTTGGAGAGAATGAAAACCACCACACATGCTACAATCAGTTGGTTACAAGGAGTGAAAACTAAGGGAGATGGTGTTATCAAAGACATCCTTTCAACTGGAGGAGATGCTATGAGATCAATAGATTGGTTAAGGAATGTGCTAGCTCAGGATAAGGAGGATGTGGATCTCCTGTTGCAAAAGACTAAAACCATCATGGAGTATACTAAGGATAAATTGATAAGTGATGGGAGTGGTTTGAAGTTCTGCAAATAAGGAAAAAAGTTTTAAAGAAGGTGTATAAGCAGAGGAATCAAATCGAAGACACCTTGACTGAAATCTATAACAAGTGAATTTCTTTCTTTGAAGTTATGACAGGGAGAAAGAGGTTTGTGCCAAAAAAATTGAGCTTGGAGTAGTTGAGAAAATGGTGGCAAGATGTGTATTATCCAGTCAATGAGGACCCAGTCACTAAACATCAATTGGATGATGCAGCTACCTACATTGTAGTAATTGATAAATATCAAACTAGTAAGGTAGATTAGGATGAAATGGTAAAACAGTCAAGAGAAGATATTAAGTCCATTGAAAGGAGAATCAATATTTTAGCTATGCCACTTGTGGCCGACTTGGACAGGATATTTTTGATGCTGCAGGATAAGATGGAGTGCGCTAAGGATAAAGGGGGAAGTAATTAATGCAATGCTTTATCAGAATTTGTGCTTCCCCATTATTTATCTTCTCCTTCACATGCATTGGACCGGGTTATGTTGGAGATCCCAGGTCGACCTGGATGGAGTACATGCATTTAATGCATATTTTACTTTATTTTGAATTCCTCTTGGCTGACTTTTTTTGTGGCCATCTATTATTGTAAACCTTAATTGGGCCGACATATATTGGGGGTTTTTTATAAATATGGAATTTTTCCTCATTTGTAAGGGCTAGATAGTTTTTGATATTGGAGCAAATTAAGTAGTATAGCAAGAGTTAGAAGTTAGGAGTTAGTATCATTTTCAAGCAAGTGTTGTAACAAAAGACTAGACTTGTTGCTACTTTGGGTGATTTAATGCAAGTAAAGACATTGTGATTTGGTGCCTTCCTTGTGTTGAATTTTATCTGGCATGGTTCTCGAGATTCTATCTTTTGAAATTGCTTCAGTTTATTTGAAATATGCTAGGTTAATGTTATATGATTTGATGATGTTTATAGTTTTATGCTTGAAGTGTTTGCAACAATCTTAAGTCCATACTTTTTGCAGCTAGATGACTGTTAGTTGCTTTGCAAAGTTAGCTTGGACTCTTACATTCATTGTGCTTAGTTCAATTGTGAATGTTGGCTCATTACAATTGTAATAAGGTTGTTTTGAATGAATATCCATGATCTGAAAATCTTTAATACCTTAGAATATTGCACTGTTTCTGTAAGATTGTAGATTCATCTAGGTCAAGCAGAAATCAGTTTCTGAGGGATTGGTCCATTTCAATTGTTTATCATCTGCATTGCCAATCTTAGGGCTAGTGTTAAATTTAGAAGTCTCTTGAAACCTTTGTCTTTTGTTATTTATTTTATCATTTGGCTTAAATTTAGGATTGGAAATATCACTATATTGCTAGATCTGATAAATTTAAGGATTCAATATTTGCTTGTAGTAAGGTCCCTTTGTGATTACCAACATTTTCACATTTATCACTAAGTTGTTTATGCATTGTCAAGACCTGACATTAGAGACCTTGGGGTTATCTCTTGAGGCTTGCTAGCAGAGATTTACCTTTCAAGAGAGATAGGATATTATATTTTGTCTAGGTTGTTGCTATGCAAAAAACACCATCAACAAGGTTAACTATCCATCTGGTGCAAGTATGTCGTGAGACATGGTTTCCAAAGCTTATCATTGATGATAGTTCCAATTGGAATAAAAAAATGGTTAATATTTTTCTATTTATGCAAGAAACACTCAGGTCATCTTAGTTCAATTATACCTCGATGCTTGTGTTCACTTGTTATATCAAAAATCATGAAAGTTATACTCAGGTCATCATTGGTGCTAATTTCCCCTCTGATGCTTGTACATACTCCCAAAATTTTAAAATGTTCTATGATGATTCAAGAAATCTAACAAAGGGCTCAACAAATGGTTGGTTTTGTTTCATTGCATTTCATTTAGATCATTGTACATATCTACATACTAGATTTGCATTAGAGTTTTAAAAGGTTGAATCAAAACATCAACGATTGTCATGCCTCTTTGGACTATCTGTGGAGGACATTCAAACATTTGTTTCATTATCACTCTTTCATCTTCATCATCATTTCATTAATCATTATCATTTCATCTAGGTCTTGTACATACCATATAGTTTGTCATATATCATTCATTTCCGTATCAGATGGATCCTTTATCATTTATTTATCCATCATTATGCATTATCATTTCATTTATCATTTTTCATTTCATATCATTTCCTTACATACCATTGATCATTTTATATATCGTTCATTACATATCATTTAGATCCTTTATCATTTCATATCATTCATTTATCCATTAGGTATTTCATATCACTTCCATTTTCATATTATCTATCATCTTCATATCCTTAACATCTTACTTATCATTTTCATATCCATTTCATTTTCATTTTGCACAATTGCATACCATTTATCATCTTCATTACCATTTCATTATCATATTTTATCTTTGGTTCATCATTTCATAATCTATTTAATTTCACCTATCATTTCATTTCATTTTCATTGTCATTTCATTTATCATTATCATTTCATCATCATTTCATCACATTTCCTTACATATCATTTATAATCTTATCATACATCTCATTATTATTAATCATGTTCATTTCTCTTTATCCCATTATTCATATCATTTATCATTTGTCACATTACATTCATATCATATTTGTCACTTTTCACATAACATTTGACCTATATCACATATCATTTTATAGTATTTCCAAATTATTGATGCATTTCATAAACACAACATCCATTTTTCATCACATCGTCATTATTTATTGCATTTGAAAAATTCAAAAACAAAAATTCCATATATACATTACATTTCCACATCATTTGCAAAACATTACATTTTTCATAAACATATAATATATCCCATTGCATATTTTCATAATCACATCATAAGTCATCCACCTACATGACATCATAAGTACACATCACAAATCATCATCATAAGCATATTATGGACCATCTTGTATCACAGGTTAGGCATTAAATCATCAAAGGCATCACAACTTCACTAATAACATATACAAACCAATGCATATCCATACCATTATCACATCATCACATCAACAATGCACATCCTCAAAACTCATCGCTGCATATCATCGCTCATCAAAAATAAATACAAATGTCCAATGTCCAATGAAACTGAAAAGTCTAGAGAGATACATAAGATGTGATCAAAAACAAGGTACATGCTCCAAAAAATGATCTACATGTGTGAAATACATCCATAATACTACATCAATAAACATCACATATCAAGGCTGGCTAGTGGAGCCCCCTGATGGAGCTGGTCTAGAGACTGGTGGCCTACCACTACCACCTGTGTTGGGATCTTGTCGAGGTCCTGTAACCCCTCTAGACACAGTCTGTGATTTTCTCCTAGATCTACTATGGGACCAAGGGTAAGGCTCTCTACGCTCGGGAGGACACAACTCCTCATATCTAATCTGGTAATGCTCAGCCTCCCATCGTGCAATCACAACCCATATCAATAACCCATATCAGTGAACCATGTCAGTGACCCATATCAAGTAACCCATATCAAGTGAACCATATCAGTGAACCATATCAAGTGCTCTATCTATGTGATTCATATCATGAAATCAATGCTCAATCAATCTATCTAAATATCAAATCAATCTACTCTATCATCATTTACTATTTATTTTCTTTTTCAGGAAAGCAAATTTATCAACAATCAAATCATTTTCCTATTTGTACTTTAGTCACAAATACAAATATGTTTGAATCACATCATCTACTATTTGTTTTCTATCACAGAAAGAAAATTTATCAGAAGTCATATCAAGTTATCTACTCTTTGTTTTTTTTAAAAAGCAAAGTTATCAGCAAATCAAACAATCTATCAATCCATCTACTCTTTGTTTTTCATTCAATGGAAACAAAGTTATCAGCTATCTACTCTTTGTTTTTCTATTTTCGGGAAGCAAAGTTATCAATTAATCATCAGATTTTCTATCATTTCTATCCCTATCAACATGATGACATGACAATTTAACTATCTATTGACCAAACTTTGACCTTATTTTTCAAACTGGGGCATCTTTTAATCAATTATCGAGAGCTAAATCATGACATCCCTCTCATCATCGGAATTTCATCATCAACTCAACATTTTTCTCATCATTAGTGATTTACCTCCTAAGGGGGTATCATCAATATCAGTCGCAAAAACATATCAAGTTCAAATAAGGGGCATATCAGTTAAAATTTTTCGACCAAGGACAAAATCAAACGCAACAAATTTCAAAGGCAGGAATATTTTCTTTGAAGCAATGTGTTTCACACATCACTTCAAAGAGGGGCAAAATGTATACATCTAAAAATGGTCATAGTTAATCAAGCTTGTTAATTAATTAAATATGAATTATTTAATTAATCTTCTAAAGTCATCTACATATAAATAAATTTAATTATTTATTTATATCATTCACTTTTATAACTCTTCTACCTTAATTAAATAAATAATTTTATTTAATTATTGATATCTTCCTCTTAATTAAATTAAATAAATTTTACAATTTATTTATATTAATTATCATGTTATTCTAAATTTGAATTTTTAAATTCAAATAAAGGAATATTCCTCCAAACACTTTCCTCATCTCACAGTTAAATTAAATATTACAAATATTTAATTTAACACCTTTTCTCACTCCATGCATAATTAAATATTTTAAATATTTAATTACCTTCCATTCTCATCTCTCACACATAATTAAATATTTTAAATATTTAATTACCTTCCATTTTCATCTCTCACACAATTAAATATTAATTATTTAATTATGCAAACTTCTAAATTCATCATCACATGCAATTAAATAAATTTATTTATTTAATTATGAGATTTATCTTCAACTCACTCCTCAAATGGCAACTTTCCTTCAATTCTGAATGGGAAAAATGGTGTTTGAGGAAACCTTCCATCTCTCTCTCAACTTTCAAAAATCTCTCACCATTTATCTTGACAAGCTTGATTTCAACCATTGATCACATCAACCAATCAGAAGCCTTTGAAAACTCTATAAATACCCCTGCAAATCCAAGCATTGGTTAGAGAGACAGACATTAGAGATTAGTTGCATTCAGGTGATTAGCATTTTAGCATTGTTATTATCAGCTTTAGCATTCATAGCATTTCGTAATTCTAGTTTATTTTAATAGCAATCATGCATCAACATAATCATATCTTAGCATAGCGTTCAATCATCATCTTCAATCTCATTCTCTAGGAAGACTGTTTTTTGAGCCTAGCTCACAATCTGAGAGCAAGCTGGAATCAAAAAAATCACTAGAGATAGAGGACGATAGGACGACATCAAGGGCAGAAGACTGAGTTTGCACTCCTTTTTATTTTATCTTATGTTTTGATATAATGTTTTATCGATATGTTTGATTTATCTTTCTTTAATTTACTTACACATAATCGACCACACAATGTGTATATTTTTATGTTTTTCAGATGCAACATATATGTATGATTTAATATGTACATATGTATGGAAATTTCTAACTGATGCATATGCATAATGCTTTATTTTTTTGTGTGTCATAGGACTCCGTCATAATGCAAGAAAGAAGAAATGTTAGCATGGAAAATATGGATGCTAGGATTAGAAATCTTTAATATTTCTCTGAAACATAATAGGCCTTGCATTAATCATTATTGGGCGTTAAATGATACAAATGGATAACAAACACCATGATATGAGATAGACGAAGGTGTGCAAGGTCATCCACTTGCTAAAAATAGACAGTCGCAAATACGGAATGTCCTAACTCATACTAAGGACAAAATTGTTTGTCTTTTTGTTAAGACAAACTACAGACAACAATCAAATAAAACACAAGTCATGAAACATCATCACTCCTCTAAATCCTTCGTGGGACATCCTTGAGAAAGCTAGTAACCTGACTCAAAGACAAAATCAAAGGACATTCATCAAACAATAGTCAAAGAAAAAGAGTCATGAGACATCCTTGCTTCTCTAAATCATTCATGGGACATCCTTGAGGAAGCTAGTAACCAGACTCAACAACAAAGCTAAATGAAAAGATAAGACAAAACAAGCCATAATGTCAACAACCAATAAGAATATTTTCCAAAATTTGACGTGTTTGTTGTTTAATTGTCTAGGAGATTGATAAGATGATTGTTTGATAAAGCCAAGAATGACACATATCGTATAAGACGTCGAGTCTAGTTTCGATTATGTGCCCACCTGTATAAGGCAATGATAAAGCTTGATTTCAGAAAAACACATATGGTATAAGACGTTGAGTCTAGTTTCTATCATGTGACCACCTGTATAAGGCAATGATGATGCTTGACTATATGACAATGTATGTTCTCAAGAAAGACACATCCTGTATAAGACATTGATTGTTTTGGTTATTTAAGTGTTTCAGCAATTTGTTTGGTTTGACTTGATGACCTTGTTGACTTGTTTGTCTTGTTGATACATGACTTGTGTTGATGTTTTGACAATTGTTTGTGTTTGATGACAATGTTTGACTTATTTTTGACTAACATGATGAACCCTAAAGGAATGGCCTAGTGTGGCCTCAGGGGCTCATCGATTGATGGCCTTTCTTACGTTATACACGCAGAGACCTCATAGTTCAACCTAACTTTAATTGAAAGGACTGACTGAAAAAAGGTTTTATTTATTTGAAGATATCTGATGTGTGTGACAGTGAATGTGATGAACCTTAAAGGACTGACCTAGTGTTGCCTCGAGGCCCCATTGATTGATGGCCTTGCCTATGTTATACATGTAGAGACCTTGTAGTTTGACATGATCAATGACTTTGTCTTATTGACCAAGGATTGAATCATGATTAGCACAGGGAAAATTCACGGATTAGCAATACAAGCATAAATCAAACTAAACCTAAGCTAATAATCGAGAACAAATGGAAAACTATTAATACATGCATAAATGAATGATATTACCAAACACTCATGCAATTCCATGATTCACCTGCATTATCCTTCTCCATTTTGTTGTAGTATGGTACTTACCCTCAAATTAGGTATGCAAATATGGCCTCATGATAATGATACTAGCAAAATATTGAAGATTCTAAAGTTGCCTCCAAAACTCATATGATTTTGGGAAGAGTAAAAATGGTAGAGGTAAAGCCAATTTATAGAAAATATGATTTTTGAATGACAGACTCAGATTAAAAGATAAATCGACAATTAAGATTAAAAGATGTGACATGCAATAGGATTAGGGTTAAATTAATGTAAGTGATAAAGCATAAATGGTGGAGATTAAATTAAATAATAATTTAATCATTGGTCGAAACTAGTTGAGACACAGAAGGATAAAGATTTCATGTAGAAGAGATAATATTGACGAAGTGATCAACACAAAAAGACTATTCATTAGAGACAATAAGATATTATCTCACCGGATAACTAAATATCAAATTTTATCTAGACTTAAGTGATAAATAACTAATTAGATAACAAAGAGATTATCTAATTATAGAGGAATATGATGAGGATAAATCATTTTGAATAAAATGATTTCAATTCAACATTCAAGATTTTGGGATTAAATAAAATAAATAAAGATTTATTTAATATTAGAGAGAAAAGGTTAAGGAATAATTAAATAATTAAAGTGATTATTTAATTATAGTTGAAAGTGTCGTAGGAATTAATTAAATAATAGTTTATTTAATTTTAGAAAGAAGATAGATTAAATTAGTGACGTAATTAAATAAATAATATTTATTTAATAAATCAAAGAAGAATAAAGGTAAAAATGAATTAATTAAATAATTAAAGTCATTTAATTAATAGAGGACATATGACTTTATAAAATAATTAAATAATTAAAATTATTTAATTATGAGAAATGATAACGAACAAAATATGAAGAAGTTAAGGGTCGCAAGCCTAAGACAATTTTTAGTGTCTATATAATGTTTTTGTTATTTTTGTTTCCTTGAGAGTGGTATGATCATGTTGAGGCTTATCATCTATAAATTCAGATCACATGCTAACCTTCCATTAGGAATGTTGCTTTTACCACATGGGCCCGCAATAGTTCACTGCCATGCTTAAACAACTCCACCAAATTGCCACTCATTTTCACAGAGTTTCCCAAATTTGAAAATTGGTAGAGAAACTAGGCAAATTATTTTACAATGAAAATGAGGGATCAAACAAAAAAAATTGGAGACAAGTGCAAAACTATTGTTGTCTCACAAGTAGCCTAGGATTTGAATCAAATTTAGTTGCTACCATTCAATCTAGATTGTGTGGAGTCATTAAGCATGGATATAATATTAGATTAATTTAAAAGGCACCTCTTGCATTAAGAGGTGGATCAATTTGTAAAAATTGAGAGGAAAAAATATGTTCATATGGATGGTTTTTTTTATTTCATCTAAAAAACACATAGATTTGTTCCTCAATTCTTGTATATACCCCTTGGCACATATTAGATCCATGTTAACATGGATCATCTACAAAATTGTTAGTCATGTATGTTTTCTACACTTTAACAAGCAGATTGTTTTTGATATTGATAAGTGAGTTTGAAAGGGCCTGAACCCTTGTACAACAAAGCCAAAAGGGAAAAAAAACATGAACCATGAGCAATGGGACAAACCAAACCACTCAACTAGACCAAGAAGAGTGAGGTGCAAATGCAATCAAATTTCCAAAAACAATTACAAACAAAAGATAAAGCTAGGACCCTCTGGGTCCTACTGACCATACTAGAATTGCTTTAATTAGTGTCTCACCCAACACTCTAACACAAGTTTGAGATCCAAGAGATCTTATCCTCCAAGTCCTTAGAACATAGGGAAGTAGGGGAGGAAGGGAGGAGGGTGGGTGTGGGTGGGTCGGAGGATTACCCCACTAAGTGCAAAACAAGAGCAATAGGTTGATGAAGCAAAAGATGAACCTCCACCTCGAGTAATCTAGAGCTGATTTGAAGCCAAAGGAAAAGTAGGCTATGAGAATGGAGCAAGAGGTTTTTGAGTGGGATCCGAAGGAGTTGAAGGAAAAGGGCATGTCAAGGTCACACCAAAAGCTTAAGTATCATTTTTCTTGAGAGGACTCATTAACTTGGGGAAGCCATTCGCTAGGGGATCAAGGGCATGAATAGTCAAGTGAATTTAGTTGGCATTCTTCTACCAATTAGTTGTGCCCTTGCATTGAGAGAGATGACAATCAATAGCTAGACAAACAGTAGTAAAGCATCGCCAACATCTGAAAGGGAGACCCTCATAGTCAAGTGATTGAGTCCAAGGACTATCCCCCACCATCAAAACCAAGAAGATTGAAATTCTTTATATCATATATCAAGGATAACTTTAAGAACCCCCCCCCCAAGCCAAAAACGGCATAAAAACCTGGCGATTCATGTGGGTAAAAGCACAAAGTTGCGTCACACTTTCAGCCAACCTATCAGCACAACTAAATTTAAGTATTTCTAACTAAAAATCAATTTTGGTCAAATATATGATCTAGTAAGATTCATTCTACCTAAGCTAGATACTTCCACAACTTTTTAAACTAAAATAGTTGGCTAAAAATATATGGAGCACCACTGTGAGTTCAATTTACCAAAAAATTAAAATTATTTAAAAAACTTGAAGTTTCAATAACCCCTACTAATGTAAATAACATTTTTTTTTAAATATAAAATAGCCTTTTGTAGATCCATAAGTTTAGTTTTCAAAAATATATTTATTTTAATAGTTTGATTATTATTTATATTTTATTTTTATTTTTACTAAAAGTAGGTTATCAACACAAAATATTAGGTTGATTACCATGCCAAGGAAAAATACTAAAACTTATTAAAAAAATATGATGCACTAGATAAAAGAATCTATTTCAAGATGGTATATTTTTTTTTCCATTTTAGATAAATATTTAATATGAAAGTTGACATCTAATGGAAACAACTATTTTTTGATTCACACATTTTAATTTTTTTTTTAAATATTTATCAAAATTGGAAAAAAAATGTATTCATGTACTAAAGTTTCAAGTTATAAATACACAAAAAAATTGAAAGAAAAAAAATAAAATTTACTATAAAAAGTTTAACATCTCATGCAACTTCATTTTTCAACATTTTATAAGCAACTAAATTATAGTGTTAATTTATTAAAAACTAGTTTAAAATAATTTTTTTTAAAAAAAAAAAAAATACAAACATAAAATATACTAAAAATTTACAGATTTTAGTAGTTTATATCATTTCAAAATTCAAAACATATATGCCATTTTTTAGTGATTCAAGTTTAAAAGTTGGATCAGTGTTTGGTTGTTTCCTTTATAAAGTGTGACACAGCTTTGTGCTTTTACCCTTGTATACTTCCCAAAAAAATATTAATTTTATTGGTGATTTTTTTTTCAAAGAAAAATAATAATCTCAATTGGCATATGTTTTGTAATTGCTAGAAGTCAGTAGAAACTCCTAGCAAATTATAATTTTTTTGAAACCAACAAAATATTTTAATTGGCAAATTAAAACTGTTTTGAAACCAAAAAAATATTTCTATGGGTGAATTAAACCTGTTTTCAAACCAAAAAAATATTTTCATTAGCGAATTAAACCTATTTTCAAACCAATAAAAAATTTCAGTGACAAATTAGACCTATTTTCAAACCAATAAAAGAAAATTATTGGCGAATTAAACTAGTATGCCAATAAAAAATCATAGCATGGGTGGCGAAAATATCAAATGCTATATATTGTTCTATTTCGGAACAAATTTTCTACACACTCAAATTCTTTCATAAAGTCTTCGAAATGGAGACAAGTGTCAACATATTATAAATTCTTATTAGAAGTGAACCACTGAGCAAAGTATTATGTCTAAAGCCAAATGTTAGTGCAACTTAAACAACTAGTAACTATGACTATGAGTTGTATTATTTAATAAGTTAATATAACATTAATATAATTGTTTGATGAATGATCGATGGATGACTATAGTTGCATTCTAAAAACAAATGTCCAAAGCACAAGACTTGTGAATTCAAACCTCTGGAATAACCCTAGAACCATTAGATTTGCAAATATCAATGGTTGACATTTTATTACTTATTAAATGGCCCCTTATAAATTTATTAAATGTAATTATTTACCTTCCTAAAGTATTATGTTCTTCAGACGCTCTAGACACATGTTGACATTTCACATTGTCTCTATGGTTCACAAAGGCTTTGGTTTTGTCATTTTCCAACTTCACAAAACTCTGAAAACATGATGTGTCCAAGTTTTTCAATGGGTTAATGTTTTTATTACACTTTGTTGAGCCCTATTGTATCATCCATGGCTGCTCCCCATTTTTCCTAGTCACTTTAAGTTGTTGAATTAAGCATGTGCATTTCATGGAGGCCCTTCTCTTCACAAAGATCTAACATTCTAACACATTCTTCCCTGCAAAATAGCGAAATCTCATCACGTATTATACCATGTGCTAATTACTATCGTGAATGCTTAGGCCTTCATGGAGCCATGGTGGGATCGATCTCTTATTGCTACAAAGTTGTAAGATGATGACAAGTGTCAACATCCCAGTGCTTCACGGAGAGCCCTTCCTTTGTGGGGGGTATATTTTTGTCTTATTATACCTTCCCAAGTTTGCAAAATGGTGACACCGGTTCATATAATGACAAAAGGAGGCTATCACTTTGCAAAGGAAAATTTAAATTTGTGCAATGACCATCGATCTTGGGATCAATGGTCCACATTCAAATCTAGCCAACGTCTCGTATTGGTCACGTGTTCAAGCATGCAAAGTAATGGCGAATGGAATTGATATCTGCCAAATTCAAGAGGGCTAACATAAATAACCTGTTCAATTTCACTTCATTCGCAAATGCTAAAGTAATCAAATGGCGTGCTACAAATTTATGAAGCCAATGAGGGTTTTTCTGCTATGAAATTAGGGTTTTTTGATATTAGGCGGAACAAGTAATTCAAACATTAAGCTGTAAATTTGAAGGATTTTTATGGGTAATGGGTTGTTACAGTCAATTCAAGGGAAAAGAAAACTAAGTTACAGTGGGTATATGGTACTAAATTATTTGTAGAATCTTGGTTTACGAAGAATTTTTTAAAACCATAGTTTCTATAAAACCTACACTTAAAATGGTCAGAACATCAACTGGCAAGAGAAGGGCTCTAGATGAGGAGATTATTGCATTGCTCCCAATGTTAGGAAAGAGATGAAAGGTTTTTATAAGGTCAAAGGGTTTGAAAAAAAAACTCATCGATAAGAATAATGGGTGTAGAGACCCCATTATCAAACAACATGGGTATGCATTGTTCAAACATGCTTACAGAAAATTTTACTTAGAGAGACCAATTTGCAATATCTAGAATTTGGGTTTGGGAAAATTAGTGATGCCCAATGTATTTGTGAATGTGGAATTGGTCAGACAGTCGACTATGGCATATAACCCTAACACTAGGTCTTTGTTCACAATGGGTGGTTAGAGCTTGTTGTCATTGGATAGGAATCTTATTTGCACAGTCTTCTAGCTAGACCCCAATGCACATCTACCAATTGACTTGGGTGCATTGAACAAAGAATATGAAAAAATAGGGATAGCTACAAAATAAGGTGGCTCCCATGCTTTAGGACAAGAGGTCCAAAAAGAGAACTACTAAGGTTTGGAAAGGGTGATATGGAACCATTTTCCTATGATATTTTTGAGCCATACTTTCAAAAGACATATTTTTCCTTGCTTCAAGTCTTGGGAATAGACAATAAGATGTACATCCTTGTCAGTCTAATGTTTTTGGCAGTAGCTATTCAAATTAGGGATGTAAATAGGCTCTATGATTTTGCAGGGTATGTAGCAGATCAATTGCACAAGTCCCTTTGTGCAATTAAGAAGGATCCATTGGGTGTCATCCACTTTAGATATCACTCCCTTTAGATGCACTTAATTTTACATCTTGGAGTGCAAGTATGGCCACCACAACTTCAAATTGGGTCAATGGGAGAGAATGACAAAATACTACTGGTCCAAGAGTGGATCTATATCTAGGATAAGGACTATAATCAGTCCAATTACTCTTCCTTTGAAGAATTTTTCATAAATCCTTTGAGGAGAGGACTAGGTCTCCCCACTGTTGGGGATTATGAGAGGAGATAAGAATATTTTTAAGGCCAAAGGACCTTACCCCTAAAAGAGGGATTGATCATAATTGGGGTGAGTGATTTTCTACTTAGATTCCATTGTTATCAGGGTATATGAGACTCTAGTGGCACCCCATGTGCTCCCTAAGGATGTCTTGTATGATTATTTTTTTGGAGTTAATGTGGAAATTGAATGATTTTGATAAGACTCATTTCAAAAACAATAAAATACATGCCCTCCTCCCTAGATCAGTTGCATTCTCTAATTTTGTTTCCTTATCAAGGGAAGGCATGGAATTGATTAAGGAGAAGTTGCTCCCATACAAGATGTAGACTGATAAAGTCAAGATATTTGATCCAAAGGGATTCATCAATAGGGGGAGAGAAATTTACATGTTATCTTCCTATTTTCACCAATCAAATAACATTGAGGACCTAATCAGGAATTGCTTGTCAAAGAGCCAAACCTCAAGGAGAGAGTTGTGGGTCAAAATCCAGATTGCAAAGAATAGGAGGAAGAGAGCAGACCCATCTTTCTAAGGGTCATTCATGCATGTAAGGGATCCCATAGTTAGAATGGACTATGTTGAATTGTGACAACCAATTGTTGGCTAATATTCCATAGGTTCCTCCAAGCACACCAAGTGCTTCTTCTTCCAAAACAAAGGTACCAGCAATTCCTTGGCCAATTACTCCCTTGCAAACAATTACTCCAATGGTTGGACCTTTAGTGGATTATCCACTTGATCTAGTGGATATGAAAGGGAACTCCCTCATTGTATAAAAAATGCCCCCCCATCCTAGGATGTTGATTGCGAGGCCCACTGATGGTAGGTAATTGGTCATCAATTTTGAAATTGGTGGGAAGGTGGTTGATGATGTTAGGGCTAAGTCCTATGAGGATTTTCTACAAGATGAACAATACATCACCACCCAAGAGTTTAAATATTTTTTCCTTAAAAATACAGGGGAGGAGTTGAGATTAACCCTCATGATAAATAACTTCTCTAAAAGAGAAAGAAAGGAAACCATTGAAAAAAATTGGTAGAAGGTGATGGAGGAGATGGATGCCATGGCCCTTGAAAGGGGAAGAGAATTGGTGAAAAGAGCAGGATGCTTGTTGTTTCCTATTTGGGACATCTCCTCAATCATTGCATCTGATTCCATAAGAAGGCATGAGTGGGGACCCAATTTTGGGATCAAAAGAGAAAGAAAAGGATTTATACTTTGGTTTTGTATTCCACCTTGGGCATGAGACTTTGGCTATATGGTCAATTTTCCCTGAAACCAATAAGCCCCAAGTGATAAGCAACCCTAATGAGCTTACTAGCCATCTCATTGTCAGGAGGGTTGGAGATGTAAGTGCAACCCAAGTGGCCTACTTAATAGTTAATGTAGCCCTCTTCACAGAGGCAACTATTAAGAAATTACAAGCATACCTTGATAAGTAAAATGCCTTAAACCAGAGACTAGAATAGAGGCTCAATACAGTACAAGGTCTATTTCCCCCTCCATAGTAGTTAAATGAGGCACAAACTTCATTTGATAAGAATAAATTGGAGGTTGAAATAAAGGAATTGAGGGAGAAGCTGAAGTTGAGTACTACAGAGGCTAGGACAGTAAAGGAGGCATCAGTGAAGAAGGTATCTGATTTGGTAGATAACATTTTGGGGTACAGGTTATCCAAGATCCTCTCACAATTGAACAAAGTTTGGGATAGTTATAAAATTTTGAAGGATGCATTTTCTAGCCACAATCAGATGTGGATGAAGTTGAGGTGATGCAAATCAAGTGGTCCCAAGGAGTTGAGGTGCTAAGATTGCTTATTAGTAATTCAAATTTTGATAGTAGCATGATATTTGACATTTTAGATAAGTCAAATTTATTGGTTGACATAATTAGTCACAGATTAAATATAGAAATATGATAGATGAAGCTCAATACTTTTGAGTGCTTTGAGGAGTTCTACATGCCTCCAATTTTGACTAAAGATAGGGAGTTCATAGCATGTGGGGAGTGGAAAGAAAAAATTTCTAATCTTCTCACTCCTATGTATATCAAGATAAATAAAGAGGGCAAAGTTGATGTTGATCAACTCAATGCATGTATTGATGCACTAATGAAATATAATACAGTTTATTAGGTTTCCCTGACCTAATGCAAAATTTGATCAAAGAAGACTACAAGTCACATCTAGAGAAATTCAGCAACTTTTTGCCACCTAAGATTGACACTTCATTTGTACATGTGGAGCACATGGAAGGATAGGATGATGCAACTTGATTTGTGTTTCAATTGGTCTCTAACAACCAAGTATAACTAATGCATGAGCTTGTCAGATGGGGAATGTCAAAGGTATCCTATCTACTGCAAAGAGTAATTTTGGAGAGATCTTTTGACATACGATGACTTTACGGCTACTAAATATCTCCAACACTTTTAGGCAATAGTTAGTTTCTTTTGAACTAAATTTTGTCCTTTATAGATATTGCATCGCCTATATTTTTGTCTTCTAGTGACTAAGCGATTGAATGAGGCCTTTTGCTTGTTGCTTCCCTTGTGTCTATAAAAGGGAATTTTGGGCCTCATTCAAAGGGTTCTACTTCTTAGAGTTTATAATTTTTTGTATAGTTTTTAGGTTGAATAGGTAATTCGTCTAAAACTAAGAGAGGAAATGTTGTAATTTTACTCTGTAATAACGATAGATGACCTATATACTCATTGTATTGCACCAAGTGTTAATATCAATTTTTCATTCTCTCCACTATTGTACACACTACCTTTGAATCAATATAATCAAGGATTATCTTATGGTTCTCATTTCACATTTGATGTTATGGATGCATAAATTGTTTGCTTCTATTGAAGGGAATGGAGTAACTTTTCTTTCAATTCATTTATATGGGGTTGTGTTGTTATAATATGGAAATTTAAGTAGTTTGATAATATTTTTCATTTGTTGGTTTCTTGTTGTAAGGTAGTAGGGTTATTAGAAGCCAAAGGTAGGTCTATTGTAGGAGTTTGCTTCATTTCTAGACTTTGTGTGGATAAGGAACTAGTCAACCTAACTCTAAAAGTTTAAGTATGAGGCAGAATCAGATATAAAATCTAAACAATCTACTTTATTTCAATTCCCATTATGTTATGATCAAGCCCACAAGTTACAACTCATAACATTTCATATATAGGATTCTAGAGATGGTTTATCCCATCAAATACACCTCTTACAATTTTTTGTGAAAAATATGTTAGCAAAGGCATCAGTGTAAGTTGTTATTGTTGCATGATGTTATAGGGGAACCCAACTTGGTTTTATAGAGCCTAAAGTGCAGAGGAGAAATTATAAATTTGTCTCCTATTTTTTTACCACTAACCTAGGTTGTTGAGCATAAAACTAGCCAATTTTTAGGAAAATCTAGATAATCAATTGGAAACACCAACAACTTCCATTCACTAATATGAGATTGAGAGTCGTCTTGACTCTAACTCTAACTTTGAGCTTTAAACCCTTAATCCCTCTTAAACCCTTGTGTTCTTGTTATATTTTTCCATTAACTAGTTATTCGGGTTGCCTTTTGCTTAATTTGTATTGTTATGTCATGGCCTTGTGTGTTTATCGACCCTGCATACCTTATTACCTAATAGGTCCAATCATGGAATTTTATTTTATAATTCCTTCCCCATCCTTTTTTCCTAGGTTCTCACATTGAAAAGTGAATTTTTCACATGTGGTAGTATGGTCATCTAAGTTGCTCGTATAAAAGTGGTCCCTACCTCTTTCTGTGCTTTTGTATTAGGATTTTTGATGAAGAGAAAAAGGCTTATGGAATTGCAAAAGGTGTGTAAGTTTCACAAGCGGAAACTAATTATGGGGCATGAGAGAACTTCTGAAGAGTGTTGTGTATAGGCTCCACGGAATGTTGGTAAGTGGTGGAATATTAAAGGATTTCGTAAGTCTGTGGTCCCATAGTGGCATGTCCTTTTCTTGGTTGTGGAACCATGAAAGGATACTATGTGGTGATATTCTCACATGGGAGAATCCTATTGGAGAGATGGGACAATGATGTCCTTTAAAAGAAATCAAGGCTTTATTCATCATTGAGATTTGTATTTCCCTTCCAGTTGGGTGGCCCATGTTCAAAATTGATAAATGGGTAGATGAATGAACTATCGTCGACGAACAAGAAGTAATGGTGGATGTGACGAATGATGACTCATCTTTTAAGTTATTTCCTTCATAAATTTTTGGTTCAATGTAGTTGGTTATCTCATTTTTTTTATCCAATATAGTAGCAAAATCTATAGAGGTGTGCCCATTTCATGTCAACTTGAGATATGAACAATTAAAAAATAGGTATGCCCTTCTTGGAAAATTCACCATTGTTAAAGTCTTGAAACTCATAATCAAATTTGCAAAATCTATTGCATGAGATTGTAAAGTCCCAATAAGATTGTTGGCCTCCTACAATGATCTAATAACTAAGCCCTTACAGTTGTGATTCAGAGATTGGACATCTAACCTAAATAGCTATCTCAATCATCATGAAGGTGCATTTAACTTGTCAACCCAGGGACATGAACTTGAAATGGGTCAACAAAGTATGTGCACCAAGGATCCAAAGTAGCCACATTCATCCTACAACTAAGAAAGACACAATACTGAAAGTAAATTGCTTCGAAAGAAATAACATAAGTGTTGAGCATCAACCAACAACTATACTAAGTTGAAATGCATGACAAAAATGAAAATTTGAGCAAACAAACAGGAAACTACTTTTTTTGCTTTCGCTGCAAGAATAGTCACATAATGGAATTAGTGGTTGTAGGAATAGTTAGTGCTAGATTATTAGCTAATTACGAAATAGAAAGTAACAACTAAGCTAAAGGATGGAATGCTCACCAAGTGGGCCCACTTGGATGAGTATTCCTTAAGAAAAATGTAAACTCAGATGCACAAACTTATAACTTCATTTTATTCATTGGAAAACACAAGTACAATAGAGCAGCATTACTGTATTACAGAAAAACTAAGAATGTGAGTACATCATCAGATTAAGCAACCTCTTTTGAAGGAGCGTTCGAGTCTTATTTACAGGAATAAAAGCTACTAACTAATCACCTAGCAAGGCGTTCAACTCCAACAAATTAGGAGGACGCCATTTTAGGTAAAGCATAGAAAGTGGAGAGGTGGTTACGCATGCGCGGAATATGGTCATGCATGTTGGCCTTAACGCAGATTTAGCACAACAATAATGCCTATATTTTCTCAATAGACAATTAAGACCATTTATAAGGCCGTTACAATTTTGGTTCGAATGAGGAATCTCCCATCGTCGAGAGTCTTCCCTTCACTAACCTTTGAGTGATCACCTTGTTGACCGTTATGGTGAATGACCAGCTGGTAGAATCTTCTTCAATTTTGTAGGCTACTAATTATATCTACATAACAATATTAGTATGCACAAAAATTGCATATCCATAACTATCTTAAAGTAGCATTCATTAATCCACATGTAAAATCAACATAGATAGTTCATATAGCATGTCAATGTCATTAAAGATCACAAAAATAAGCTTAGGCCCAATGTCTATGGTTTTGAGGAAATATTATAAAAAGGTCAACATCCAAGTATCAAAGTCTATGAGAACAATAGCAAATAGGCAATAAACTTCTATCAAAATTGAGTCATAAACTAGACTCATCACTCCCCCCAACCTAAGGCTTTGTTGGTCCTCTAATAGAGGAAGGGTTATTCTTTTGCTTAGTGAATGCACTAAAATTTGCAACTACCAATTGCCCTACATCAGTTCTTGCTTTGAGTGAATTAGGATCCCAATAGAATCCTTGTTATCTATCCAATTTCCTCCATCTTTGTCTCTCTGTAGCTATATCATACTGGTAATGTCTAAAATTTGGTACAGGCCATAATAGGATAGGTTGCTGAAAATTTAGTGGAAGCCAAAATTGTCCCTTTTCCCTTCCAATCTATATATATCTATCAACTCTCTAAAGTGTTGCAACATAGTTCTACATAGAGTGAGGCTTAGCTTGTTTTCACTCATCAGTTAGGTTGTTCCACCTTTGTGATAGGTATCCCATCATAGATTCCCCTTTGGTTTTTGCTACCTCCTCATATTCTTTATAAATTGCTTCTCTCTCAAGTAGGATCCTATTACCATAGCTTGGTCTGTAACGAATTATGTGCCAATGCATGAAAATGTCCCCTGGATTTCTAGATTCATCCCTGATAGACAAGGGAGTGTTGAATTATATTTTCCTATATGTCCTAAACTGTTGTCCCCAACTAATGTCATTTTGTATCCAAGACATTCCCTTAATTGGACATCCCCAACATACAACAGTGGATTCCAATCATAGTCTTGGGTCACAGCATAATTATGCAAATAGAATTCACACAACAAATTCTTCATTTCAAGAAAAGCAATTTGATAAGCATTGAAGAATTCAAGAGAAGTCTCAATGGAAGGATTCAAACCTAAAACAATCCTTTCCAGTTTAAAAGAAATATGTTTCTCCCTCAAATACAGGGCACAAACTCTTGGAGGAGTCCTTCACTCTAATATCTGAGGTACTAGAGCTTCCATATTATCTACTTTATCCTTTAAAGCAACAATTTTTTCATTCTTTTCTTCAATTTCTTCATCTCTCTTTTGAATTTATTTCTTCAACCTGTGTTTCTCCTCTTTCCATTCTTCTTCCCTCCTCTGTATTCTTTCCATAAATTCATAGCTACCATGTGCATTGAAAAATCAGAGGGCCTATGTATTCCTACCAGAATTTTTCCTAGCACTGTTGCTTGCTCTTCATGTGGCTCCTACTTCAAGGATCTTGATTGTTTAGCTAATTTTGGTTGTAGGGGTGTTGATTATTCTCCCAGCTCTAGCTATAGGGCCTCTTGTTCTTGCTCTTGCTATAGGAACTCTTGCTTCTTCTCTTGCTACAGGAGTTCCTGATTCTCCTCAAACTCTTGGATCTCAACTTATTCAGCGATGGCAACAAGGTCTGCCAATGTTACATTTGTTGCTTCCTCAAATATGTCCCCTTCCTCAACATTCACCTGCCCCATTGGGGTCTCTACGTCCTCTTGTGATGTTTCTCTAGTCCTAAGGCTTTCTTGTGGAGACACACCAAAGGCTGGCCCAACTGGTCTTGATTTTTTAGGAGGGCTCTCATGTTCTTCTTCGGCTATAGGAAGAATAGTGTTAGCCTTTCATTTTTTAGAGCTTGGCACTTTCTTTCATGTAGTTTTCTTTTTAGCTTTACCCTTCCTTATTTCTACCTCTTTCTTATGTGCCCTAGTTCAAATCAAAATTCCAAGAGGAACATCATCATAAGAATCTAAAGAGGAACTTTCTTTGTCTAAATGCTTTGCCTTAGAAGAGCTAATTTCTATGGTTTTTTTAGTTGTAGGAGGGTTTACACTAGGGCCTGCACCAAAAGTTGAGGCACTAGGAGTGGCTTCAGCCATGCTTAATCTTCTACTAGCCCTACAAGGTTGAGGCAAAACCCTAGGTCACAAATTCTCAAGTCTAATTTGATCAACATTTAAGAATTATTCCCAAGTCATGTCAGACACATCATGCAGAGACTTTTCAACTAATAATTTGATCAGACAATGGTGGGAAACGGAATAATCCCTACCTTTTTGGGTCTCTACCTCCATGATTGAGAGAAGGTGGTATAACACATTTGGCACATTCATTCTTCTCTTGTGCCTCATATGATTCAGAAGTTTGAAGTGCACAGAATGTAAGTTCAATTGATGACCTTCACAGGTAATGTACTTCACAACATGAACAGCTACTTGCTTCCACAACTCAGGCAAAGAGGTTCTTTTTGCACCCTATTTTTCCACACTCAATGGAGGGTGACCAGGTTCTATGAATTCAACCCTAGTTGACCTAGCATCTCTGGAAGTAGGGTAATTTTCACTGTTGGCAGGAAACCCTATAACTTCTACAATTCTTTCTTCAGTATCCATTACTTCTAATCCTTTTACCATGGCCTTTCCTTCAAACAGTGTCTGGGAAAATTCCAACGCAACATCTTCATTAAAACCATTTAGCTTCCAAAAATAATCTAACCACCAGAAATTTTTGAACTTGACCAGGCTAGGTGCACCCTAAAATAATGCGTCATGAACCATAGGTTCATTTTTTATTAACCCACCTCCCATTGTTCATTTGTCTACAAATAAAAAATCACTCTACAAGGTTTCTTTTTCTTGCAATCTTCATCTGAAAGCTACACTTCTCCTTCCTGGAACTTTGTGAAATTTCCAATGCCAGTGTTGTCTGAATTTTACCTTTTTTGGCTTAAAATTATGACAGGAGCAATAAAGGCAGTAAAGGAGTAATAAATGAAGGCTATGATCAAGAAAAAATGGTGGTGGTTGATATCATCTCACACATGCAAGTCATCATTTCACTCAGAATTCAAATCAGCTCAATTTAAACTTTGCTAACATGAACCAATATGGACAGACACGTGGACATAGTATTCACACTTCCCCCCCAACCTAAATTTGAGCATGTTTCCTCACATGCACGATAGTTATGACAATTTGATAGGGAAAGAAATAATGACATGTTATGGAGAACGTCTATATTAATTTACAACAATTAAATGAATGTACAGAAGACAATTAAGAGATAACAACTTGATGCACATGTACCTAGATTCTTGGAAGATTTGTTACAAAGATTATGGAGAAAGTATCGATCACCTTTTAAGAGGTCAGTTGAACAATTAATGAAAGTGGAGTGGAATGGAGTGAAGTGGTGATGGAATGAAGTGAAATTATGGAGGCGTGATGAAAGAGAGAGAAAGGAGGAAATGGATGGGTGGATGGGTGAAGAAGTGGACCCCCACAAAATTGGAAGTCTTTATTATGACAAGTTACGTACCTTAGTTAGCCAGAAGGAGGGACACTAGGTCCACTTCCTTCAACTGCAAGTAGTTTAGGTGTTGCATGCTGAGTGAATTGTTGCAGGAATTCCTCCTTGGAAGTTGTCTTGTGGTACAATCTGAGGCGATGACCATTGACAAGCAGCCTAAATTTGGTAGGGTCAATGGTGGTGAGTTGAACAGCACCATTAGGGAAGACTTCAGCAACCTCATACAGTCCTAGCCACCTTGTCTGCAATTTTCCTTCATTATCTTAATACCTTGAGTCGTAGAGTAGGGCCCAATCTCCTGGCTGGAATTTTTTGTCCTTGATGAACTTGTCATGCCACTTTATTCTCTGATTCTGCACTACCTCTATATGATGCAAGGTTGTTGATGAGCTCAATTTTTGGTTAATCTTGGGTAGATTTTATAGTTTATTTGTTGGCATTACCATCGACTTTTAATCATCAAATGCTAATGTTCTGTATAATGTTTCCCTCAAACCTGTTGACATTAGGTTCATCCTATCTTTGTGGTACTTTGATGGAAATTAACATATTATGCAAATTATCTATATTAATTATGTGTGTGGTTGATGAGTGTTCTCTAAGGTGATTTTAGATGTGCAATTACTATGTGTATTGACATTGTTATGTAGGACATAATGAATGGATGCTAAGTCAGGAAAGGAAACCGACAGGTGACCATGCAGGAGAATCATCCAAGGATTCAGCTGGAGGTTGACAATGGTAGATTCCCACGACTATCATTTGTAACCACCTTGCATTTATGGTATAGAGAAATCATAGGCCTTACTGCAGCATTGAGTCCACAATTGGGCATGCATGTCTTACTAGATTCCCTGCGGCCGTAACTTCTCTACCATTCTTTTCCTACTTTTCTTAAATGGCATCCTCTTAGTTAGTGGGAGTTGACCGCCCTGTTTAGCTAGAGGAATAAATGTAGAATTGAATCTTCTTCTTGAAGAATAATAGATAGAGAGACCGATGGATAGATAGAGGGATTACTGAAGTTCATAGAAATGGATAGTAGTTTTGAATCTCTATTTATTGTAAAGATGATATCAATGTGTTGAGCATATACACTTTTACATAAGGCCATGTTGTTACTCTGCTATTGATTTTCAATGAATGAAATGATATTCTGAATCTAAGCATTTGAACTTGTGTTATTCTTAGTGGATACTCATCCAAGGGGGACCACTTGGTGAGTAATCCTTTCTTTAGAGTAATTAGTCTAGTTGTTATTTCATGTTCTATACTTAGTTCAAAATCTGGTATTGACTGTTCCTACAGCCACTAGAAGTCCATTTTGTGTCTATTCCTGCAGCCAAAGCAGACAAGTAGTTCATGCCTGTTAGCCCCGATCTTTATTTCTTTTATGCATTTTAATTGTTGGTTAATGCCTTATTTCCTTCCTACAATTTACTTTCAGTATTGTGTGTTTCTTACTTGTAGGCTAGCAATGGCTACTTAGGAATTCCTAGTGCACATATAGTGCCAACCCATTTCAAGTTTATGTCCCTTGGCTGACAAGTAAATGCACCTCCATGGTGATTAAATAGCTATTCGGGTTGGACGTCTAGTCCCTAAATCATGGCCATAGAAGCCTAGTTATGAGATCATTGTAGGAGGCCAACATTTTTGGTGTTGTTGTCGGGGATGGTGTGAAGCTAGGAGGTTCTTTAGAGTCACTGATAGTTTCCCTGTTATAACATTTCTTTTGGGTATTCTCAGGTACCCTTTTGCTTGGGTGGATAGTGATTTTTTATTCTTTGTGTGAGCTAGCTAAAGTCGATGCCATAACAAGTTGAGATCTTAAATCTATCAGAAACAAAGAAGAGGAAGAACCATTTTCCTTTTTGCTAGTGTGTATCTTGAAGCCTCCTCTGAAGATCAAAATTAGGCCGATAATCCCTTGCCTTGGAAACTCATCAAGAAGATATGGTTGATTCCCTCCTAGTTGAGGATGACTCACTCTACCAAAATGAAAACCACACCACTAATACTCCTGGATTTGAGCCATTTTCCACCACTTTGAAGGAATGGTTTACAATTCTAGGCAAAGATACCATGGAAACTTGGGAAGACATGAGGACTAAGTTCCTTGGAAACTACAAGGAATATTGTTGGGGGCAGTGATACAAAAGGAGGTGATGCTTTTAAGGTGTCGACAAAGGGAAGATGAGAGCTCAGAGGATTACATTTCTAGGTTTTTGTCTTGCATACAGGAATTCCCACACCATGCACCCAATGAAGAAACTCATTAGCTATTTTTCTTGAAGCGAATCCATGAGAATTCCATTGATGCTTTGGACTTGATGGCAGAAAAATATATCACTCAAGTTCCTTGGGAAGACATCAAAAAATTGCATTAAGACTACACCAAAGCAACTTCAAAAGGAGAAAGAACCTACCAATCCTCTACCAGTACAATTCCAAGAATGGAGATCACTGACTTATTGAAAAACTCCACCCAGAATATCTCAGATAATCTAGATACTTAGTTGAATGTACTTTAGACCAGAGACCAACAAGAAGAGGCAAAAGTAATGATGGCAGAGTATTGCTCCCACTTCAAGCAAGAGAGGAAGTGGTATAGATGTAAAATTATGGCTAATACTGATAGCAAAAATCCCCCTGAACCTGATGAAGAACAAGTCCACCATGATGAATAGGGGAAGCCCTGGGTTCCAAGACAAGGTATTCTACCAGATCCATTATCTTTTTCTATGCCAAACTAGGCAGTTAGTCTTATTCAGCCATTCTCTCAATCCCAACAACCTGTCATGATACTTCCATTCGTTAATGCACACAAACTTATTCAGCTACCAACTCAACCCACACCCTATCCAAATAATACACCACAACTACAACCAATATTCCTTGTTGATTCAAGCCCATCCTCTGCATATGATGTGACTGTAAGTGAAGTCCATCTATATCCTAGAATACTGATTCAATTCCTTCTACATCTATTATCATTGAGCTACCTATGGAAGAGGGACAGAAGCCCCTGCATGGTCTCATTCAGCCAATAGAACCTGAATCAAAATTATCATTTCCTCAAGAACAAAGAATGGCCAAGAATTAGAGAAACAAAGAAGATGTGACTTTTGACCCTAAGAGTCAGCCAAAGCGCATATGTTTCCAAACCATAAAGGATGTTCCTATTTATGGTAGGATAATTAAGGGAGCATGTTTCAAAAAGCTAGGGAGAATAAAGAAACACTTGATTACAGGCCATATGATGAGACAACTTAACATGCTTGGAAAAGTGACCATTCTCAAGTACAATACTTCCAGCAACCTTGTAGTAACAATTGTTATCCAAAAAATTCACATGGAGATTTTTTAGGGTAACCTGAAGATATTCATCAATACAATGACTAAGCAGATCTTGTAACAGTTGAATATTGAATGTACAGGTCCTAGTTCTACTATCCTACAACCTATTTATAGCACCTCTATGGGGCCTAATGGTCTTCTAAATTCTTGGAGGTATCTAGCAGAACCCATAATTTTTTCTTTATGGCCGCATGTTGACAAGAAAGCTAGGAAAATTAACTCGGTGGCACAGCTCATGGTGCTAGTTACCCATCCTGTAGATGATCTTCCTGCAGCAATGGACATATTTCATATCATGATTCCATCTGGACTCAAACAATTAGAAAAGTATTGTCAACCTGCATGGGACTACTATGCTATGAAGGAACCATATCTTGAGTCATGTATCCATTAGGTCTACATCAGCACCAACAGCCAGCTAATAGGACGGTCTCCACAAGAAATCAACTCTGTAAATAATTGACAAAATAAAGCTGCAAAAATTGGTAGATAGTCAATGGACATCTTTGTTAGTAATTGTACCAAAGAAAGGAGGTAAGCAGCAAGTTTGTATCGATTACAGGAGACTCAACATTCCAGATGCCTTGGACAAAGCGAGAAGGATAACTTTGCACTACATCAAAATAATGCAAAGTCAAATAATGAGATGGCATGATTGGGAGAACACATCTCATCCAAGTGATTGGATAGTGGTAGATAACCCCAAGTGTCAAGATAATGTAGCAAAGTTGTGGGTAGAATCTGACGAATTCAGGATAGCTGAATAAGCCTTTAGGGGCGGGCTCCTATAGCAACTTTCCCAGCAATCAGTACATGAGCTTCCTACAGCCAAAAGTGGTGGACTTAACATTCCACCTCTTGGCTAAATTAAGGCACGCATTTTTCATAATAAAGATTTCCACCTTGGTAGAAATCCATTTCTTCACCCATTTTCCCATTCGTCCATTTGTACCACCTTTCTCTTTCTTCCATCATTTCATTTCACGTCACTCTACTTCATGTCACTCTCATTGATTGCTCGATCATTTCCAAAAAGGGAAAATTGGTACTTTTTCTCCATGATATTTGTAGTTGCATCCTTTGCACGCTCAGGTATGTATGCAGTAATTTTCATCTTTTAATCACCTTTTGAGCATATTTATTTAATCATCGCACATTATTATAGATAATCGCATGATATGTCATCATTCCCTATCAAGCCATCATTTCTTTCCCGCATGTATTGACACTTGTCCAAGATTAGGTTGGGGGAAATAAATAAAAAATTGTGTGTCAAATCAAAATTAGATTACATCAAAAAATTCAAACTGGTCGATTTGAAAATCTACCTAGCATGTGTGAAGTGATGTCAACTAAGCTTCCAATCCTTTCCATTATTACCTGCATTTATCACCCCCATTCCTCACCTTGATTTCCTTGTCACACAAGTAGAAAATGGTAAAAAGCATAAATCAAGGAGGAAATTTACTCAGCACTGGTAGTGAAAATTTAGCAATAAGGTGGTGGTTTTTAGAACGGAAGTTGCAGGAAAAAGGGAATTTTACTGAGCAAAAGGTAATTTCAGAACATGGGGGGTGGTTTAATTTGACATGAGCCCTTAGTCCATGATGTATTGCTGCAAGATGCTCAATGCTTAGCAAAATTCCAACATTATGGTTGGTTTGATTATTTCACAAAATTGGAAGGCTTTGATGAGGGCATTACACTTAAATTTTCCCAGACATTCTTAGAAGGTAAAGCCAATGGTGAAGGGATTAGAAGTGGTGGCGACTGAAGAAAGAATTGCAAAAAATTTAGGGCTACCTATTGATGGAAAACCGTACCCTACCTCTAGGGACGCCAAGTCAGCTAGAGCAGAATTTACAATGCAAGGCGACCCACCAATTAACATTGATAAGCAGGGTGCAAAAAGAATTTCTTTGCCTAAACCATGGAAGCAGGCAACTGTGCATATTATCAGGTATATCACCTGTGAGGGACAGCTATCCAATCTACATTTTGTACACTTTAAGCTCTTGAGCCACCTAAGGCATGGAAGGAGAATAAATGTGCCCAATGTCTTATACAACCTCCTCTCCATTATGGTGGCTGAGACTGGGAAAGATAGGGATAATTTTGTCTCTCACCACTATTTGATAAAATTGTTAGTTAAGATATCTTTGCATGATGTGTCTAGGATGTCTTGGGAGGATTTTATTCAAGTTAATCAAAATTATCAAGAGGAATTTGTTAATGTTCAGCATTTACCACCTAGGGCTATACCTCAATTTCGTAGGTCTAGCAGAAGGTTAGGTATAAATGAAGCCACCCCTAATGCTTTGACCTCTGGTGTTGGCCCTAGCACTAACCCTCCTACAACAAAAAAAGCCATAGATATTAGCTCCTCTAAGGAAGAACAATTAGAAAGAGTGGGCTCTTCATTTGAGTCTGATGACAATGTTCCCCTACGAACCCTAATCAAAACTAAGGCACAAAGAAAAGAAGTTAACACAAGAAAAGAAGAAGAAAAAGGCCAAATTCAACCTGTGGAAAAAGAGGTGCTAAGTGTTAGAAAAAGGAAAATTGGCCCTATTCATCCTGCAGCCAAGGGAAAACATACAAACACCTCTAGGAGACTGAAGCCCATTGAGACAGCTTCATGCACACCTTCACAAGGAAGCCAAGGTCGTGATGAGATATCACATGAGGGTACTAAAGCTCTTGCAGCACAGGGGCATGTTGAAGAAAAGGGGGAAGATATATTTAAGGAGGAAGGAAAAGTGACATTGGAAGACCTTGCCAGTATTGCAGAAGAATTTGATGATGAGCGGGACTTCCTGCAATAAAGCCAAGGACAAGGGCAGGACTTCCTGCAGCCATAGCAAGAAGCACAACAAGAACTAACACAAACCCGGGAGCAGAAACAAGAGATCTTGTAGCAGGAAGAAAGTGGGGCAGTACCCCTGCAGCTGCAGATGATTGCACAACCTGAGGTCATGCATGTAGTACCGAAAGAGGAGCAACCAGCAACAAATATATTGGTAGGGATTCATAACCCTCCTAATTTTACAGTTCATGCAGCAATTCTAAATTTATGGAAGGAAATAGAAAGGAGGGAAAGAGAATGGAAACAGGAGAAGAAGAAATTAAAAAGGAAAATTCAAGAGAGGGATGAAATCATTGAAGAACAAAATGAGAAGATTGCTACCCTGAAAGAAAAAGTAGATAACATTGTGACTTTGGTGCCATAGATTATTGAATGTCAGGCTCCTTCGAGAATTTATGCTTTACACTTGAAAGAGAAATACCTCTCCTTAAAACTATCAAAAATTGTTTTAAACTTGAATCCCTCCATTGACACCCCTGTTGAATTCTTTAATGCCTATAGAATCACCTCTCCTGAAATGAAAAACTTGTTATGTGAATTTTACCTACACAACTATGCAGTCACCCAAGATCATGAGTGGAACCCACTGTTATATGTTGGAGATGTACAATTAAGAGCATTCATGTCTTGGGCACAAAATGAAATTAGTTGAGGAGAATAGAATACTGAGTATAGAATGATGGAGTCCACTATTCCCTTACCTATTAGAGCTGAATCAAGTAACCCCAGGGATATCCATAGAGAATGGCTCAGAATGCTTCTTAGGTCGAGCTATGGTAATAGAATTATGCCTTGGATTGAGATTGTTTATACTAAGTATGAAGTGAAACAACAAAAAAAGAGGAATGTGTGAGAAGGTACCTAGCTCAGCGATGGAATAGTCTGATAGATGAGTTAAAGCAAGTTGAGCCCCGCTCCATTCATAATTATGTTGTAGCCTTGAAAAGAATTGACAAGTACATCCAACTTGGGAGATAAAAAGGAAGATATTGGCTTCCCTTAACCTTTTAGCCACCAATTCTTATGTGGCCTGTTCCAAATTATAGATTCTATAGATATGATTTTGATACAGAAAGGCAGAGGTGGGACATATTCGACAAGCTAGGAGGATTCTATTGGGATCCAAACTCACGCACTACAACAACGGATGTTGGTCAACATGTTGTTGCAGATTTCAGAGCCTTAACCAAGCAAAGGAATAGAACTTCCCCTACTGGAGGAAAAGAAAGGCATTAGGCTAGGGGGAAATGATGAGCTCATTTTTTGGTTAATCTTGGGTAGATTTTATAGTTTATTTGTTGGAATTACCATCGACTTTTAATCATCAAATGTTAATGTTTTGTATAATGTTTCCCGCAAACTGTTGACATTAGGTTCATCCTATCTTTGTGATACTTTGATGACAATTAACATATTATGCAAATTATCTATATTAATTATGTGTGTGGTTGATGAGTGTTCTCTAAGGTGATTTTAGATGTACAATTACTACGTGTACTGACATTGTCATGCAGGACATAATGAATGGATGCTAAGTTAGGAAAGGAAACCGATAGGTGACCATGCAAGAGAATCATCCAAGGAGTCAGCTAGATGTTGACAATGACAGATTCACATGACTGTCATTTGTAACTTCCTTGCATTTATGGTATTGATCAATCATGGGAGTTATTGCAGTGTTGAGTTCATAATTGGGCATGCATGTCTGACTGGATTCCTTGCAGCCGTAACTGCTCTTGCCATTCTTTTTCCTACTTTCCCTAAATGGCGTCCTCTCAATTAGTGGGATTTGACCGCCCTGTTTAGCTAGAGGAATAAATGTAGAATTGAATCTTCTTCTTGAAGAATAATAGATAGAGAGACCGATGGATAGATAGAGGGACTACTGAAGTTCATATAAATGGATACTAGTTTTGAATCTCTAATTATTGTAAAGATGATATTGATGTGTTGAGCATATACACTTTTACATATGGCCATGTTGTTACTTCGCTATTGATTTTCAATGAATGAGATGATAGTTTGAATCTAAGCATTTGAACTTGTGTTAGTCTTAGTGGATACTCATCCAAGGGGGGCCACTTGGTGAGCAATCCTTTCTTTAGAGTAATTAGTCTAGTTGTTATTTATTTTTCTATACTTAGCTCAAAATCTGGTATTAACTATTCCTACAGCCACTAGAAGTCCATTTTGTGTATGTTCCTGCAAACAAAGTAGTTCCTGCCTGTTAGCCCACATCTTTATTTTTGTTATGCATTTTAATTGTTGGTTAATGCCTTATTTCCTTCCTACAATTTACTTTCAGTATTGTGTGTTTCTTAGATGTAGGCTAGCAATGGCTACTTAGGAATTCCTAGTGCACATATAGTGTCAACCTATTTCAAGTTTACATCCCTAGGTTGACAAGTAAATGCACCTCCATGGTGATTGAATAGCTATTTAGGTTGGATGTCCAATCCCTGAATCATGGCCATAGAAGCCCAGTTATGAGATCATTGTAGGATGTCGACAACTACCTTCCTCATTTCATCCAATGCATTGACCTGCATGATTTGGTCTCTTTGTGCTTTAGAGATATCCATCCCCAAGTCGATTGCAGTTCTAAGAGTCTTATGCTCAAATTCAATGGGAATCATAGCTTTCTTTCCATACAGCAACTCAAAAGGAGTGAAGCTTGTTGTTGTTTTCCAGGTTGTCCTATAGGCCCAGACAACTCCTAGCAGCCTTTTTTCCCAATCCTTCTTATGAACACCCACTATTTTGGTTAGAATTGCTTTAATTTCCCTATTAGTCACTTCAACTTGGCCATTGTCCTAAGGGTGATAAGGAGTGGAATTTTTGTGCCTTATATTGTACTCATTGACCAGTCTTGCAACAAGGATTGAGGTGAATTGATTCCCTTTATCGGTCACTATCTCTCTTGGAACCCCATACTGTGTGAAAATATCCTCATAAATAAATTCAGCAACCATATTATCTCTTGCATGCTTCATGGCCTTAAATTCTACCCATTTGGTTACATAATCAATGCATACTAAGAAATAGGATTTACCATTGGATGGAGGATCAATGGGTCCTACAAAATCTAATCCCCACTTCTCAAATGGAGTGATTACTACCTAAGGGTAAGGAGACATCTCATCAGATTTGGTTGGTCTTCCCATCCTTTGGCATCTATCACACTTTCTTGTATATCTCCCTACATCCTTGTGGAGTGTTGGCCAGTAATATCCTATATTTAGAACCCTCGTCGCTATCCTCTTCACTGCAAAATGTCCTCCACATGGTCCATTGTGGAATGCATGCAAAATATCATATGTCTCATCTTCCCTCACACATCTCTTCATGACATGGTTTGGCCTAGTGTAAAAGAAGCATCCTACAATCCATGAAAAAGGAAATGACTTTTCAATGAGCATCCTTCTCTCTTTTGGAGAGAAGTGGGGAGGAACTCTCCCTATGACTAGATAGTTAGCTATGCCAGCATACTAGGGTATTTGCACATTGATGGAAAATAAGTGCTCATCAAGGAAAGAGTCATCTATCACTTGATTGTCTTTTGATGTAGTCAGCCTTGAAAGAAAGTTTGCAACAACATTGGCCTTCCCTGGCTTATCTACAATAGTTATGTCAAACTCTTGCATCAGCAATAACCATCTTGCTCACCTACCCGATATCAAAGGTTTATTCATGAGATACCTAATGGTTGCATGGTTGGTGTGCACAAAGATTTGATAGCCTGTTATGTAGTGCCTGAATTTGTTGAGGGCATAGATCACTACCAACATTTCTTTTTCCATCACTGTATAGTTGAATTCAGCTCCTTGCAAGTTTTTGCTAACAAAATAAATAGCATTTTTAATAGCTCCTTCTTTCTATCCTAGGACTACTCCTATGGCATAGTTTAATGTATTTTTAAGGATGTGGAAAGGAAGCTCCCAATTATGACCTTTGAGTACAAGAGCATGAGTCAAGGTTACCTTCAAATCAGAAAATGCCTTGTCATAGTCGTCTATCCACTGGAATTCAGCATCCTTAGTGAGAAGATCATACAATGGTGCTACTATTTTGTTGAAATCCTTGATGAAACATCCATAGTAGCCCACATGGCCCAAGAAAATCCTAACATATTTTTGTTTTGCAGGTATAGGAAGATTAGTGATCACCTCAATCTTTGTAGGATCTATTTGAATTCCCTTGTGAGAGATGTAGTGGCCAAGGACTACACCTTCCTGCATCATCATGAAGAATTTTTCACTATTTAGAGATAGATTGTGTTCTTCAAATATCTTTAAGACTCTCCTAATATTCTCCAATGCTTCATTGAAATCAGCACCATAGGTGGTAAATTCATCCATATAAATTTCCATGCAATCATGAGAGATGTTTGAAAATATGCTAATGATTGCCCTCTAAAAAGTTGTAGGTGCATTGCATAAGCCAAATGGAACTACTAAGTAGGAATAGGTCCCCCATGGACAGGTAAAGGTGGTCTTCTCTTGGTCCTCAAGTGCAATTTGGATCTGGTTATACCCATTGAATCCATCTAGAAAAGAAAAGTATTGCTTTCCTGCAAGTGAGTACAAAACTTGATCTATGAAGGGTAAAGGGAAAATGGTCTTTTTTGGTGGAAGCATTGAGTTCCCTATAATCAACAAAAACTCACCACTTCCCTCCTTTTTTGGGTACAATAACCAATGGAGACACCCACTAGCTATCTGAAATGGGCTAGATAAATCCTGCATCTAACAATTTTTGTAGTTCCCCTTTTATAATTTCTCTTAGTGCAGGGTTAATTCTTCTTTGTGGTTGTCTCACTGGGGTACAATCATCTCTGATGTAAATCCTATGAGTGAAAAGCTTAGGGTACAATCCCTTCATATCATGATAGTCCCATGCAAATGCATTTTGGTGGGTTCTCAGTAAGTTTGTCAATGACAACTGTTGTTCTTCACTCAATTTGTTGTTAATATTTAGATATTTTCCTTATGATACTTGCACTTGTGTAGTTATCTCTACCACAGTTGCTTCACTAATGCTTGGTACTTTTAGTTCATGTGGAAGTAATGTATGAGACATACCTATTGTTGCAAGATGTTTTGTTGTAGGAAGAGTGGGTAGAAGTGTCTTTACTAGATTAGTAGAATGAGAGGATGAGGCTTCCTCTATTTTACAATGATTCTAAATTATGTTAGACAATACTTCATCTTCCTCTTGAAGCTGCATGAAAGAGCTTTTGTCTAACATCATAAGTTGTGCCACATAATTAACTTCCTCGGCCTCTTCACCAACATGTGGCCATACAGGATTATCCATGTCATGGGATGGCTGAGCTGGAGGGTAGAGAACAAGCTTTTTGGTGTGATTTCCATCAAAAATGGTCATGTCTATTTTCCTACATGCAATATAGGCATCTATTGTTGCTAACCATGGCCTTCCAAGGATAATGGGGTACCCACCTAGTGTGGATTTAGGAGAAAGAATCATGAAATTTTTGGGTATTCTCATTGAGTCTTAGAGTTACCACAAGGCTCCCAATCATTATAGGAACTATCAGCTTGCATGAACCATATCCTTGGCCATTACATTTATTGCGGCTCCCAAATCAATCAAATCATTTCTTATTTGGACCCCATTTATGACAACTCCTACCACAAGGCTCCCTAGATCATTATATTTGGGAACAATCACTTTCCCAAGCATGATGTTAGCTAGTTATCCCACCACATGAACCATAGTGGGGTCTTTCTTCTTCCTTCCTAGCTTATTAAGGCATGCTTCCTTGATTGCCTTGCCATAGATTGGAACATCTTTTATGATCTAAAATAGAGGTATCTAGAAACATATATGCTTCAACTGATCTAAAATGTCGATGGTTGGTTCCTCCTTCTCTTCCTTTTGTTTCACGGTTTTCAACCTCTAGGGAAATGGTGGTTCTTGTTCAGTTTGCTTGACTAGGGCTAGTTCAGGATTTTGAGGTACACTTGGTTGAATGGGGGTATTTAGAGGCTTCTCTTCTTCCACAAGAAGCTCAGTGATAATGGGTGTGGAAGGAGCTCGAAAAGTAGTTCCTGAACACAAGTGGAAGTCACTTACACTCACAACATATGCAGGGAATTGATTTGGATCAGCGGAGTATATTGGCTGCTATTGTGGTTTGTTATTTGGGTTGGGTGTGGGTTGAGCTGGTAGCTAAGTAGGTTTAGGTGCATTTGAACTTGAGCTAGTAGAAGGAGGCATTATAGCAGGTTGTTGGGGCTCAGAAGGTGGTTGCACGTAGCTATTTGTCTGGTTTGGCCATTGTTGTCCTCCCCTCCATTGATTTGTTTGCTACCAGCTTCTTGGAGGTGGCTGCCAATTTCCTTGAAACTGTTGCCAATTCCCCTAAGGTTGTTTCCACTAGGGTGGAGATTTTTGGTGACTAGGTCAAGTATTTGGAGGGCTACTCCAAGGCTGTGGTGGATATCCTCCATAATTGGATAGATATGGGGGTTGTCATTGGTTACCAGATGAATAAGAATTAAAATATGGCCCAGTAAAAGAGAGTGGATCTGGTGGCATACCTTGTCTTGGAGCCCATGGCCTCTTTTTTGCAACATAGTAGACTTGATCTTCTTCAACCTAGATTGGCTTGAACTCAGGTGGAATCTTCTTACTTTCAATGTTAGCTACCATCTTGCATCTACAGTCCTTCTTTTGTTTGCAATGAGGGCAATATTCTATCAACATTGTCTATGCCTCTTCTTGTTTCTTTTTGGCCTGAAGTGTATCCAGCTGAGTATCTAGATTGTTTATAATGTCTTGCTTGAAGTCTGTCAGCAAGTGAGTAATCTCCATTCTTAAAACTCCACTAGTAGATGACTTTCCCATAGAAGATTGGTAAGCTCTTCCTTTCTTTGAAGCTGCCCTAGAGTAGTTCTGGCATATCTTCTTGATATCCTCCCAAGGAACTTAGGAGATATATCCTCCTCCCATCAGGTCCAAGGCATCAATGCAGCTATCATTAATTCCTCTTAGGAAAAGCATCTTTTTTTATTCTTCATTGAGTGTATGGTGTGGAGATTTTTGCAGACAAAACAAAAACCTTGCAATGTAATCTTCCAAGCTCTCATCTTCCTTTTGTTGCATCCTAAAAATGTCATCCCCTCTCATGTCATTGCCCCTACAATACTCATTGTATTTCTCAAGGAACTTTGTCTTCATGTCCTCCCAAGTCTCCATAGTATTTTTGCCTAGGCTCATGAACCATCTTAATGCAACTTCTTTCAAGGTGGTAGGAAATAGCTTAAACTTATGGGCATCAGTGGTATAGTCATAACTCCTGCAGAGTATATCAAACTCGAACAAGAAAGTATCAGGATCTTCTATGACAAGTCCATAGAACTTAGGAAGGACTGAAGGGGGGATATTTTTAAGGTTTTCAACTTCATTCTGATGAGCAATGGGGAAAGGAAAATTTGGTTGGTTAGGTTTGTTTCTATTTGCATCACCCATGCCTTCCTGATGTAGTTCCAAAGCAAAGGGGTTCTTAATCAAATTTTGGTCTTCAGAGGAAACTTCAGAGCTGGTCAGATGAGGAAATGCATCAACAAAGGGGTGTGACTTCTTCTTCTTCTCTTGGCAGGTTTTGATACTCAACTAGCTGGAATGGATCGGGATTATAAGGAAGGAATCTCCCATGAGTATCTCTCCTCCTTCCTCTATGCATACGGTATCAACTCACTATCAGCCAACTCACACAAAGAATTGGAAAAAGAATGGTAGATCATTACTTTCCTAAATGAGGGGTATACTAAGAACAAACTTTAGAAATACTATAGCAAGAAAAAATATCAATGACTCCAAAGAGCTCCCTAGTTTGACACCATCCCCAGCAACGGCGCCAAAAATGTTGGCCTCCTACAATGATCTAATAACTAAGACCTTATAGTTGCGATTCAGAGATTGGACATCTAACCTGAATAGTTGTCTCAATCATCATGAAGGTGCATTTAACTTGTCAACCCAGGGATGTGAACTTGAAATGGGTCAGCACAATATGTGCACCAAGGATCCAAAGTAGCCACATTCATCCTACAGCTAAGAAAGACACAATACTGAAATTAAATTGCTTGGAAAGAAATAACGTAAGTGTTGAGCATCAACCAACAACTATACTAAGTTGAAATGCATGACAGAAATGAAAATTTGAGTGAACAAATAGGAAACTACTATGTCCGCTTTGGCTGCAGGAACAGTCACAGAATGGAATTCTAGTTGTTGTAGAAACAATTAGTGTCAGATTCTTAGCTAATTACTAAACAAAAAGTAACAACTGAGCTAAAGGATGGAATTCTCATCAAGTGGGCCCCCTTGGATGAGTATTCCTTAAGAAAAATGTAAACTTAGATGCACGAACTTATAACTTCATTTTATTCATTGGAAAACACAAGTACAATAGAGAAACATAACTATATTACAGAAAAACTAAGAATGTGAGTACATCATCAAATTAAGCAACCTCGTTTGAAGGAGCATCTGAATCTTATTAATAGGAAGAAAAGCTGATAACTAATCACCTAGCAAGGAAATAAACTCCAACAGATTAGGAGGATGCAACTTTAGGGAAAGCATAGCAAGTGGAGAGGCAGTTATGCATGCATGGAATCTAGTCATGCGTGTTTTCCTTAATGTAGATTTAGCACAACAGTAATGCCTATATTCATTCAACAGACAATTAAGACCATTTACAAGGTGGTTACAATTTTGATTCAAATGAGGAATCTCCCACCGTCAAGAGTCTTCCCTCCATTGACCTTCAAGTGATCACCTTGTTGACCGTTATTGCAAATGACCAGCTGGCAAAATCTTCTTCAATTTTGTAGGCTTCTAATTATATCTGCATAACAATATTAGTATGCATAACAATTGCATATCCATAACTATCTTAAAGTAGCATTCATTAATCCACATGTAAAATCAACACAGATAGTTCATATAGCATGTCAATGTCATTAAAGATCACAAAAATAAGCTTGGGCCCAATGTCTATGGTTTTGAGAAAATATTATAAAAATTTCAGCATCCAAGTATCAAATTCGATGACAATAAAAGAAATAGACAAGAAACTTCTATCAAAATTGAGTCATAAACTAGACTCATCAAGGATAGTGTAGAAGTTTGATTTAAAATCATTCTAGAATTATGAGTTGGTCAAACACCCAACCCTCTACATCTAAAAGATCCTTTGAGGAGGATATTATGGCCTAGTTGTCAGGTTCCTCAAAATAGCTTGTGCATTCCCATACCCCTAATGCAGTAGGTGGGATGGTAGACAAGGCCAAAAATTGCAGATGTTGAGTTGAAGAACCAAGATAACACAGTAACTGGGTGGGAATTATTCCTACACTAGTATGGAAAAAGAAACTACCATGATCCTATCTCCAATGCATGGGCCTATGATTTTGGAAAGTTGGTTATCCCTAATTTCTTCATAAATGTGGAACTTATTAGACACCTTGCTTCCAGATATGATGAAAATCTTAGGGTAATTAAGGCATTGAATGAAAGTTTCCTAATGGCTATAACTAGGGAGTTTGTTGCTAAATTTTTTGGACTCCATGTGGCTGCAAGTAAGGTTATAGGCCTTAGCTCTTTCAAACAAAAATACTGAGAAGATAAAATTAGCTTTAGGGTGCAATGGCTCCCTAGTTTCAGAAAAAAGGGACTACATAAGAAAGTCATTGAGAATCCTTCATAGCAAATATGAGCCTTTTAACATCAAATCTTTTGAAGACAATTTCAAAAGAACATATTGAGCATTATGCCAAGTATTAGGGTAAGATGCACAGTCAAAATTCAGATACCTCTCATGTATATGGTTGTTGACATACAACATCCTTTCGTCAATAGTGACTTTGACTATGCCATCCTTATAGCCGAGGCTATTCACAATCAGTTAGTGGACGTTAAGAGAAATAGTAAGGAGGTGAGATTTAGGTGGTATTCTCTCTTATGTCATATGATTTTTTACAAGGGGAAAGGTCATTGGCATAGATATTTACAACTAGGCGTGAAAGATAAAGAGGGAAATGATCTCCCAGTGCAGTGTTGGACCCTATTTGGGACAAACATTGAGTCCAACTATGTTGCTTTTTAGAAATTTTTTGTAAGGGAAGTCTTGTCAAGGTTGGGTCTATCTAGAATCAAATTGTACAAGGATATTTTAGATTTCCTTAGGCCTAAAGATAGAAGGCCAAAGTTAGGAGTACGACACAATTGGGGAGACTATTACCACTATGATAGCTCAATTTTTATTAGAATATATAAGTGCCCTGAATCCCCCCATGTGCTTCCCAGGTATGTGCCACCTAGATCGGAATTCATGGAAATTATATGGCAATTGAATGAAGTTGATTAGTTTCATTTAAGGAAACAAAAGGGATCTTTTTTCCCTTATGTTACTGTCTTTTCATTTTTCACTTCAACCAAAGACAGGTTAGCGAGGCTAAAATAAATGCTTGGGGAATACAATTTATACCAGGGAAAGGTCAGGGATTTTGACCTTGAAGGTTTCATACACCAGGTCAAGTCGAGTATCAGAAGGTCTGCTTTTGCCCATCAAATTTATGAGGGTGAAGATGTCATAAGAAACTACAAGGATGAATTTGAGGTAGGAAGAAGGAAAGTGAAATGGATTGCATTCATCAAAGTAGAGGATGCCATGAAAAATAAGGATAAGGACTATCTTGGTGCATTTTTTGATATTGATAATCCAATTGCCAAGATTGAAGCAGTTTTGAAGAATTTTGACAAAGTTGAAGTAAGGCCTTCGCCCCGGAAGAGAAAACCAGTAAAGTGGCCTAAAACTGACCTTTCTACCAAAAGGCTCCAAAGGCCTATTATTAGAGAAAATGTGCAAACAAACCCACCAAATATCACTCCCTCTCCTTCCCCTCAAATATCCAATGTGGATTCTCCCCAAGGGAGCAACCAAAGACGAGGATGAAAATTGAACAACAGCCATTGTTGGTTGACAATCCTATCAATCAGGATGAAAGTGAAGATGTCCATGTTACCAAGGATGAGATTAAATAGTATATGACATCCTCCAAAATGAAATATTGTTTTCCTTCTCTAGCAAAGATTCGGATTGGATTTGGCCATGAGGAGAGATAGCCTCAATGATGTGAGAGAATTAGAATGTTCAAAATTCATTTTTGATGATGAATTTGTTAAGTCCCAAGAATTTAAATATTTTTTTATAAGAGCAAAGAGGGAGGAGTACCATATAAGAGTTCAATCAACACAAGCAGATGTGCCTAGAGAAAAGTATGATAAAGTAGCCACAAAGGTGAGGGCAGAAATGAATTTTGAGACTAAGAACATTACTCCTAAAGAAGGGAGAAAAATGGTGTAGAATAGTGGGTTGTTATTGCTCACATTGCTTTGGAAATTGTTTTTTATACTATTAGGAAACAAGAAGGCGAAGTTTTATCCACAGAAGAGGAAGCAGAAATGGCATTGTCAGGATCAGGGTTTAGTCCAAATTTGGAAGCCCTTGCAATATAGGCCCTAGCCCCAAATATGAATAAACCTATGGTTTTTGAAGCATCAAAGGATATTAAAGGAAGCTTGGTTGTAAAGAGGATGTCTAACACCCCTGCCTCTAAAGTTGTATTAGTGGTAGATGTTGTGAAGTTTAATGAATCTATTGTTTGAAGGTTGCAAGACAAACTTAATACATTGTTGAAGGAACATATTGATCTCATGGAAGCTTACAACCAGAAACAAGTATTGTTGGTTCAAAAAACATCCCTTCTCGCAAGTATGCAAGAAGCAAGCTCCTTCTCTATAGTTCTCCTTGCTCATGTGATGATTGAGAATGACAAGATTAAGGAAAAGATTCAAATGTTGGAAGAGCAATTGAAATATGCTCAAGAGATTCAACAAAACAAGAACATATGCATAGCGACATGCATCCTAGAACATAGATTGTCTAACATCTTAAGAAGGTCAGAAACTGCCTGTGTGTCATATGTGAATTTGAGAGGTGTCATTGCTAGAGTAAATGGGGATCAAGATCGGATCAAGTGTATATTTGATTAATGGAATCCTACATTTACATCTTTAGAAGGTATGTATAAGGGATCTGAAAACACATCTAATGCCCCACCTAGTATCCTTCTTACCTATAATATTATCAATATGGCATGAAATATGCAAGGGTATATGGAAGGTGTAATTGAGGTTGCGCGAGAAAATCTGACCTATTTTTTAAATATTGATAATAGGGTTGTACCCCACCTATTAGAATATAATGGGGAGTTAAAGACCTTAGGAAAGTGGAGGGATAGTTTCAGTATTGTAATCCCCACACTTCTTTTTGTAATTTGAAAAGACAACAAAGTTGATATGAATGAACCTAATTCCTATTCAGACAGGTTGGTAAATGCGGATCAAAGTATAGAAATTTTTGTAGAGAGGCCAACACAATACTTGATGCGAAGTATCAACAATATTTGAAGGATGTGGAAGTGCTCTTAGCTCATGATTGGCCTTCTGATAGTATGTTTAAGGCATGGAATGAAAAGTATAATTTTTTACCTACCTTGTAAGTTGTTCCATGTATTTATTCCTATGCCTCATGTCTGAGATTTTGGTTGTCAAAAAGGTCTTAACTAGACATGGTGCCAAGTAACTTTTTGAGATTTTATAATTTTTCTATTTGATAGCACGAATAGGAAATGTTGTAATTTTGCTCTGTAATAACAACAAATGACTCAAATACTCAATGTATTTCTTTAATTTTAAATATTGACTTATTTTGCTCTTCAATATTGTATTCACTGTCTTTTGACTCAAAATAATCAAGGGTTATTTATAAGTTCTCATATCACATCAAGTGTTATGGATGTTGAACTGTTAGCTTTTATTCAAGGAATGGATTAATATTGCTTTCAGTTATTCATCAAAGATAATCAATTGAAAACACCAACACTACTATTGTTAATATGTTATTAAGCATTGAGTTGAATGATGAATATTGAGTACATATAAAACTTATCAGTATGACACAATTAAAATATGAAATTATTAATAACATGTTAATTTATTCAATCTAATTCATAATTTGAAATTTCATGGAATACAATATAAATTATCATCAACTATAGTTTGTAATATGATTCATGAAATGCAGTATAAATACCTAAAATTTGCTAAATCACGTCTCAGTCCTCACTTTGACGATGACATTGGGAGTCATCTTGACTTTGATTCTAGTCTTCATTTTCTTCGCCTTGTGTACATCTAGTTAACTACATCTCAAGTTCAAAATTCATTGTGTCACTATCATTTGTGCCACTATCACCAATGTTTGTAAGTGTTGCACAACCCTCTTCTTTCACATATAGACTTCTAGATTGTGAGTGCCCTTGCAAAACATAAACTTCAAACATTGTACCTAGTTGCAAACACCCTTGAGCAATTTTCCAAATTCTTGTCTAGTTTGTTTCTTATCTTTGATTTCAAAAACCCCAATGCACTGAAAAGCTCTCTCATCCTCCATCAACCCCAATATCATTGTCTGACATAAATCAGTAAGTTTGAAATATTCTAATAATGAAACATGCAATATTTCACTTTGACCTAAGGTTGTCCAAACCCTTATTATTGATCTTGCTTCCATGGGATTCTCTGTGGACTCAACCTAGTCAATCATACTTACTACAAAATGCTTAGCTTGTTCTCTAAGCTTAATTTCATTTATAATTCCTCCTATTTTATGTCAATTGTATTTTGAAATTTTCAAAAAGTGTTTGGCCAAGGTAATTACTTTTTTATGAAAATAGTTTGGGTTCCCTCAATTGCTTGGCATCCAAAATTGAGGATACACAATAGACATGGCTTCAAATATTTCTTCTTGAGGGAACCATTCATAAACCTTTGTGGAAAGAGATTTTACAATATATTTTAAATTACCACTTACAAATTTAACAATGTCGTTAAAAGCTTCCCTAATAACAGGCACTTTGGTAGAGGGCCTAACTGTCATACAATAGTGCATTGGTATCTCAAATCCACATACAAAGACACATAAATCCCACTTGCATGAAGCTGTAAATAATTGTTAGGATTATTCAAATATGCAATTAACTACTACCTTACAAATTTTGGACTTTGAAATGGATAATCTATTAGATTTAGATATAGATTATCGAGGGTCATGCATGTAATTCTACATAGTTCAGTATATTCATAGATATGCATAGTTTTGTCTTGGAAATTCTACACAAGATTGTTCATTTCATCTAGCATGGGAAGAAGACCAGGTAAAGTTAAGAGTCTCTATATCGCTTAACCTATGTAAGAGGTCAAGAGCTTTGTCTATTGTGTTGTGATGTTCATACATTACTCCAATCAAGGAATGATATTCTAAAAAAATGTGTTGCATTGGTCCATGTAGGGAGATCCATCTAGTATCAACATCCTTAAGAAGATTGTTTCCTCTTGTTATTCCCTTAGCAAAATTTTGAAATTCCACAAAAAATTTGGGACTTCGGCAAAAGTATGTGTAGAGTTTGCAAACTAGATTTTCAACTTTTGATACTGTAGGAAACTTGCTTACATTTTTAAATGCTAAATTCATTTTTTGGGCCATGTAGTGAATGCCAATAATCTATGGTAAATAAGTAGTTTGTAAATTTATGCAAAGACCACTCCTATGACCTTGCATTACTGTAGCTCCATCAACTCCTACATACACCAACATTTTGGCAATTGTCAAGTCTTCCATACCTCCATTTTCATTCAAAGATTTCTTAACTAGTTCAAATAGATTTTGGAATGTTGAATTGTCTTTCATTTTATGAACACAAAGAAGATGAGGTTGGCAGACATGTTGGTGTACAGTATACACATGCATACATACTCAAGAAGTATTATCTACCGCAGTAACTTCATCTAAAGATAATGCAATAAATTTTGACTCTTTTATTTTCTACTATAGATCTTGTTTTTCCACCTCAACAAGACAACTTTACCAATCCCATCCAGCATTTATGACCAATGTGAACTAAGAAAGTTAGGAACACCCAAAAAAGATAATAAATTAAAATATTATGGGTAGTCTGTCATAGTATGCCCTCTAGACAAAATATGAAAAACAACACTCATCTAATAGTTTTTTTCCAATTGTTCTCCTTCATTACCTTTCCAAATTGAGCTTCAATTGTACCTCCACATGCAGCAAGCTTCGCCATTCTTTGCATATGCTCATCATATTCTGAGGCAAACTTAACATGAAGACATTCTTCCTTTGATTTCCATCTTACTACTAATTTATCCTTTGTATATGATTTATTTTCATAAACTTTACCGATATGCTTTTCTATAGTGTCAAGATTTAGTTGCAAATTCTTGTCTCTTTTACATTTCCAACTACAAATCTTACACTTTCATTCTATTGGAGGTTCATATGTGTTTGCATTCTCCACCAGTTAAATGAATGGGTACTTTGACACCCAATCAATCTAAAAATTCCTTGTCATATCCCATTCGCACTCTATTTTTTATTTGGATTTTATTTTTTCCTTCCTTGCAGCAACATCATCTATGATGTCAACATTTCCATCTAGGTCAATTAACTCATTTTGGATACCCTCAGTATTCTGTGGAACATCTTCTGCGGAATTTTTATCCTCATCTGACTTAATTAAACCATTTTGATATTCTTGTGAGGTATTGTGAATGCCTTCTTCATTAATATTTGGTGCAAGAGTTGATGATGTAGCTCCATCTTGATCTGATGGATCAGAAACATTGCCAATTCCAAAGTAAGACTTTATGGTGACCCTACATTTTGGGTGTTTTGATGGCCTCCTAGACCCTTCACCACCCTAAGGAGCCTTACCCTTGTTGCACTTGTTGCTCAACATCTTGATCTCACTTTGAATAAAAGTTGGAAAAAAATTCTTCTTGTTTAAGGACATAGAATATAGATCCCAAATTCCCTACTCAATATCATCTTTAAGATTGAAGCAAGAATAGAAAAGAGATAAAAAATCTTATAGCACTATGAAGAAATGATCAATTACCTTTAGGTTTTCACTAACTTGCTATTCATTAATGCAGGAATGCCTATAGTTGTAAGTTTGTAACTTGCCTATGATCAAGGTTCCAAGTCCAACTTTCAAATCGAGAGCTCACATGTTCAGAACTGAACAAAATGTATAAGAATAAATCAAAGTTTTGATTGTATTTATATCAATTTATATTTGGCGAATTCCACATGATCTTTAAATGGTATAGTAAAAAATTGGCAAATCCCACGTGATTATACAACGATACATTGAAATGTTGGGTGAATCAAACCTCAATGGAACACATACGTTGTAATTTTTAAGGCAATTATGGCCCTACAATTAGCATGGAGGTTTCATAGTAATTGGCAAAATGTGTCCTCAAACATAATTATTTTTTAATGTTATTGGCGAAATGGGTCCTCATAAACAATTATTTGTAAATTTTATTTGTGAAATGGGTCCTCACATGTAGTGAACATTTAATGATGTTGATGAAACGTCCTGATACAGAATGTTGTTTTAATAGTACTAGCATATATGTAGGTGATTTAATACATGCTTGAAGGGAAATTTGTTTTCCAAGATCAGTGTCTTCGATAACATTATTTTCTTATTGTCTCAAAAACACATATTGCAATGCCATAAAGTGAAACTAGACATAGTTTATTTCCCACCATTAACCCTTGGAGGAAATGCAATTTAAGGTCTTTCAAGATCAACCAGTTTCAACAAAATGCATTAAACAGATTCCAAAAATAGAATCATTAAACATGAAAGATGGAACATAAGACATGAACATAAAGATTTACGTGGGGAAAACCTTTTTGAGTAAAAAACTCCACACTCCAAAAGCATAGTTCCATTGTATTATTCAGCAACAAAATAAAAAGTTACAATGCAAGCTCTAAGCCTTTACACAAATATTTACATCCTATTCCATCTGGAGAAAGTATGATAGCATAACCCCTCTAAAACTCAATCTCTTCTCTCTCTTTTCCATTTGCACTATGGCATTCAATACATACTTCACACACATTTTAGGAGACTCTTTGTTTCACCTTCCAAACCAGGCGAACGGTCACAAACTAACTTAACCTATCTTTACCTTCTTTCGACGTCAAAGTTCTATTGGAATGTTGAAGGGAAATGAAACTATGTCTCTCTAAATTCTCATTGTCACCCCGATATGCCTATCGCTCCATCCTATGAGGATGTTGAAGGGACCATGTAGCAACTCCTTCCCATATGGCGAAGTCTCACCGATGAACCTTACAGCCTTGATCAGGTGGTCTCGACTGCCTACGTGTCATCCATATCATCATCATACAGTTGACATCACCAATGTGACTTGATACGACCAAAAACTTGTCACCACATGTCCTATTGACGTCATTGTTCACCTTTATTGGTCCACTTTGTTGGATCCCACTTTATCGAAATGTCGAAGAGACCATTATCAACGTCTTGGTGAAATCCATCATTCCCTCTGATGAAGAGATCCTACTTCCATCGAGATATCGAAGGGACAAGACTCAAGGTCCCTCCAATATTGTATTGTCACTACAATACAACTCCATCGGAATATTAAAGGGACAACATTTTAGATCCCACCAATATCCACCTGTTTCCTCAAAAAAATTCCTTCCTACATTCATCGAAATGTCGAAGGGACTGCAAAGTAGTTCCCTCTGATATTGACCTGTCCCTCTGATGAAACACTTCTTGCAGTTCATCAATATGTCAAAGGGACTACAAAACAATTCCCTCTAACATTGTAATGTCAACCGGATGAATCCTAAGCCCAAATCCTAAAGAGCTTATCAGGATGTTGAGGAGACTAACTATTCCATCCCACCGACATATGCCTGTAGCCTGATGAAGCTAAAGCCTGAACTTCTGAAACCTTTTACGCCAGTAAGTTTGAGACATCCTTTCACAACAATGCTTTCAAGATTCCAGGAAAAAATATTAATCAGTCTATTTGAAACACATAGTTTGTTATGGAAAAAATATTAATTACAGATGCCTCATAAAATAAATCGATGACGAATGGAAATGCATTAGATCAATAATTCATAAAATTCAGGTGATTTGGCCACCCCATTGGTTGTAATTTATTCACCAATTTCAACTTGGCCAATATGTTCTATTCGCCAATTGGCAAAGATTCACCACTAAAAAAAATCCCTATCATATATATCATTTTTTTTTTATGTTCTATAGCTTTCCACCCTTTGTCTAAGCTTTTTATAAATTCAATCTTGTCAATACATTTAAATGTGTAAGGTACGAAAAAATGATAAATGATCTACATTATGAGAATTTCCCATATATTTGAAATTAAGTGTTAAGAGGACAACATAATGTTAGGCATGGCCCTTAAATAAAAATATTTGAATTTGATCTTAATTGTATAGCTAAACATTAATGATTTACAATTTAACTTGCTCAAATGAACACTTCGATTGAAATAAGTACTACATTAACGTTGATAATGTTGAATCCCACATGTTGGCAGAGGAATTATTTTTCTTTAAAACGAGGAAAGATTGCCAATCACTTTGTAATTTTTGGAAGATACCTTTGCCTCCTTGCTCATGCAAATTCGCTTTGAGTACTAAAATACGACCTATTTTTCTAGTGCTTCCTCAAGGATCATAACTTGGGAATTAACCTTGAGAAAAAAAAATCTTTGAAAGCATCAATTAGGTTGTTTTAGCTTTGGTCTTTTGTCTGTTATGGTGTGGACTACATTTTAGATACTCCTAACCATCTTTTCCATACATTTGAAAATTTTGTTGCACTCCAAAAATCTATAAATGTTTGTTCTTCAATAGTCTCATTTGGTTGACTTATTAAGTGTAGAATTTCATAAAAATGAAAAAGCTTTACATTGTTTCATGTGATAGAACATGACACTATAGTCCTTTTAACTCTTTAAGAGAAACATTTTGGTAGAAGATAATAACTAATCTTATGTTTGATTTTTGTGTTATCTCAACCCATATGATTATGCCAAATGATGACATACATGTATTCTAAGAGTTTGAGGACCTTGTGCTATGAGCAAACTGTAAGATTATTATTTTGAATGAATAAGAGTTGGTGCAAAGATAAGTGAAGAAATTGATGCTGACAATAAACTTGAAACTTTCATAGCTGATAATTCAGAGCAATTTATTCAAGTAGTGTCAATTTACTTTATCACAAAAATTAAAAAAGAGTAAACTTTGAATAGTGAATCTAATATGGTGAGGACTTAGTCACTGGTATGAATCCTTTATCACCTTATCACACAAGGTGATTATGGATATGTTTGAAATCATGTCTCCATAATTAGATGTGAAATTTGAAATGCATAAGGAGCTAGTCAAATCAAATCTCATCACCCAATGGGGTTCAAGGAACCATGAGATCAATCCATAATTATTATGATTTGTTTTCTTTGCCAATGTGAATCGATATTGTTCCTTTGATTGAATTAACAACATTTCCACTCATGCATAGAATAATGCATTTTTCATTTTATTTAACATGGTTGGGATAGCATCTTGCAAGATAGCTGAAATAGTAGATATAGTATGCATGGGAGCCCTCATTTCACGATTCATTTCCATTTAAAAATTGTGCATGTTGTAATGCTTTATTATGGTCAACTAGTGGGCTCCTCATCTTCTATGATTCTCCTAGAACATCTATATGTTTAAGGGCAATATTAACTTAATACCACAACCTCTAAATCCATCATTGGAACAATTACTAAAGATTTCAAATGTCATTATTTTGGCTCATGAATTAGTTCCATGAATGAACCATCTACCTTCCCATAATAGTCTAGAAATTAAAGTTACATGAGATGTGACTATGACACAAGACACGAGTGCATCTAAAAAATTGAATTTAAACAAAGTTAGCATTACTTGGAAAGAGTGGAAATTATGTCCAAATGTTGGAAAAATGGGTTAGCCCACAAAGCACAATGAATGCTCCAAGTTGAAGAATTACCAATGTGAATAGAAAGACATTTGAGCAACTCAAAAAATATAGAGCTCAAGAGGGATTGAGAACTAAACCAAGGTGATCAAAAAATCATTGACTATTTGACATTGAAATATGTTCTCGTCATTCCACCATCCTTCTCCCTCACATGAAATAAATTGTGTATTAACACCAATAACCGTTCCCTCATAGACTCAATCCATGACATTAGAATTTATTGCCTTCCCAATTCCTATATTTCTAGTACCTTTAATGCCAATATCTACTTTATAAATCCCTATATAATATATGATTAATGCATTTGCAATTACAACATCTTGACAAGAAGTGGATGAATATCCATACACTAGACCTATGATATCTCTTATTACTTTTCCACCAAAAAATATGCATTCATTTCCTTGGATTGTAAAATCTTGCTCAAATTTTTCATTCAAATTTGTGTCTCCACATAAGTTCAAAGTCATATTGTGTTCTACACTAACGAGGTGGTGAAGAAATGTTGTAGTTACATTCAAACACTTTCTATAAGTGCATAGAGATAAAAAAAAATTCATACATTTGAGTGATACTTATTTCAAATTTGAGGTCTACTCCATCTCTTGAATGGTTGTGAGATTCGTGCATTGAAAGTTCACAAGGATCTTTGTAACTAAGCCATGTAGTGCTATCGTATTTGATGAAAGACTACTAAGCCTAAAGGCATTAGATATAGAACTTATGCAAGTCTCAGAAGATACTAAAGGAACTCTTAGCTAACGTGTCCTATACTCATATTGAGCTATAGTAATTCCAACTAAAGCATTCACATAGAAACAAGAGCTTTCATTGTCTTACTCAAAACATGTAGGACTTGATAAGCATTTCATCATTGCAAAATGATTTGGGATATTTATGAAAAAGACTTATCAATAGACACATTAATTTTGATATGATCAAGATGGGTTAAAAAGGATAGCTCACATGCAATTGGAAGACCAACATAATTTCTAAGAGAAATATTTGATGACACATGTTAATTAATGATTGTGAAAATATTAAAATTCGTTAAAGTAAAAAATACAGACAACATAGCATCATCTCAAATTGAGAATTGCATAAAATTTTGTTTAAAAGCTCAAAAAAATCTCTTGATTCAAAACCCAATGGTCACTAGTCAAGATCCCAAGCATGTTTTCCTCCATTTATTTTTTCTCTCTTGTAATGTATTTTCTTTTATTTGACACATGTTTTACAATTTGACCATATGTTTTTTCTCATTTTCATGACAAGTGTACATTCTGACAAATGATTATTATCAGATTCTACAAAGTCCCTAGAAATTTGAAGTCTCTAGGACCTAAAGGACTTATCCCCACCCTAGACTTGTTTGAATTCTTGGGCCCCACTTTAGATGCACTCCTTCATTGCAAAAAGTTTCTTAGTTTATAATTTCATGAAATTTGGTTTGCAACCTCCTCAAACAATTCATAGTCTTATCCTAGTATGTCCAAATCCAAAAAGGTCCATATGTATTACTTTATTTTCTATTTTGACCTTTCTAAACTAGAGTCAGTGTGTTCATGTTTGTCATTTTGCATGCATACATCGTTGCCAATTATCAATCTTAGCTATTATTGTTAGGAGTTAGTGTAGAAATCCACTCAATTTCACTTGTTTACATGAGTTATTTACAATTGATGACACTTAAAAACTAAGAAAAGAGTCATCTATGTTGTGTTATAGGAGGATCTTTGGGAGATAAAGATAAGTGTCTAAAGTTAAATGACTAGACTTCATAAGAGGTTGGAATGCATATAATCAACATAAGATTAACTTTAATGCGTTCCACGCAAGGTTTTCCAAATAACAATCTAAGATATTCCAAAGTACGAATTAATATTAAGCATATGACGGTGGATTAAAATCATTATCATTTAGAAATTATTTTGCATATATATGTTGTAATGATTAGTAGGATTGAACTAAGAGTGTCCCAATGACTTCATCCCATATCTCACCAACAATATATATTGGTTTGTAGTGGATTATATTGTGAGATTTCCTCACCAAAAAATGGAATCAAAGGGGTAGCATGTGAGGAAGAAGGAATGTCTTAAGAGTGTATAGTGCCCACAAAATCATTCATATTTGATGTGTCATTAGAATCAACATAATTCTCTTACACAATATCATATTCAATAGCAATAAAATCATGTATTTATATATTACATGTGGCCAGGAAATGGGTTTATATAGATTAGTAAGTTTTGGTTAGGAAGCAACTAAATGGTTTTCTTATCCTTGTCTACCTCAATCTGAATTATGTTTTATATAAAAATATCTTAAATTTATTTTCTAAGGCCTGTGCAAGATTGGTTATGATGCTCATTACCCATAAATTGCTTGACCATTGTAATTTTGAGGAAGAAACTTGGTAGGATCTAATGGACAATGGGGGAAAGAGAAGTCAAAGAAGATGAAGAATATTATTGAATGGTTCTCTCAGCTTTGTATTTTTTTGTGGAGTATTTTATTTAAAATATGGGACATTGTAAGCACTTATCACTTGATGCACATTCTCTTGGCTTCTCTAGTCTCTTTATTGTTTGAAATTTTTTGAGACTTATGAAACTTAGAACAGCAAGGATTGCTATGATGAATTAAAGTTGATTGATTTAACCTCAAGATTTTTCAAGTGTCTATAAATGTCTCTACAAGATAGAAAACTACTCAAATGTGCATTATTCTTAATGATTGGAAGTTCTTTAAGGAACATGATTTGGAGTTCACCATCGTCAAATTGATGTTTTATCTTTTCACATAAAATTTGGATGTGGATAATATAATCATTGATTAGCTCATTGATTTTTTGGGTACATTTAGTTAAGTCATTTATAGTTATTTTAAGACCCAAGATGATATGGAAATATTGCAAGAAAGCAATGGTAGCTCATAAAAGAGAATAGAACCTATAGGTAAAGAATAAATCCATTTCATAGAACAATCCTTAGGGTTGGTGAAAATAACTTAGCTACTTTATCTTATCTTTGTAAGCAAAATTTAGACATGTTATTAGTAAACAATTGTAAATGCATGTTTGGGTCGCCCTTTCAATTTGATGATTCAAATCTAGATGCTTCAAAACCAAGGGGCAATGGATAAGTAACAACCTCATAAGCAAGTGGTGATCTATGTGGAAGGTTGTATGTGATGGAATTTTTATTATGATCCCATCTTGTTTCTTAAGATGGATCACATGAGACGTTAATCTTTATATTGTAATTTTTTTCCTTCAAATTTTTTGTGTATATTTATAACTTGAAATTTTAGTGCATGGATGTATTTTTTTCTTATTTTGATAAATATATATTTTTGTATAGGAGCGAATTTTCAACCCTTATGAAAATTTCCCTTTTAAAGATCCTCACCTTAGAAAACCAAATCCAAAGGCGAAATTCCACATCAGCAAGCTGCCTTTGTTCCACTTGGCATTTTTCTTTTGCATTGGTAGAATAATAGTTGTTAGAGATGTGCACAACACACAAACATTCGCATGGCACATTTATGTCCCTGATGGATTCCTACGTCTAAAGTTGGTAGAGGCGTTACACTTCCTATTAGGAATGATTTGTAACATCCCTCTTCAACCAACCAACCCGAAAATGCCTTACTCTCCTTACCTCACCTTCAAAAAGATTCATCCTTCATGAAACTCAATCCCCTTTTGGAAATCTCCAAGAATTCACCTCATCCCTTTGGTATCACTTCTTGCAATCTCTTCACTTCCATCACTTCAAGTAGCACTTTGGCACTTCATAGCAGCAGTAACAACACTCCATCAACTTCGTAAAGCAAGTATGGAACAATCCATTGCAGCATGGGTTGAGGTTTTGCAACACTTCCCTTCATCACTATTGAGGTTGTGGTGATTTTTCAAGCCTTCTTTCTCCATCATTGTCTATTGATCTCTTGGTGGAGGTGGTAACGTTTCACTCCTCTCCTTTACGATTTGGTTAAGTAGATTTTACTATTTCATAGTGTTATTCATGTACTATCTTTCTTTACTTCTTTATCATAAATTTCTCTATCATTGCTATCTTGGTTGTCTATGGAGGTGGAAACACTAAAACGGGGGTCTGACTAAGGCAAACCCCTATATAGCCCCCAACAATTTTCCCTCTTTCTTGTGTGTAGGTGGGCGTGCATTTGGAGCTAGCTAGCAAACGAGCATCTTTGTGAGATTATCTTTGTCACCTTAGCCTTCATATATTTACTTTATCATATTCGTTTGTATCTTTCCTACTTCATAGTTTTATTTTGTTCCCTTAAAAGTGACTAGCTAGGCTGTCAGCTTGTTTTTTGGTGGTTCATACTGTGTTTTTAGTCCTCTAGTCGTATGGACACCAGCACACCTAAGAGATGCCAACGCGCCACACTATCATCCCAGAATTGTGCTTTCGTCCTCAGGCAGAGAGATACCTGAGGTACAATGTTGAACCTAAAAATTGTCTTTCCTAGCCCTAACTTATATTTTGGTTCTGAAGAGTGGTTGCAAGGCCTTATAGTCCTCATCATTCTCATCCCTCATTGTCTTGCCTAGCCCCAACTTATATTTTGGTTCTGAAGAGTGGTTGCAAGGCCTTATAGTCCTCATCATTCTCATCTCTCATTTGAAACATTCCTTTAGAGTGAGGTAAGTTAGGGCAGCCTTCCGCTCTTGGCTCTCTGTGACTTGGGGCCTTGACGTGGTCGGTGCCCCTCTCTTACATTTTTGGTGAACCCGATGTGAACCATTTTGGTTCCATTTTGTGATACCAAAAGCTCCTTTCCTCGTACTCTAGGAGTGTTGTAGGTTTTATTGTTGTGAGGCCTTCACCTTACAACCCAACCTACAACCCCTAGTAGGCATAGGTGGAAGGTTATGAAAGTGTTGCGTAACGAAACCTTAATTGGGTCACTGTCCTATTTTGTAACCTTTGAGGGGCTTTGTGAGAGTATTGTTTAGTGTGTGTGATGGCTTATTTTCTGCATCAACCTATCCCCTCTGCATAGCCTGTGAGCAATGGTACTAGTATAACCTTCACCTCACAGGATCTGTTGATGGGTTTTAATAAAGAACCATCTCCTCTTTATATCCTTGTGTGAATCAATGAAAACATTGTAGCAAGTGTTCTTGTTGATCCAACATCTCAAGTGAATATCATAACTGAGGAGATCATGCTAATCAACTTTCTACATAAATATGGGTATAATCACTTGTAAGCACCATTCGCACACACAGTGGGCTTTCCATACCTCCTCGAGGTAGTATTGTCCTATTGGTTCTCGTTGGACCTAAATCAGTTTGAATGCTTCAGAGTGAAGCTAGGCATCCCTTAGATGGTAGCTATGAATGCAGTTCCCTCAATTGTGCACAAATGTTTGAAATTCATTCATGAAGGTTTTGTAAATGTGATTCACAACACTGGCTATAGACCACCAGTTGAGCAAGGTAGTTATTCCTTATATTACTTTTGGCCTGCACCTATTGATCCTCTCTCGCCTAGGAAGGACCTCTTGTATCGAACTTATCAAAATTATAAGAAAGGGAGTTTAAGTCTGAAAGTAAGATACCCTCCATCACCCTATGTTGTGTCGCATAGGGAATGTTTAAAAGTTAACAGTGATGCCACCAAGGCATGTAGAAGAGAAGAAGAGAGGCGGTCTTGATATCCTCCTTCTTCCTCTTTTATTGTTCAGCCTGATGCATCCTCTTGTCCCATTGTGGTACCATCAGATTCCACTTCGCATTTGTGGGAGAATCATATGGTACCCGCTTGGAAAAATTTTAAGTGTCTCGCATTCAAGCTTCCTATCCTGCCCACGGAGCCTAGGCCCATTCGATATGGTAGGAGAAAAGATTACCGTGGGGAGTCCTCTCTGTCTCAGCCTCCATGACCTCCTACTACTTTTTCTCCCAAAGTAGTAAATAGGAAGAGGCCCACTGTTGAGGCACTAGAGTTGAGTCCCCATACTGTCTCCCAACCTACCCTTCCTACTCCCATTTAGGATTTTGTTCCTCTATCAGAAATGGCTATAGTGGACACTCCCATGGTTGAGTAGGAGCCTTTTGTTCCTTCGCAACCTCTGGCCTCTAGCTTGAAGAGTTGTAGGAACTGCCTTATGCACAAGCATAAGCGTCAGTGAAAGGTTCTCGCAACTGAGCAGGCTACCTTATAGAGGAAGGAATAGGAGATGATCTCCCCTATATTAGGGCCTCCTTCCACATCCTCCTCTCTCCTCCCCTCTACTTTCATTCAATCTAGTTATGCATTTCTTCTAGCTTCTGTTGTGAGTAAGAATGTGCCTGACCCTAAAAAGGTGCAAGTGTTCATTGCTCCTTCAATGGAACTGCCCTTGTTGATGTCCCTTCCATATGTCCCTCCTTTCCCAAAGCCCGTGAATATGTTGAATACTTTGGTCATATATGTTGTAGCTTTCTCCTCCTCATCTTGCTTTGTGCCTCTCGCCTCATCTGTGGGGAGTTCACATCCCTGACAAGGCTGAAGGTAGAGGGTAATGAAGGGAGTAAAAGGATCCCACCTTCCCCAAAAGTTGGTCCTACGTTAGCTTGTTTTATCCTAGTGACAGAGCAAGTCTCGGCTTACCCTGAGTTCGTCACCGATCCCGAGTGGTTCAGAGAGCCTAGCAGTGAATCTCGGGCTTAGTCCTCTCTGTCCATTGAGGTGAAGCATGGCACTCTTGTAAAGTGTATGTTTAACACTTTGGATGAATTTTGTCCTTGTCAGCGATCTCCACAAAGTCGTTGACCTTAGCTCCATAAGAGCTTAGTGGAGGGGACCTTGTGGGGCCCTCTTCCTTAGTCCTTGTTGTGGGAGGGTCGGAAGCACCTCCCCTTAACATTCCACCACTGCAAACTTGTCCTCCTTCCCCTACAATGATCTAGAGTGGGAAGCGGATGACCTCTTGGTCAATCAGTGTTAGGGAGAAGTCCCTTCTTTATCTTTAAATTAGATGTGTGTTAGTGTTGTTATGTGTTCCCCCGTGATTGTTCTATGTGTTCCTGGATGACCCTTATCACCCTTGTTGGTGCTTGGATACAGGAGCGATTTTTGTGTCATAAATTTTATTCTATTTGTATCATCATTATTCCATGTTTGTGACTTGATTTTTGGAAAATTAGGGATGAATCAAAGTGTTGGGGGAATTTATGCTTCCCTTCTATGTTGACCCAATTTTTTATTTTTACTTTGTCTTCTTGTGCATTCTTCTCATGGTCTGATACAGTAGGGGTTTGATGACAGTTCATTTTATATACTATTATTATACTTATATATATTTATGAGTATTTTTTACCCTAAAATATCAAATCACCCCAATGTCCTTTGTTTGTGTTCATTTCTCCTTTTCTCTTCTCTTATATTTCTCTCTTCTTTGAGTTGTCCCTTTCATGTGTGACAATGCCATTTCCATGACACATCAATTTTCAGAAAATGTATTCATTTTCAACAAATCTTTTCTCGAGAATCTTCACCAACTTTTTTCAAAGAATCAAATTCTCGACTTGAAACCCTAACGGAACTTGTTTCCTTCATCATGGGTTCGCAAAGAAAGAAATTGAGACCTTTTCTTTAAGGTGGGAGCAACTTCGACCTTCCCCTCACAAGGGGTCATTTTCTTCCTTTCAAATTCCTTAATGAAGTGAACATATTTCAAAAGGATTCCTTGATGATGAATGGACTTGAGAAAAATTTCCTTTGTACTTTCAAATAGCGTGTCCCTTGAGTGGACCTCTCTCTTCACATCAGGTTCTTGAGGGACCCCTTTGAAATACTTCCAATTTAATTGATTGCATGTATGGCCGCTTTCAAACATGTTCTATCTACAGGTAAACATGTCACTTTACAGGTGCACCTGTAAAGCCACTTTCTGACTCTGTGGAGTCTCCTTCTCTTGGTTTCCTCCATGTGAGAGATCTTGGGGGATGCCTCCTTGCATGTCTGTAGGCCTGTAAGACACTTTCATCTTAGTTTCCTCCATGTGAGAGATCTTGGGGGACACCTCCTTGCAGGTATGCAATCCTGTAAGGTGATTTTTTCTCTGGGTATCCTTCATGTGAGAGATCTTGGAGCACACCTTCCTTGCAGGCCTATGGGTCTGTAAGGTGATTTTTGTGTATCTTTCATTTGAGAGATCTTGGAGGACACCTTCCTTGTAGGTCTACAGGTCTGTAAGGCGCTTTTCTTAGTTTCCTTCATGTGATAGATCTTGGAGGACACCTTCCTTGCAAGTCTACGGGTCTACGAGGTGCTTCCTTCTTGGGGCTTCCTTCATATGAGAGATCTTGGGGGTTGCCTCCTTGTAGATCTACAGGCCTGTAAGACACTTTTATTCTACAACTTCATAGTTTTGCGGGGCTATGAAGTCTTTTACTTGTCCTACGCTCTCAAGTTCACCAGATCGCAGTCTGCTTCCTCAACAATTCAAGTATAAATTTCTAACCCTACTACCTTTCTAATCTACTTTACTGAAGCACTCATCAGTATTCGTGCTTTCTAAAGTGGGGAAAAAATGTATAGGAGTGAATTTTTACCCCTTGTGCAAATTCCTCCTTTACACATGCTCACCTTAGAAAACAAAATTCAAAGGCACAATTCCATTGCACCTGAGAGACGCTAGTGTGTCGTGCTATTGTCCCAGAACTGCACTTCCATCCTCAAATAGAGAGCTACCTGAGGTATAGTGTTGAACCTGAAAACCGACTAGCCTAGCCCCAGCGTAGATTTTAGGTCTGAAGAGAGGTTGTAGGGTCTTATAGTCCTCATCATTCTCGTCCCTCATTCGAAACATTCCTTTAGAGTGAGGTAAGTTAGGGTAGCCTTCTACTCTTGGCTCTCCATGACCTAGGGCCTTGACGTGGTCAGTCCCCCTCTCTTACAATTTTTAACTAAATATTAAAATGTGTGTGTATTGAAACATAGTTGTTTCTATTTGACATCAACTTTCATATTAACTATTTATCTAAAATAGAAAAAAAATATACCATCTTGATATGAATTCTTTTATCTAGTGCACCATATTTTTTCATATTTTTTTTCTTGACATGGCAATCAACCTAATATTTTGTGTTGATAACCTACTTTTAGTAAAAATAAAAAATAAAATATAAATAATAATTAAACTATTAAACTATATATATATGTATATAGATGAAAACTACACTTATGGATCTATAAAAGGGTATTTTTATATTTTATAAAATGTTATTTACAATGAGTAGGAGTTGTTGAAACATCAAGTTTTTCAAATAATTTTATTTTTTTGGTAAATTGGCTTCAAAGTGGTGCTACATATGCATTTAGCCAAGAAAAATAGTTGGAAAAGTTGTGGACATATCTAACTTAGCTAGAATGAATCTTACTAGATCATATGTTTGACCAAAATTGATTTTTAGTTAGAAATACTTAAATTCACTTGTGCTGATAAGTTGGCCAAAAGTGTGACAAAACTTTGTACTTTTACCCTAGAGGAACATGAAATATCTCCCACCTGCAATTTTTAGATGACACCCTTCTTTTTGAAGCAATTAAGGCTAAAGAGGTCAACACCTTTAAAAAGGTTTTGAGCAAGTATGAAGTTGTGGCTAAACAAAAGGTTAACATCTCAAAATCCAAAATTTTCTTCTTAAAAGAGGGGTGTTTGGAAAGACTTTAGATTCAAAGAATCCTTGGGTATGAGACAAATTTCCTCCCAAGTAAGTACTTGGGAATGCCTTTAGTTACAAAATATTGTCTGAAAGAGAGTGGAATAATGTAATCAATAGAATGCAAGTGATGTTGTCTTCCTAGAAGGGCAAGTGGCTCTCCTTGGCTGGAAGAATTACCCTTATTAAGGCTTCTCTAATGGCAGTGTTAGTTTACACTATCTGTTTTTTAAATCCCCAGCAAGGTGGCTAAATATTTTGAGGAAGTGAAAAGTTGATTCTTATGGATGGGGTGTGAAGAAAAATTTAAGTACAACTTGGTCAAGTGGGATGAGGTGTGTAGGTCGATTATGCAGGGTGGGTTAAGCATCAAAAAAGTAAGGCTATGAATCAAGCTTTGGGTACTAAATTGGTTTGGAGGATATATAATGAGAAAGATAAGCCTTGGAGTAGGGTTTTACAGGCCAAGTATCTACATAACAATGTGGATAATTTGTTCTCTTGCGAGCTGCCCAAAGAATCAAGTATTTGGAATTTTCTCAAGACTTGTCACTTTTTGAGCTCGGATATGATTTGGAGAATAGGAAGAGTGATATGATTAGATTTTGGAGGGACTACTAGTTGGAGGATAGTGCCTTCAAGTATCAACATCCTTAGGTTCCTTTGATGACACATTTTGAAGTGGTGGAGGGGATATGGGTTAAAGATTACATTGAGGGTCACCCTCCTTTTAGATCTTCAAAGAGGTTAAAAGCCCCTGTGGAAAAGTTGTGTTTAGCTTGTGAAGAGATAAAAGGAAAACTTGATAAATGGTCATTAGTGGGAGAGGTCAGCAATGACAAGCTATTTTTGAAAGGGCATGGAAATTGTGTTGTGATGATCAAGGGATATTTCAATACCTATTTTTCAAAGGTGACATCCAAAGGGAATCCAAAAATATGGAGTAATTTTTGCATCCTGAAAAATGAAAGCTTTTTTATCGATTTCTTAGAAGAGGAGAGCCTTGACATGGGACAAACTTCAATTTTTGGGAAAGTTTGGTCCTTTTTATGATGTAATATAATTTCACACTACCCTCACACAAATTTATTCAATACCAATAACAACAAACAAGATGGAAATATTTGCAACAACAGATTTAATCTTCTTTATTAAACTTGCAACAAGGTTTCACAATTTTAATAAAATCTAATTACAAAAGTTTGTGTAGCCATACAGACTGAAGAAAATAATTACAAAAATATATATAATTTTTCTATTTGACAGAAAACAACATCCACAACAAACTATAGGTTCTTCTCCTTCAAAACACCTTCCTACACTATGAACTTGACTCCCAAATCTACACTCTTCAATCACCAACTTTGTTGTTCTTCAACCATGGATTCCAAAATCCATTTTTTGTTGCAAAAAACCTCCAAAACCAGCAACCACAATGTCTACAATCATCCTCCAGGAAAAGCTACACCCCACTCTAGCAACTCCAAATTCTAGAAAATTAAGATTCCAAGCAACATTGTCAAAAATCCCTCTCTACAACCACTATCTCCTAACAACTTTGAAACTCTCTCCTTTCCACGGCCAACCTAGAAATCAATTAATTTTCATTAATTTTGAAATGTGACTCTCCAATGCATATTTGCAATTCTTCCAAGATGGCATGTCTCCACTAGTCGTCACATTAATGCATTGCCTTCACAATTTGGAGCCCATCTTCAAAAACTACCCAGCATGCACATCATGGGTGTCCCACACATGTCTGAAACTAATAATGTAAATTAAATAATCTACAAAACTTCATAATCCCCTAGAAAATCCCACTCCCAATTTGAATTTTTCCAATTAAACACCAAAATTTGCATTTCCAACACGTTTTCCAATTCAACCTTTGCAACCAAAATTTTCCCAATTATTAAATTCTAATTTTTGGACAAAGAAAATCAAAATATGACATAAAACATTATTCCAAACCAAGTCACATAAAAATTTTAAATCTTTTTGGTGATGCAAGATTGCTCTTACACCCTAGATGTTCCTAAATTAGACACCCGGGGTAGGAAAAAATTTGTGAATATGATTCACAAAATGGAGTTGATTGGTAGTACCACCCTTTCAAATTGCAAGCAATCTTCAGAAAAATTCATCACTAAAATTTGTACCTTTGATAATTTCTTCTTTCTCCTCTTCAGTATCTCATCAAAACATTCACCATCCTCCAACAACCCTGCACTCCATTCTTTTATCCTCTCATGGACTTGTATCCACCATGTACCCTCCTCCTAATACCATATTTTCTCCTCTCTACTCTCGTGGGATTTGACCCGCCACTAACTAACCACCTCCACCAAATTTCACCTACAACATCCTCTATAGAAGCTACAAGCAAATATGCACTATCCACACACCAATCTACAACATCATTCAAATCTTTCCCTACATACAAATCAATACTAACAAAATCTATTTGTACCATCTCTTTTTCTCTTTCTACACTCACTACCTCTTTCATCTCAACATGCAAATCATCTCTACTTTCATCTTCATAAAATTCAAAAACATAAGTCATTACCTCTATTTTCACATGTTCATCTAGTATCACTGCAACATCTATCTTCTCACTATCTACTGCAATCTTTTCATCTACACAAAATCCAATTTCATCTTCATCATAAAAATGAAAAATATTATGCATTACCTCTTTCTCTAAAACCTTTTCCTCGCCACTTTTTTTTGCCATATCTTCTTCACCTTCACTCTTAGCTACAATTTTATTTTTAATGCTTTTAAGTCCTCCAAAGGACATTCATCTACTACTACAACATCATTTTTCTCTTCAATTGTTACACCTTATTTTTGCCTCTCAACCTCTACTACACTTTTCCCTTCTTTCTCAATCTCTTTCTCTATTCCTTCCTCAAAGCATTCTTCTGCAAGATTTTCTCCTTCCTGTTCACTTGCATACACACTATGAAAAACTTTTTGACTTTCTTCTTTGGCATTTCTTCAAACACTTTCCACAGACTCTCAACCTTCAACATCTTCAAACTTACTTTTGCAACTTGCACATATACCTGCAACACATATACCTACAACAAGACTCACATACACATCTATCCTCTACCCAACAAAGATATTTGGAAGACACACCTCTCACTTCCTCTACCCACTATTAGTGAAGGAACTATGTGCAACTTCTACCCAACTTCAATCCATGTTGGAGGACAAGCAACATTCTCTCATACACATTTCATCCAACCCAAGGTCCTAGTGCAAATTTCCTCACATTGGCGCTTCTACCTACACACTCGGAACTCCCACTCTGATACCATTGATTTAAGATAATTTCACACTACCCTCATACAAATTCATTCAACACCAATAACAGCAAACAAGATGGAAATATTTGCAACAACAGATTTAGTCTTCTCTATTAAACTTGCAACAAGGTTTCACAATTTTAATAAAATCTAATTACAAAATTTTGTGCAGCCATAAATGCTGAATAAAATTATTACCAAAATAGATATAAGTCTGCTATGTGACAAAAAAAAACATCCACAACAAACTATAGGTTCTTCTCCTTCAAAACACCTTCCTACATTGCGAACTTGACTCTCAAACCTACACTCTTCAATCACCAACTTTGTTGTTCTTCAACCATGGATTTAAAAATCCATGTGTTGTTGCAACACACCTCCCAAACCAGCAACCACAATGTTTGCAATCATCCTCCAAGAGAAGCTACACCCCACTCTAGCAACTCCAAATTTTGGAAAATTAAGATTCCAAGCAACATTGTCAAAAATCCTTCTCTGTAACCACTATTTCCTGACAACTTTGAAACTCTCTCCTTTCAACACCCAACCTAGAAATCAATTAATTTTCATAAAATTACAAATGTGTAACTCTCCAATGTATGTTTGAACTTCTTCCAGGATGAAAGGTCTCTACTAGTCGGTACATTAATTCACTGCCTTCACAATTTAGAGCCCATCTTCAAAAATTGCCTAGCATGCATATCATTGGCATCCCACACATGCCTGAAACTAATAATGAAAATTAAATAATCTGAAACACTTAATAACCCCCAATAAATTCCCACACCCAAATTGATTTTTTCTAATTAAACATCAAAATTTGCATTTCCAGCATGTTTTCCAATTCAGCCTTTGCAACCAAAATTTTCCCAATTATTAAATTCTGATTTTTGAACAAAGAAAAACAAAATATGACATAAAACATTATTCCAAACCAAGTCACATCAAAATTTAAATCTTTTTGGTGATGCAAGATTGCTCTTACACCCTGGATGCTCCTGCATCACGTTGTGTCATGTGCAAGATTTAGGAGAGCAACAATTGTTTTTTTGTTCACTGTGAGGTGGCTTAGCAAATATGGTGTCGCTTTTGGGCTAAGTGGGGATCTAAGTGGGTGATCTCAAAGGATGTGGTCAACCTATTTGACTCTTGGGTACCCAAAATTGTGAGCCTAGGTCTACAATTGATTTGGGATGTGCCTCCTACAATTATAGTGTGAACTATTTGGATTGAAAGAAACCATCGAATTTTCAAAGATGAGTGAAATGTTGATAGGATTTGGGATAGGGTGGTTGGAATTATTAGAGAGTTGGGGGATATCCATGGGAAATATTATTGGGCATTGGAGGAAGATGAGAGTGGATGGGCTAACACTTGGCCCATATTTAGATGGTTTGTGTTCACGCATGTCCATGTCCTTGGACAATGCAAGAAGCTTGAGTGGGGGATGTCGGAACTGAGGTGGTTTAAGTTGAACTTTGATGGGGTAGAAAAAGGGAATCTAGGCAAAGCCAATGATGGAGGGGTCTTTAGAGATGCTTTGGGAAAATCAATTTTTCTCTATGCTTTGGACTTTGGTACTGACACTAACAATCTAGTTGAATCCAGTGCCATGTTGTGGGGATTAATGATAGCCAAAGAGAAAGGGTGAAGCAAACTTTATATTGAAGGAAATTCCAAGCTTGTCATTGGGGCTATGGAAGGGGGAGAAACTCCCAATTGGAGACTTGAAGTGATCATAGATGCAGCTAAAATCTTACTTGGTGAATTAGAAGGGGTAAAGATCACTCATATTGGAAGGACCAGGAACAAATTTGTTGATCGGGCAATGAATGAAGGAGCCTTTTTGAGAATGAAGATTGATTTCTCTTCTAAAGAATGGATTGAGGGAATTTCATTTGAGGATTCTTTGTTGGTCTCTGGTGATAGGTCTGATATGGCTCCCAATTAGTTTGGTGAGTTGTTTAGTCTCTTGTTCCTTGGTTGCTATTTTGGTCAGGCATGATGCTCTGTGTGGAAATTTTAGTCGTTGTATTTTATGCTCTTTTATATACTTGTAATTGGGACTTTTCCCTTCTTTCCTTTTTTCAATTTCCTAGTCCTTTTAAAACCAGGTTTCTTATATCAAAAAAAAAGAAGCTTAGAGGCAACACCAAGCATGGGTAGGGTAGGAAAAATCAAGGTCACACAATAAAGCTCAAACCTATAGCTATGAAGTACTAATAAGAAGGAAATATAACCCTAATAAGATCTAAAAATATGATAGAGAAATTAGAAACATGAATTTGAAACTCTAGTTGTAAAGAAGGATAAACCCTAAGGTAAAACACTAGGGGGTGTAAAAGCATATGAGTTCACCAAAATGTAAGGGAATAAAATCTCTTTTACAAAAATCTAGGTTAATTAAAACAAAGCAAATAATAAGCCTACAATTGAACTAGATTTAATTAGTTAGGAAATTGTTTATTTAACTAAAAATAAATGAGATAATTAAGTCGAGTGAAATGTGCTCTTAGCTTTGAGAAAAACAATGAAGAATAATATCCATAGAACAATTGATGTAACATTTTCTGATAGTGGTACAAAGGTGGAAGAAGGGTCTTCCCAAATCTATCTCCAAAATGCACATGAGAGTTTGGGTTTGAGACTGAATAAGGTGGATTTTGGCATTGTTTAGGCTAAATCCTTAGATACTCTTTTGAACTTTACAACTTGGTTGTAGTTGTTTTGATTCTCGTTTGATAGCTTAGCTACAGATATGATTTCCTACCTTCTAAAATTGTTGTGTATGCTTTGAATTGTTCCTATCTGATATACATTATTTTGTATCACTTGCAAAATTAATTTACCTCATGAGGTTTGAATGGTGTTCCCACCTACAATAGAAACCCCTCCTCGATGTTCCTGAGAGCTATTTTTTTCACTCCCTGCTCCATCTAGGGTTGGTGTGGTTGTTGGTGTCTTCATCGATGGAGTGGTTGCATCCCCCTTGGTCGGGGATCTGGTTTCCTACAACCCAATGACTTTTTGGCCTGAATCTAATAGCTCAGGCCCATGTTTTTTCCCTTTGAACCACTGTGATTAGCCTAGTCATCTGGTGGGCTTTCGTAAGTTGGCTACATCTACTTTATAACCCCCTTTGAGTTTGAGGTAGTTGCTATTGCAAAAAATGATATTTGTATAGATTTGGAGATGTGTTTCCCAATGTTAACAAGGATTTCGCTTTACTTCTGCCTCTTATGACATATCTTCTGTCACCCTCATCTTGAGTTGCCTAGCATAGGATCTTATTCGGTCTACCTCTGTGTTGCTACTAGCATTCCTACTCCAGTGAATAGGGCTTCTCTTGGGAATGGTGTGTTAATTTTTGTAGCTTGGACAGGTGTCTCCATTCCCAAGAAATATTTAATTAATTAATTAATTTTTTTGGAGACTTCTAGAAAGGAGTAAGTTCTCCAAATAATTATTTAATTAATTAATTGATTCCTCTAGAGACTTCTAGAATCCAGTTAGTTAGGGTTTGTTAGATTCTAATTAATCTTAGCCATCGATTGAGATTAAATCATGGCCATTTATTTTTCAATGAGAATAGTATAAAAGGGGATCAATGTGAATTTGGAGAACACACACTTAAGAAAAATTTACAGTGATAGCAAATAAATTTACAATGAGAGCAAATAGTCTTGTAGTGATAGCAAGGGCACAATGATAGCGTTGGAGACAACAATAGTGGAATTTCAGCAAGAGAAATTGAGGGAAGAATTTCCAGAGAAGAATATTTCCAGAGCTCTGCCTGTAAGAGGCAAGCAATTTATGTATCTCTTAATTTTCTGAAGTTTAATAAAATTCCTCATCTGCAGTACTGGTTTTCCCTTAGGGGTTTTTCCAAGGACAATTTGTCTAAAAATATTGTGTTCATTATTTTGCATCTTTTCTTCTCTATTCCTGTGATTTTATTTGTGAAGTTGTAGTTGTGTTATTTTTCAATACTTGTTGTGAATTAATTTTTGGCAATCAAATAATCTATTTAGATACGAGATTAATAATCAATAACTGCAATAGAATTTTCACATGGTATCAAAGCTAATTTGAGGGCAAAATAGGCTTAGCGCAAGTGCAGGAAGGTAAATTGAGGGTTTATAAAACCCAGTTCTACCTCTTTAGAATTATTTTTATTATTATTATTATTTTATCTTTTGAGATGGCCTCGACAAGTTTAAGAGATCAGGACAGATTGGATGAGGCCTCAAATTTTGGTGTCTGGAAAGCAAAAATTTCTTTATTGTTGGAAGAGAATGGTATCAAAGAATATGTGACCAGTGTTGTAGTTGTACCTATAGATCCAAAGTAGCTCTTAGCATATAAGAAGGAAGATTCCAAGGTGAGGAGGTTGATTCTTGATGGTGTCAAGGACCATATTTTTCCACATATTACAGAGTTAGATACAATGAAGAAGATGTGGGATGTCATTCTAAATTT
>VDFB02000015.1:110398747-110523241 GCA_007258455.2 Sequoia sempervirens
AATTCCTCCTTGGAAGTTGTCTTGTGGTACAATCTGAGGCGATGACCATTGACAAGCAGCCTAAATTTGGTAGGGTCAATGGTGGTGAGTTGAACAGCACCATTAGGGAAGACTTCAGCAACCTCATACAGTCCTAGCCACCTTGTCTGCAATTTTCCTTCATTATCTTAATACCTTGAGTCGTAGAGTAGGGCCCAATCTCCTGACTGGAATTTTTTGTCCTTGATGAACTTGTAATGCCACTTTATTCTCTGATTCTGCACTACCTCTATATGATGCAAGGTTGTTGATGAGCTCAATTTTTGGTTAATCTTGGGTAGATTTTATACTTTATTTGTTGGCATTACCATCGACTTTTAATCATCAAATGCTAATGTTCTGTATAATGTTTCCCTCAAACTGTTGACATTAGGTTCATCCTATCTTTGTGGTACTTTGATGGAAATTAACATATTATGCAAATTATCTATATTAATTATGTATGTGGTTGATGAGTGTTCTCTAAGGTGATTTTAGATGTGCAATTACTATGTGTATTGACATTGTTATGCAGGACATAATGAATGGATGCTAAGTCAGGAAAGGAAACCGACAGGTGACCATGCAGGAGAATCATCCAAGGATTCAGCTGGAGGTTGACAATGGTAGATTCCCACGAGTATAATTTGTAACCACCTTGCATTTATGGTATAGAGAAATCATAGGCCTTACTGCAGCATTGAGTCCACAATTGGGCATGCATGTCTTACTAGATTCCTTGCGGTCGTAACTTCTCTACCATTCTTTTCCTACTTTTCTTAAATGGCATCCTCTTAGTTAGTGGGAGTTGACCGCCCTATTTGGCTAGAGGAATAAATGTAGAATTGAATCTTCTTCTTGAAGAATAATAGATAGAGAGATCGATGGATAGATAGAGGGATTACTGAAGTTCATAGAAATGGATAGTAGTTTTGAATCTCTATTTATTGTAAAGATGATATCAATGTGTTGAGCATATACACTTTTACATAAGGCCATGTTGTTACTCTGCTATTGATTTTCAATGAATGAAATGATATTTTGAATCTAAGCATTTGAACTTGTGTTATTCTTAGTGGATACTCATCCAAGGGGGACCACTTGGTGAGTAATCCTTTCTTTAGAGTAATTAGTCTAGTTGTTATTTCATGTTCTATACTTAGTTCAAAATCTGGTATTGATTGTTCCTACAGCCACTAGAAGTCCATTTTGTGTCTATTCCTGCAGCCAAAGCAGACATAGTAGTTCATGCCTGTTAGCCCCGATCTTTATTTTTATGCATTTTAATTGTTGGTTAATGCCTTATTTCCTTCCTACAATTTACTTTCAGTATTGTGTGTTTCTTACTTGTAGGCTAGCAATGGCTACTTAGGAATTCCTAGTGCACATATAGTGCCAACCCATTTCAAGTTTATGTCCCTTGGCTGACAAGTAAATGCACCTCCATGGTGATTAAATAGCTATTCGGGTTGGACGTCTAGTCCCTAAATCATGGCCATAGAAGCCTAGTTATGAGATCATTGTAGGAGGCCAACATTTTTGGTGTTGTTGTCGGGGATGGTGTGAAGCTAGGAGGTTCTTTAGAGTCACTGATAGTTTCCCTGTTATAACATTTCTTTTGGGTATTCTCAGGTACCCTTTTGCTTGGGTGGATAGTGATTTTTTATTCTTTGTGTGAGCTAGCTAAAGTCGATGCCATAACAAGTTGAGATCTTAAATCTATCAGAAACAAAGAAGAGGAAGAACCATTTTCCTTTTTGCTAGTGTGTATCTTGAAGCCTCCTCTGAAGATCAAAATTAGGCCGATAATCCCTTGCCTTGGAAACTCATCAAGAAGATATGGTTGATTCCCTCCTAGTTGAGGATGACTCACTCTACCAAAATGAAAACCACACCACTAATACTCCTGGATTTGAGCCATTTTCCACCACTTTGAAGGAATGGTTTACAAGTCTAGGAAAAGATACCATGGAAACTTGGGAAGACATGAGGACTAAGTTCCTTGGAAACTACAAGGAATATTGTTGGGGGCAGTGATACAAAAGGAGGTGATGCTTTTAAGGTGTCGCAGAGGGAAGATGAGAGCTCGGAGGATTACATTTCTAGGTTTTTGTCTTGCATACAGGAATTCCCACACCATGCACCCAATGAAGAAACTCATTAGCTATTTTTCTTGAAGTGAATCCATGAGAATTCCATTGATGCTTTGGACTTGATGGTAGAAAAATATATCACTCAAGTTCCTTGGGAAGACATAAAAAAATTGCATTAAGACTACACCAGAGCAGCTTCAAAAGGAGAAAGAGCCTACCAATCCTCTACCAGTACAATTCCAAGAATGGAGATCACTGACTTATTGAAAAACTCCACCCAAAATATCTCAGATAATCTAGATACTTAGTTGAACATACTTTAGACCAGAGACCAACAAGAAGAGGCAAAAGTAATGATGGCAGAGTATTGCTCCCACTTCAAGCAAGAGAGGAAGTGGTATAGATACAAAATTATGGCTGATACTGATAGCAAAAATCCACCTGAACCTGATGAAGAACAAGTCCACCATGATGAATAGGGAAAGCCCTGGGTTCCAAGACAAGGTATGCTACCAGATCCATTATATTTTTCTATGCCAAACTAGGCAGTTAGTCTTATTCAGCCATTCTCTCAATCCCAATAGCCTGTCATGATACTTCCATTCGTTAATGCACACAAACTTATTCAACTACCAACTCAACCCACACCCTATCCAAATAATACACCACAACTACAACCAATATTCCTTGTTGATCCAAGCCCATTCTCTGCATATGATGTGACTGTAAGTGAAATCCATCTATATCCTAGAACACTGATTCAATTCCTTCCACATCTATTATCATTGAGCTACCTATGGAAGAGGGACAGAAGCCCCTACATGGTCTCATTCATCCAATAGAACCTGAATCAAAATTACCATTTCCTCAAGAACAAGAATGGCCAAGAATGAGAGAAACAAAGAAGATGTGACTTTTGAACCTAAGAGTCAACCAAAGTGCATATGTTTCCAGACCATAAAGGATGTTCCTATATATGGTAGGATAATTAAGGGAGCATGTTTCAAAAAGCTAGGGAGAATAAAGAAACACTTGATTACAGGCCATATGATGAGACAACTTAACATGCTTGGAAAAGTGACCATTCTCAAGTACAATACTTCTAGCAGCCTTGTAGTAACAATTGTTATCCTCAAAATTCACATGGAGATTTTTTAGGGTAACTTGAAGATATTCATCAATACAATGACTAAGCAGATCTTGTAGCAGTTGAATATTGAATGTACAAGGCCTAGTTCTACTATCCTACAACCTATTTATAGCACTACTATGGGGCCTAATGGTCTTCTAAATTCTTGGAGGTATCTAGCAGACCCCATAATTTTTTCTTTATGGCCGCATGTTGACAAGAAAGCTAGGAAAATTAACTCGGTGGCACAGCTCATGGTGCTAGTTACCCATCCTGCAGATGATCTTCCTGCAGCCACTCTACCTACAGAGACACTTCCTGCAGCAATGGACATATTTCATATCATGATTCCATCTGGACTCAAACAATTAGAAAAGTATTGTCAACCTGCATGGGACTACTATGCTATGAAGGAACCATATCTTGAGTCATGTATCCATTAGGTCTACATCAGCACCAACATCCAGCTAATAGGACGGTCTCCACAAGAAATCAACTCTGTAAATAATTGACAAAATAAAGCTGCAAAAATTGGTAGATAGTCAATGGACATCTTTGTTAGTAATTGTACCAAAGAAAGGAGGTAAGCAGCAAGTTTGTATCGATTACAGGAGACTCAACATTCCAGATGCCTTGGACAAAGCGAGAAGGATAACTTTGCACTACATCAAAATAATGCAAAGTCAAATAATGAGATGGCATGATTGGGAGAACACATCTCATCCAAGTGACTGGATAGTGGCAGATAACCCCAAGTGTCAAGATAATGTAGCAAAGTTGTGGGTAGAATCTGACGAATTCTGGATAGCTGAATAAGCCTTTAGGGGCAGGCTCCTATAGCAACGTTCCCAGCAATCAGTACATGAGCTTCCTACAGCCAAAAGTGGTGGACCTAACATTCCACCTCTCGGCTAAATTAAGGCACGGATTTTTCATAATAAAGATTTCCACCTTGGTAGAAATCCATTTCTTCACCCATTTTCCCATTCGTCCATTTGTACCACCTTTCTCTTTCTTCCATCATTTCATTTCACCTCACTCTACTTCATGTCACTCTCATTGATTGCTCGATCATTTCCAAAAAGGGAAAATTGGTACTTTTTCTCCATGATCTTTGTAGTTGCATCCTTTGCACGCTCAGGTATGTATGCAGTAATTTTCATCTTTTAATCACCTTTTGAGCATATTTATTTAATCATCGCACATTATTATAGATAATCACATGATATGTCATCATTCCCTATCAAGCTATCATTTCTTTCCCGCATGTATTGACACTTGTCCAAGATTAGGTTGGGGGAAATAAATAAAAAATTGTGTGTCAAATCAAAATTAGATTACATCAAAAAATTCAAACTGGTCGATTTGAAAATCTACCTAGCATGTGTGAAGTGATGTCAACTAAGCTTCCAATCCTTTCCATTATTACCTGCATTTATCACCCCCATTCCTCACCTTGATTTCCTTGTCACACAAGTAGAAAATGGTAAAAAGCATAAATCAAGGAGGAAATTTACTCGGCACTGGTAGTGAAAATTTAGCAATAAGGTGGTGGTTTTTAGAATGGAAGTTGTAGGAAAAAGGGAATTTTACTGAGCAAAAGGTAATTTCAGAACATGGGGGTGGTTTAATTTGACATGAGCCCTCAGTCCATGATGTATTGCTGCAAGATGCTCAATGCTTAGCAAAATTCCAACATTATGGTTGGTTTGATTATTTCACAAAATTGGAAGGCTTTGATGAGGGCATTGCACTTAAATTTTCCCAGACATTCTTAGAAGGTAAAGCCAATGGTGAAGGGATTAGAAGTGGTGGCGACTGAAGAAAGAATTGCAAAAATTTTAGGGCTACCTTTTGATGGAAAACCGTACCCTACCTCTAGGGATGCCAAGTCAGCTAGAGCAGAATTTACAATGCAAGGTGACCCACCAATTAACATTGATAAGTAGGGTGCAAAAAGAATGTCTTTGCCTGAACCATGGAAGCAGGCAACTGTGCATATTATCAGGTATATCACCTGTGAGGGACAGCTATCCAATTTGCATTTTGTACACTTTAAGCTCTTGAGCCACCTAAGGCATGGAAGGAGAATAAATGTGCCCAATGTCTTATACAACCTCCTCTCCATTATGGTGGTTGAGACTGGGAAAGATAGGGATAATTTTGTCTCTCACCACTATTTGATAAAATTGTTAGTTAAGATATCTTTGCATGATGTGTCTAGGATGTCTTGGGAGGATTTTATTCAAGTTAATCAAAATTATCAAGAGGAATTTGTTAATGTTCAGCATTTACCACCTAGGGCTATACCTCAATTTCGTAGGTCTAGCAAAAGGTTAGGTATAAATGAAGCCACCCCTGATGCTTTGACCTCTGGTGTTGGCCCTAGCACTAACCCTCCTGCAACAAAAAAAGCCATAGATATTAGCTCCTCTAAGGAAGAACAATTAGAAAGAGTGGGCTCTTCATTTGAGTCTGATGACAATGTTCCCCTGCAAACCCTAATCAAAACTAAGGCACAAAGAAAAGAAGTTAACACAAGAAAAGAAGAAGAAAAAGGCCAAATTCAACTTGTGGAAAAAGAGGTGCTAAGTGTTAGAAAAAGGAAAATTGGCCCTATTCATCCTGCAGCCAAGGGAAAACATACAAACACCTCTAGGAGACTGAAGCCCATTGAGACAGCTTCATGCACACCTTCACAAGGAAGCCAAGGTCGTGATGAGATATCACATGAGGGTACTAAAGCTCTTGCAGCACAGGGGCATGTTGAAGAAAAGGGGGAAGATATATTTAAGGAGGAAGGAAAAGTGACATTGGAAGACCTTGCCAGTATTGCAAAAGAATTTGATGATGAGCGGGACTTCCTGCAATAGAGCCAAGGACAAGGTCAAGACTTCCTGCAGCCATAGCAAGAAGCACAACAAGAACTAACACAAACCCGGGAGCAGAAACAAGAGATCTTGTAGCAGGAAGAAAGTGGGGCAGTACCCCTGCAGCTGCAGATGATTGCACAACCTGAGGTCATGCATGTAGTACCAAAAGAGAAGCGACCAGCAACAAATATATTGGTAGGGATTCATAACCCTCCTAATTTTACAGTTCATGCAGCAATTCTAAATTTATGGAAGGAAATAGAAAGGAGGGAAAGAAAATGGAAACAGGAGAAGAAGAAATTAAAAAGGAAAATTCAAGAGAGGGATGAAATCATTGAAGAACAAAATGAGAAGATTGCTACCCTGAAAGAAAAAGTAGATAACATTGTGACTTTGGTGCCATAGATTATTGAATGTCAGGCTCCTTCAAGAATTTATGCTTTACACTTGAAAGAGAAATACCTCTCCTTAAAACTATCAAAAATTGTTTCAGACTTGAATCCCTCCATTGACGCCCCTGTTGAATTCTTTAATGCCTATAGAATCACCTCTCCTGAAATGAAAAACTTGTTATGTGAATTTTACCTACACAACTATGCAGTCAACCAAGATCATGAGTGGAACCCACTATTATATGTTGGAGATGTACAATTAAGAGCATTCATGTCTTGGGCACAAAATGAAATTAGTTGAGGAGAATAGAATACTGCCTATAGAATGATGGAGTCCACTATTCCCTTACCTATTAGAGCTGAATCAAGTAACCCCAGGGATATCCGTAGAGAATGGCTCAGAATGCTTCTTAGGTCGAGCTATGGTAATAGAATTATGCCTTGGATTGAGGTTGTTTATACTAAGTATGAAGTGAAACAATGGCAAAAGAGGAATGTGTGAGAAGGTACCTAGCTCAGCGATGGAATAGTCTGACAGATGAGTTAAAGCAAGTTGAGAACCGCTCCATTCATAATTATGTTGCAGCCTTGAAAAGAATTGACAAGTGCATCCAACTTGGGAGATAAAAAGGAAGATATTGGCTTCCCTTAACCTTTTAGCCACCAATTCTTATGTGGCCTATTCCAAATTATAGATTCTATAGATATGATTTTGATACAGAAAGGCAGAGGTGGGACATATTCGACAGGCTAGGAGGATTCTATTGGGATCCAAACTCACGCACTACAGCAATGGATGTTGGTCAACATGTTGCAGATTTTAGAGCCTTAACCAAGCAAAGGAATAGAACTTCCCCTACTGGAGGACAAGCAAGACATTAGGCTAGGGGGAAATGATGAGCTCATTTTTTGGTTAATCTTGGGTAGATTTTATAGTTTATTTGTTGGAATTAACATCAACTTTTAATCATCAAATGTTAATGTTTTGTATAATGTTTCTCGCAAACCGTTGACATTAGGTTCATCCTATCTTTGTGATACTTTGATGACAATTAACATATTATGCAAATTATCTATATTAATTATGCGTGTGGTTGATGAGTGTTCTCTAAGGTGATTTTAGATGTACAATTACTACGTGTACTGACATTGTCATGTAGGACATAATGAATGGATGCTAAGTTAGGAAAGGAAACCGATAGGTGACCATGCAAGAGAATCATCCAAGGAGTCAGCTAGATGTTGACAATGACAGATTCACATGACTATCATTTGTAACTTCCTTGCATTTATGGTATTGATCAATCATGGGAGTTATTGCAATGTTGAGTCCATAATTGGGCATGCATGTCTTATTGGATTCCTTGCGGCCGTAACTGCTCTGCCATTCTTTTTCCTACTTTCCCTAAATGGTGTCCTCTCAATTAGTGGGATTTGACCGCCCTGTTTAGCTAGAGGAATAAATGTAGAATTGAATCTTCTTCTTGAAGAATAATAGATAGAGAGACCGATGGATAGATAGAGGGACTACTGAAGTTCATATAAATGGATACTAGTTTTGAATCTCTAATTATTGTAAAGATGATATTGATGTGTTGAGCATATACACTTTTACATATGGCCATGTTGTTACTTCACTATTGATTTTCAATGAATGAGATGATAGTCTCAATCTAAGCATTTGAACTTGTGTTAGTCTTAGTGGATACTCATCCAAGGGGGGCCACTTAGTGAGCAATCCTTTCTTTAGAGTAATTAGTCTAGTTGTTATTTCTTGTTCTATACTTAGCTCAAAATATGGTATTAACTATTCCTACAGCCACTAGAAGTCCATTTTGTGTTTGTTCCTGCAAACAAAGTAGTTCCTGCCTATTAGCCCACATCTTTATTTTTGTTATGCATTTTAATTGTTGGTTAATGCCTTATTTCCTTCCTGCAATTTACTTTCAGTATTGTGTGTTTCTTATATGTAGGCTAGCAATGGCTACTTAGGAATTCCTAGTGCACATATAGTGTTGACCTATTTCAAGTTTACATCCCTAGGTTCACAAGTAAATGCACCTCCATGGTGATTGAATAGCTATTTAGGTTGGATGTCCAGTCCTTGAATCATGGTCATAGAAGCCCAGTTATGAGATCATTGTAGGATGTCGACAACTACCTTCCTCATTTCATCCAATGCATTGACCTGCATGATTTGGTCTCTTTGTGCTTTAGAGATATCCATCCCCAAGTCGATTGCAGTTCTAAGAGTCTTATGCTCAAATTCAATGGGAATCATAGCTTTCTTTCCATACAGCAACTCAAAAGGAGTGAAGCTTGTTGTTGTTTTCCAGGTTGTCCTATAGGCCCAGACAACTCCTGGCAGCCTTTTTTCCCAATCCTTCTTATGAACACCCACTATTTTGGTTAGAATTGCTTTAATTTCCCTATTAGTCACTTCAACTTGGCCATTGGCGTAAGGGTGATAAGGAGTGGACTTTTTGTGCCTTATATTGTACTCATTGACTAGTCTTGCAACAAGGATTGAGGTGAATTGATTCCCTTTATCGGTCACTATCTCTCTTGGAACCCCATACCGTGTGAAAATCTCCTCATAAAGAAATTCAGCAACCATATTATCTCTTGCATGCTTCATGGCCTTAACTTCTACCCATTTGGTTACATAATCAATGCATACTAAGAAATAGGATTTACCATTGGATGGAGGATCAATGGGTCCTACAAAATCTAATCCCCACTTCTCAAATGGAGTGATTACTACCTAACGGTAAGGAGACATCTCATCAGATTTGGTTGGTCTTCCCATCCTTTGGCATCTATCACACTTTCTTGTATATCTCCCTACATCCTTGTGGAGTGTTGGCCAGTAATATCCTATATTTAGAACCCTTGTCGCTATCCTCTTCACTGCAAAATGTCCTCCACATGGTTCATTGTGGAATGCATGCAAAATATCATATGTCTCATCTTCCCTCACACATCTCTTCATGACATGGTTTGGCCTAGTGTAAAAGAAGCATCCTACAATCCATGAAAAAGGAAATGACTTTTCAATGAGCATCCTTCTCTCTTTTGGAGAGAAGTGGGGAGGAACTCTCCCTATGACTAGATAGTTAGCTATGCCAGCATACTAGGGTATTTGCACATTGATGGAAAATAAGTGCTCATCAAGGAAAGAGTCATCTATCACTTGATTGTCTTTTGATGTAGTCAGCCTTGAAAGAAAGTTTGCAACAACATTGGCCTTCCCTGGCTTATCTACAATAGTTATGTCAAACTCTTGCATCAGCAATAACCATCTTGCTCACCTACCCGATATCAAAGGTTTATTCATGAGATACCTAATGGTTGCATGGTTGGTGTGCACAAAGATTTGATAGCCTGTTATGTAGTGCCTGAATTTGTTGAGGGCATAGATCACTACCAACATTTCTTTTTCCATCACTGTATAGTTGAATTCAACTCCTTGCAAGTTTTTGCTAACAAAATAAATAGCATTTTTAATAGCTCCTTCTTTCTATCCTAGGACTACTCCTATGGCATAGTTTAATGCATTTGTAAGGATGTGGAAAGGAAGCTCCCAATTATGACCTTTGAGTACAAGAGCATGATTCAAGGTTACCTTCAAATTAGAAAATGCCTTGTCATAGTCGTCTATCCACTGGAATTCAGCATCCTTAGTGAGAAGATCATACAATGGTGCTGCTATTTTGTTGAAATCCTTGATGAAACATCCATAGTAGCCCGCATGGCCCAAGAAAATCCTAACATATTTTTGTTTTGCAGGTATAGGAAGATTAGTGATCACCTCAATCTTTGTAGGATCTACTTGAATTCCCTTGTGAGAGATGTAGTGGCCAAGGACTACACCTTCCTGCATCATCATGAAGAATTTTTCACTATTTAGAGATAGATTGTGTTCTTCAAATATCTTTAAGACTCTCCTAATATTCTCCAATGCTTCATTGAAATCAGCACCATAGGTGGTAAATTCATCCATATAAATTTCCATGCAATCATGAGAGATGTTTGAAAATATGCTAATGATTGCCCTCTGAAAAGTTGTAGGTGCATTGCATAAGCCAAATGGAACTACTAAGTAGGAATAGGTCCCCCATGGACAGGTAAAGGTGGTCTTCTCTTTTCCAGATCCTCAGAATTTTAATTTGGATCCGGTTACCCATTTGAATCCTCTAGAAAGAAAAGTATTGCTTCCACTGCAAAGTGAGTATTCAGCTTGTCTATGAAGAGTAAAGAAAATGGTATTTTTGAAGGTAGAGCTGTTAGGTTCCTATAATCCTTAAAAGGCACTCACCACTTCCCTCCTTTTTGGGCACAATCACCAATGGAGACACCCACTGGCTATCTGAAATGGGGTAGATAAATCCTACATCTTGCAATTTTTGTAGTTCCCCTTTTATAATTTCTCTCAATGTCGGGTTAATTCTTCTTTTCCTTGGCAGTTGTATCTCCAGGATGCAATCATCCTCGTCTCAAATCCTATGAAGTGAAAGCTTAAGGTACAATCCTTCATATCATGTGGTCATGCAAATGCATTTTAGTGCCAGGTTCTCCCAACAATAAGTTTGAATGACAATATTGTTCTTCACTCGAATTTGTTGTTAATATTTAGATATTTTCCTTATGATACTTGCAATTGTGTAGTTATCTCTACCACAGTTGCTTCACTAATGCTTGGTACTTTTAGTTCATGTGGAAGTAATGTATGAGACATACCTATTGTTGCAAGATGTTTTGTTGTAGGAAGAGTGGGTAGAAGTGTCTTTACTAGATTAGTAGAATGAGAGGATGAGGCTTCCTCTATTTTACAATGATTCTAAATTATGTTAGACAATACTTCATCTTCCTCTTGAAGCTGCATGAAAGAGCTTTTGTCTAACATCATAAGTTGTGCCACATAATTAACTTCCTCGGCCTCTTCACCAACATGTGGCCATACAGGATTATCCATGCCATGGGATGGCTGAGCTGGAGGGTAGAGAACAAGCTTTTTGGTGTGATTTCCATCAAAAATGGTCATGTCTATTTTCCTACATGCATTATAGGCATCTATTGTTGCTAACCATGGCCTTCCAAGGATAATGGGGTACCCACCTAGTGTGGATTTAGGAGAAAGAATCATGAAATTTTCTGGGTATTCTCATGAGTCTAGAGTTACCACAAGGTCCTCTACAATCCCATTAGGTTTAGCAGTAGAACTATCAGCAAGTTGCAGGACAATAGGATTAGGTCGCATGCTTGCAAAATTTAGTTGTTGCAATATATCCTTGGCCATTACATTTATTGCAGCTCCCAAATCAATCAAATCATTTCTTATTTGGACCCCATTTATGACAAATCCTACCACAAGGCTCCCTAGATCATTATATTTGGGAACAATCACTTTCCCAAGCATGATGTTAGCTAGTTATCCCACCACATGAACCATAGTGGGGTCTTTCTTCTTCCTTCCTGGCTTATTAAGGCATGCTTCCTTGATTGCCTTGCCATAGATTGGAACATCTTTTATGATCTAAAATAGAGGTATCTAGAAACATATATGCTTCAATTGATCTAAAATGTCGAAGGTTGGTTCCTCCTTCTCTTCCTTTTGTTTCACGGTTTTCAACCTCTAGGGAAATGGTGGTTCTTGTTCAGTTTGCTTGACTAGGGCTAGTTCAGGATTTTGAGGTACACTTGGTTGAATGGGGGTATTTAGAGGCTTCTCTTCTTCCACAAGAAGCTCAGTGATAATGGGTGTGGAAGGAGCTTGAAAAGTAGTTCCTGAACACAAGTGGAAGTCACTTACACTCACAACATATGCAGGGAATTGATTTGGATCAGCGGAGTATATTGGCTGCTATTATGGTTTGTTATTTGGGTTGGGTGTGGGTTGAGCTGGTAGCTAAGTAGGTTTAGGTGCATTTGAACTTGAGCTAGTAGAAGGAGGCATTATAGCAAGTTTTTGGGGCTCAGAAGGTGGTTGCACGTAGCTATTTGTCTGGTTTGGCCATTGTTGTCCTCCCCTCCATTGATTTGTTTGCTACCAGCTTCTTGGAGGTGGCTGCCAATTTCCTTGAAACTGTTGCCAATTCCCCTAAGGTTGTTCCCACTGGGGTGGAGATTTTTGGTGACTAGGTCAAGTATTTGGAGGGCTACTCCAAGGCTGTGGTGGATATCCTCCATAATTGGATAGATATGGGGGTTGTCATTGGTTACCAGATGAATAAGAATTAAAATATGGCCCAGTAAAAGAGAGTGGATCTGGTGGCATACCTTGTCTTGGAGCCCATGGCCTCTTTTTTGCAACACAGTAGACTTGATCTTCTTCAACCTAGATTGGCTTGAACTCAGGTGGAATCTGCTTACTTTCAATGTTAGCTACCATCTTGCATCTATAGTCCTTTCGTTTGCAATGAGGGAAATATTCTATCAACATTGTCTATGCCTCTTCTTGTTTCTTTTTGGCCTGAAGTGTATCCAGCTGAGTATCTAGATTGTTTATAATGTCTTTCTTGAAGTCTGTCAGCAAGTGAGTAATCTCCATTCTTAAAACTCCACTAGTAGATGACTTTCCCATAGAAGATTGGTAAGCTCTTCCTTTCTTTGAAGCTGCCCTAGAGTAGTTTTGGCATATCTTCTTGATATCCTCCCAAGGAACTTAGGAGATATATCCTCCTCCCATCAGGTCCAAGGCATCAATGCAGCTATCATTAATTCCTCTTAGGAAAAGCATCTTTTTTTATTCTTCATTGAGTGTATGGTGTGGAGATTTTTACAGACAAAACAAAAACCTTGCAATGTAATCTTCCAAGCTCTCATCTTCCTTTTGTTGCATCCTAAAAATGTCATCCCCTCTCATGTCATTGCCCCTACAATACTCATTGTATTTCTCAAGGAACTTTGTCTTCATGTCCTCCCAAGTCTCCATAGTATTTTTGCCTAGGCTCATGAACCATCTTAGTAGCTGCTTTTCAGGTGGCCGGGAAATGGCTTAAACATGGGCGCCGTTAGGTATAGTCACCAACTCCTGCCGGGAGTCTATCAAGCTAGAATACAAAGTGCCAGGATCTGGCCCAATAAGTCCATGGGCAGGAAGATGGAAGGGGGATATTTAGGTTTTCAACTTCATTCTGATGAGCAATGGGGAAAGGAAAAGCTGATTGGTTAGGTCTATTTCTATTTGCATCACCCATGCCTGCCTTGTGTAGTTCCAAAGAAAAGGGGTTCTTAATCAGATTTTGAGATTAGCCGGGAGAGCCGGGGACTGAGTGGGATCAGGAGTAAATCAGCAAAGAGGCGTGACTTCTTCTTAGCTTCTGCCAGGCGGGTTTTACGTGCCAGCCTAGGTGGGAATGGATTGAGATTACCTGGGAAGAATCACACATGGGGTATCTCCTCCTTCTACCTCTTATACTCGATATCAACTCACTTTCATCGATAGCCTCTTGCAAAAGAATTGGAAAAGAATGGTAGATCTCATTACTTTCCTAGAAATGAAGGTATACTAGGGTGGCTTTTAGAAATACTAGCAAAGAAAGAAATATTCGGCAAAGGGGCTCCTGGTTGACACCGTCCCACAGCAGTGGCAAAATGTTGGCCTCCTACAATGATCTATTAACTAAGACCTTATAGTTCGTCCCGGAGATTGGACATCTAACTGAATAGTTATCTCGAAATCATCATGAAGAGTGCGACTAACTTATCAACTTGAGGGATGTGAACTTGGAAATGGGTAAGGCTGGCTGTGAACCAAGGATCCAAAGTGGCCACATTCATCCCTCTGACTAAGAAGAAGACACAATACTGGGAATTAAAATTGCTGGAAAGAAATAACACATAAGTCTGAGCATCCATTAACAACTATACTAAGTTGAAGTAAAAGCAGGCAAAATATAGAAATTTGAGTGAACAAATAGGAAGCTACTATATTTTGCTTTGGTTAAGAGCAGTCACATAATGGAATTCCAGGTTGTTGTAGAAACAATTAGTGTCAGATTCTTAGCTAATTACTAAACAAAAAGTAACAACTGAGCTAAAGGATGGAATTCTCATCAAGTGGGCCCCCTTGGATGAGTATTCCTTAAGAAAAATGTAAACTTAGATGCACGAACTTATAACTTCATTTTATTCATTGGAAAACACAAGTACAATAGAGAAACATAACTATATTACAGAAAAACTAAGAATGTGAGTACATCATCAAATTAAGCAACCTCGTTTGAAGGGGCATCTGAATCTTATTAATAGGAAGAAAAGTTGATAACTAATCACCTAGCAAGGAAATAAACTCCAACAGATTAGGAGGATGCAACTTTAGGGAAAGCATAGCAAGTGGAGAGGCAATTATGCATGCATGGAATCTAGTCATGTGTGTTTTCCTTAATGTAGATTTAGCACAACAGTAATGCCTATATTCATTCAACAAACAATTAAGACCATTTACAAGGTGGTTACAATTTTGATTCAAATGAGGAATCTCCCACCGTCAAGATTATTTCCTCCATTGACCTTCAAGTGATCACCTTGTTGACCGTTATTGCAAATGACCAGCTGGCAGAATCTTCTTCAATTTTGTAGGCTTCTAATTATATCTGCATAACAATATTAGTATGCATAACAATTTCATATCCATAACTATCTTAAAGTAGCATTCATTAATCCACGTGTAAAATCAACACAGATATTTCATATAGCATGTCAATGTCATTAAAGATCACAAAAATAAGCTTGGGCCCAATGTCTATGGTTTTGAGAAAATATTATAAAAATTTCAGCATCCAAGTATCAAATTCGATGACAATAAAAGAAATAGACAAGAAACTTCTATCAAAATTGAGTCATAAACTAGACTCATCAAGGATAGTGTAGAAGTTTGATTTAAAATCATTCTAGAATTATGAGTTGGTCAAACACTCAACCCTCTACATCTAAAAGATCCTTTGAGGAGGATATTATGGCCTAGTTGTCAGGTTCCTCAAAATAGCTTGTGCATTCCCATACCCCTAATGCAGTAGGTGGGATGGTAGACAAGGCCAAAAATTGCAGATGTTGAGTTGAAGAACCAAGATAACACAGTCACTGGGTGGGAATTATTCCTACACTAGTATGGAAAAAGAAACTACCTTGATCCTATCTCCAATGCATGGGCCTATGATTTTGGAAAGTTGGTTATCCCTAGTTTCTTCATAAATGTGGAACTTATTAGACACCTTGCTTCCAGATATGATGAAAATCTTAGGGTAATTAAGGCATTGAATGAAAGTTTCCTAATGGCTATAACTAGGGAGTTTGTTGCTAAATTTTTTGGACTCCATGTGGCTGCAAGTAAGGTTATAGGCCTTAGCTCTTTCAAACAAAAATACTGAGAAGATAAAATTAGCTTTAGGGTGCAATGGCTCCCTAGTTTCAGAAAAAAGGACTACACAAGAAAGTCATTGAGAATCCTTCATAGCAAATATGAGCCTTTTAACATCAAATCTTTTGAAGACAATTTCAGAAAAACATATTGAGCATTATGCCAAGTATTAGGGTAAGATGCACAGTCAAAATTTAGATACCTCTCATGTATATGGTTGTTGACATACAACATACTTTCGTCAATAGTGACTTTGACTATGCCATCCTTATAGCCGAGGCTATTCACAATCAGTTAGTGGACGTTAAGAGAAATAGTAAGGAGGTGAGATTTAGGTGGTATTCTCTCTTATGTCATATGATTTTTTACAAGGGGAAAGGTCATTGGCACAGATATTTACAACTAGGCGTGAAAGATAAAGAGGGAAATGATCTCCCAGTGCAGTGTTGGACCCTATTTGGGACAAACATTGAGTCCAACTATGTTGCTTTTTAGAAATTTTTTGTAAGGGAAGTCTTGTCAAGGTTGGGTCTATCTAGAATCAAATTGTACAAGGATATTTTAGATTTCCTTAGGCCTAAAGATAGAAGGCCAAAGTTAGGAGTACGACACAATTGGGGAGACAATTACCACTATGATAGCTCAATTTTTATTAGAATATATGAGTGCCCTGAATCCCCCCATGTGCTTCCCAGGTATGTGCCACCTAGATCGAAATTCATGGAAATTATATGGCAATTGAATGAAGTTGATTAGTTTCATTTAAGATAACAAAAGGGATCTTTTTTCCCTTATGTTACTGTCTTTTCATTTTTCACTTCAACCAAAGACAGGTTAGCGAGGCTAAAATAAATGCTTGGGGAATACAATTTATACCAGGGAAAGGTCAGGGATTTTGACCTTGAAGGTTTCATACACCAGGTCAAGTCGAGTATCAGAAGGTCTGCTTTTGCCCATCAAATTTATGAGGGTGAAGATGTCATAAGAAACTGCAAGGATGAATTTGAGGTAGGAAGAAGGAAAGTGAAATGGATTGCATTCATCAAAGTAGAGGATGCCATGAAAAATAAGGATAAGGACTATCTTGGTGCATTTTTTGATATTGATAATCCAATTGCCAAGATTGAAGCAGTTTTGAAGAATTTTGACAAAGTTGAAGTAAGGCCTTCGCCCCGGAAGAGAAAACCAGTAAAGTGGCCTAAAACTGACCTTTCTACCAAAAGGCTCCAAAGGCCTATTATTAGAGAAAATTTGCAAACAAACCCACCAAATATCACTCCCTCTCCTTCCCCTCAAATATCCAATGTGGATTCTCCCCAAGGGAGCTGCCAAAGACGAGGATGAAAATTGAACAACAGCCATTGTTGGTTGACAATCCTATCAATCAGGATGAAAGTGAAGATGTCCATGTTACCAAGGATGAGATTAAATAGTATATGACATCCCCCAAAATGAAATATTGTTTTCCTTCTCTAGCAAAGATTCAGATTGGATGTGGCCATGGGGAGAGATAGCCTCAATGATGTGAGAGAATTGGAATGTTCAAAATTCATTTCCGATGATGAATTTGTTAAGTCCCAAGAATTTAAAGATTTTTTAATAAGAGCAAAGAGGGAGTACCATATAAGAGTTCAATCAACACAAGCAGATGTGCCTAGAGAAAAGTATGATAAAGTAGCCACAAAGGTGAGGGCAGAAATGAATTTTGAGACTAAGAACATTACTCCTAAAGAAGGGAGAAAAATGGTGTAGAATAGTGGGTTGTTATTGCTCACATTGCTTTGGAAATTGTTTTTTATACTATTAGGAAACAAGAAGGCGAAGTTTTATCCACAGAAGAGGAAGCAGAAATGGCATTGTCAGGATCAGGGTTTAGTCCAAATTTGGAAGCCCTTGCAATATAGGCCCTAGCCCCAAATATGAATAAACCTATGGTTTTTGAAGCATCAAAGGATATTAAAGGAAGCTTGGTTGTAAAGAGGATGTCTAACACCCCTGCCTCTAAATTTGTATTAGTGGTAGATGTTGCAAAGTTGAATGAATCTATTGTTTGAAGGTTGCAAGACAAACTTAATATGTTGTTGAAGGAACATATTGATCTCATGGAAGCTTACAACCAGAAACAAGTATTGTTGGTTCAAAAAACATCCCTTCTCGCAAGTATGCAAGAAGCAAGCTCCTTCTCTGTAGTTCTCCTTTCTCATGTGATGATTGAGAATGACAAGATTAAGGAAAAGATTCAAATGTTGGAAGAGCAATTGAAATATGCTCAAGAGATTCAACAAAACAAGAACATATGCATAGCGACATGCATCCTAGAACATAGATTGTCTAACATCTTAAGAAGGTCAGAAACTGCCTGTGTGTCATATGTGAATTTGAGAGGTGTCATTGCTAGAGTAAATGGGGATCAAGATCGGATCAAGTGTATATTTGATTAATGGAATCCTACATTTACATCTTTAGAAGGTATGTATAAGGGATCTGAAAACACATCTAATGCCCCACCTAGTATCCTTCTTACCTATAATATTATCAATATGGCATGAAATATGCAAGGGTATATGGAAGGTGTAATTGAGGTTGCACGAGAAAATCTGACCTATTTTTTAAATATTGATAATAGGGTTGTACCCCACCTATTAGAATATAATGGGGAGTTAAAGACCTTAGGAAAGTGGAGGGATAGTTTCAGTATTGTAATCCCCACACTTCTTTTTGTAATTTGAAAAGACAACAAAGTTGATATGAATGAACCTAATTCCTATTCAGACAGGTTGGTAAATGCGGATCAAAGTATAGAAATTTTTGTAGAGAGGCCAACACAATACTTGATGCGAAGTATCAACAATATTTGAAGGATGTGGAAGTGCTCTTAGCTCATGATTGGCCTTCTGATAGTATGTTTAAGGCATGGAATGAAAAGTATAATTTTTTACCTACCTTGTAAGTTGTTCCATGTATTTATTCCTATGCCTCATGTCTGAGATTTTGGTTGTCAAAAAGGTCTTAACTAGACATGGTGCCAAGTAACTTTTTGAGATTTTATAATTTTTCTATTTGATAGCACGAATAGGAAATGTTGTAATTTTGCTCTGTAATAACAACAAATGACTCAAATACTCAATGTATTTCTTTAATTTTAAATATTGACTTATTTTGCTCTTCAATATTGTATTCACTGTCTTTTGACTCAAAATAATCAAGGGTTATTTATAAGTTCTCATATCACATCAAGTGTTATGGATGTTGAACTGTTAGCTTTTATTCAAGGAATGGATTAATATTGCTTTCAGTTATTCATCAAAGATAATCAATTGAAAACACCAACACTACTATTGTTAATATGTTATTAAGCATTGAGTTGAATGATGAATATTGAGTACATATAAAACTTATCAGTATGACACAATTAAAATATGAAATTATTAATAACATGTTAATTTATTCAATCTAATTCATAATTTGAAATTTCATGGAATACAATATAAATTATCATCAACTATAGTTTGTAATATGATTCATGAAATGCAGTATAAATACCTAAAATTTGCTAAATCACGTCTCAGTCCTCACTTTGACGATGACATTGGGAGTCATCTTGACTTTGATTCTAGTCTTCATTTTCTTCGCCTTGTGTACATCTAGTTAACTACATCTCAAGTTCAAAATTCATTGTGTCACTATCATTTGTGCCACTATCACCAATGTTTGTAAGTGTTGCACAACCCTCTTCTTTCACATATAGACTTCTAGATTGTGAGTGCCCTTGCAAAACATAAACTTCAAACATTGTACCTAGTTGCAAACACCCTTGAGCAATTTTCCAAATTCTTGTCTAGTTTGTTTCTTATCTTTGATTTCAAAAACCCCAATGCACTGAAAATCTCTCTCATCCTCCATCGACCCCAATATCATTTTCTGACATAAATCAGTAAGTTTGAAATATTCTAATAATGAAACATGCAATATTTCACTCTGACCTAAGGTTGTCCAAACCCTTATTATTGATCTTGCTTCCATGGGATTCTCTGTGGACTCAACCTGGTCAATCATACTTACTACAAAATGCTTAGCTTGTTCTCTAAGCTTAATTTCATTTATAATTCCTCCTATTTTATGTCAATTGTATTTTGAAATTTTCAAAAAGTGTTTGGCCAAGGTAATTACTTTTTTATGAAAATAGTTTGGGTTCCCTCAATTGCTTGGCATCCAAAATTGAGGATACACAATAGACATGGCTTCAAATATTTCTTCTTGAGGGAACCATTCATAAACCTTTGTGGAAAGAGATTTTACAATATATTTTAAATTACCATTTACAAATTTAACAATGTCGTTAAAAGCTTCCCTAATAACAGGCACTTTGGTAGAGGGCCTAACTGTCATACAATAGTGCATTGGTATCTCAAATCCACATACAAAGACACATAAATCCCACTTGCATGAAGCTGTAAATAATTGTTAGGATTATTCAAATATGCAATTAACTACTACCTTACAAATTTTGGACTTTGAAATGGATAATCTATTAGATTTAGATATAGATTATCGAGGGTCATGCATGTAATTCTACATAGTTCAGTATATTCATAGATATGCATAGTTTTGTCTTGGAAATTCTACTCAAGATTGTTCATTTCATCTAGCATGGGAAGAAGACCAGGTAAAGTTAAGAGTCTCTATATCGCTTAACCTATGTAAGAGGTCAAGAGCTTTGTCTATTGTGTTGCGATGTTCATACATTACTCCAATCAAGGAATGATATTCTAAAAAAATGTGTTGCATTGGTCCATGTAGGGAGATCCATCTAGTATCAACATCCTTAAGAAGCTTGTTTCCTCTTGTTATTCCCTTAGCAAAATTTTGAAATTCCACAAAAAATTTGGGACTTCGGCAAAAGTATGTGTAGAGTTTGCAGACTAGATTTTCAACTTTTGATACTGTAGGAAACTTGCTTACATTTTTAAATGCTAAATTCATTTTTTGGGCCATGTAGTGAATGCCAATAATCTATGGTAAATAAGTAGTTTGTAAATTTATGCAAAGACCACTCCTATGACCTTGCATTACTGCAGCTCCATCAACTCCTACATACACCAACATTTTGGCAATTGTCAAGTCTTCCATACCTCCATTTTCATTCAAAGATTTCTTAACTAGTTCAAATAGATTTTGGAATGTTGAATTGTCTTTCATTTTATGAACACAAAGAAGATGAGGTTGGCAGACATGTTGGTGTACAGTATACACATGCATACATACTCAAGAAGTATTATCTACCGCAGTAACTTCATCTAAAGATAATGCAATAAATTTTGACTCTTTTATTTTCTACTATAGATCTTGTTTTTCCACCTCAACAAGACAACTTTACCAATCCCATCCAGCATTTATGACCAATGTGAACTAAGAAAGTTAGGAACACCCAAAAAAGATAATAAATTAAAATATTATGGGTAGTCTGTCATAGTATGCCCTCTAGACAAAATATGAAAAACAACACTCATCTAATAGTTTTTTTCCAATTGTTCTCCTTCATTACCTTTCCAAATTGAGCTTCAATTGTACCTCCACATGCAGCAAGCTTCGCCATTCTTTGCATATGCTCATCATATTCCGAGGCAAACTTAACATGAAGACATTCTTCCTTTGATTTCCATCTTACTACTAATTTATCCTTTGTATATGATTTATTTTCATAAACTTTACCGATATGCTTTTCTATAGTGTCAAGATTTAGTTGCAAATTCTTATCTCTTTTACATTTCCAACTACAAATCTTACACTTTCATCCTATTGGAGGTTCATATGTGTTTGCATTCTCCACCAGTTAAATGAATGGGTACTTTGACACCCAATCAATCTAAAAATTCCTTGTCATATCCCATTCGCACTCTATTTTTTATTTGGATTTTATTTTTTCCTTCCTTGCAGCAACATCATCTATGATGTCAACATTTCCATCTAGGTCAATTAACTCATTTTGGATACCCTCAGTATTCTGTGGAACATCTTCTGCGGAATTTTTATCCTCATCTGACTTAATTAAACCATTTTGATATTCTTGTGAGGTATTGTGAATGCCTTCTTCATTAATATTTGGTGCAAGAGTTGATGATGTAGCTCCATCTTGATCTGATGGATCAGAAACATTGCCAATTCCAAAGTAAGACTTTATGGTGACCCTACATTTTGGGTGTTTTGATGGCCTCCTAGACCCTTCACCACCCTAAGGAGCCTTACCCTTGTTGCACTTGTTGCTCAACATCTTGATCTCACTTTGAATAAAAGTTGGAAAAAAATTCTTCTTGTTTAAGGACATAGAATATAGATCCCAAATTCCCTACTCAATATCATCTTTAAGATTGAAGCAAGAATAGAAAAGAGATAAAAAATCTTATAGCACTATGAAGAAATGATCAATTACCTTTAGGTTTTCACTAACTTGCTATTCATTAATGCAGGAATGCCTATAGTTGTAAGTTTGTAACTTGCCTATGATCAAGGTTCCAAGTCCAACTTTCAAATCGAGAGCTCACATGTTCAGAACTGAACAAAATGTATAAGAATAAATCAAAGTTTTGATTGTATTTATATCAATTTATATTTGGCGAATTCCACATGATCTTTAAATGGTATAGTAAAAAATTGGCAAATCCCACGTGATTATACAACGATACATTGAAATGTTGGGTGAATCAAACCTCAATGGAACACATACGTTGTAATTTTTAAGGCAATTATGGCCCTACAATTAGCATGGAGGTTTCATAGTAATTGGCAAAATGTGTCCTCAAACATAATTATTTTTTAATGTTATTGGCGAAATGGGTCCTCATAAACAATTATTTGTAAATTTTATTTGTGAAATGGGTCCTCACATGTAGTGAACATTTAATGATGTTGATGAAACGTCCTGATACAGAATGTTTTTTTAATAGTACTAGCATATATGTAGGTGATTTAATACATGCTTGAAGGGAAATTTGATTTCTCATCCAAGATCAGTGTCTTCGGTAACATTATTTTCTTCAGATTGTCTCAAAAACACATATTGCAATGCCATAAAGTGAAACTAGACATAGTTTATTTCCCACCATTAACCCTTGGAGGAAATTTTGTGCAATTTAAGGTCTTTCAAGATCAACCAGTTTCAACAAAATGCATTAAACAGATTCCAAAAATAGAATCATTAAACATGAAAGATGGAACATAAGACATGAACATAAAGATTTACGTGGGGAAAACCTTTTTGAGTAAAAAACTCCACACTCCAAAAGCATAGTTCCATTGTATTATTCAGCAACAAAATAAAAAGTTACAATGCAAGCTCTAAGCCTTTACACAAATATTTACATCCTATTCCATCTGGAGAAAGTATGATAGCATAACCCCTCTAAAACTCAATCTCTTCTCTCTCTTTTCCATTTGCACTATGGCATTCAATACATACTTCACACACATTTTAGGAGACTCTTTGTTTCACCTTCCAAACCAGGCGAACGGTCACAAACTAACTTAACTATCTTTACCTTCTTTCGACGTCAAAGTTCTATTGGAATGTTGAAGGGAAATGAAACTATGTCTCTCTAAATTCTCATTGTCACCCCGATATGCCTATCGCTCCATCCTATGAGGATGTTGAAGGGACCATGTAGCAACTCCTTCCCATATGGCGAAGTCTCACCGATGAACCTTACAGCCTTGATCAGGTGGTCTCGACTGCCTACGTGTCATCCATATCATCATCATACAGTTGACATCACCAATGTGACTTGATACGACCAAAAACTTGTCACCACATGTCCTATTGACGTCATTGTTCACCTTTATTGGTCCACTTTGTTGGATCCCACTTTATCGAAATGTCGAAGAGACCATTATCAACGTCTTGGTGAAATCCATCATTCCCTCTGATGAAGAGATCCTACTTCCATCGAGATATCGAAGGGACAAGACTCAAGGTCCCTCCAATATTGTATTGTCACTACAATACAACTCCATCGGAATATTAAAGGGACAACATTTTAGATCCCACCAATATCCACCTGTTTCCTCAAAAAATTTCCTTCCTACATTCATCGAAATGTCGAAGGGACTGCAAAGTAGTTCCCTCTGATATTGACCTGTCCCTCTGATGAAACACTTCTTGCAGTTCATCAATATGTCAAAGGGACTACAAAACAATTCCCTCTAACATTGTAATGTCAACCGGATGAATCCTAAGCCCAAAGCCTAAAGAGCTTATCGGGATGTCGAGGAGACTAACTATTCCATCCCACCAACATATGCCTGTAGCCTGATGAAGCTAAAGCCTGAACTTCTGAAACCTTTTACGCCAGTAAGTTTGAGACATCCTTTCACAACAATGCTTTCAAGATTCCAGGAAAAAATATTAATCAGTCTATTTGAAACACATAGTTTGTTATGGAAAAAATATTAATTACAGATGCCTCATAAAATAAATCAATGACAAATGGAAATGCATTAGATCAATAATTCATAAAATTCGGGTGATTTGGCCACCCCATTGGTTGTAATTTATTCACCAATTTCAACTTGGCCAATATGTTCTATTCGCCAATTGGCAAAGATTCACCACTAAAAAAAATCCCTATCATATATATCATTTTTTTTTTATGTTCTATAGCTTTCCACCCTTTGTCTAAGCTTTTTATAAATTCAATCTTGTCAATACATTTAAATGTGTAAGGTACGAAAAAATGATAAATGATCTACATTATGAGAATTTCCCATATATTTGAAATTAAGTGTTAAGAGGACAACATAATGTTAGGCATGGCCCTTAAATAAAAATATTTGAATTTGATCTTAATTGTATAGCTAAACATTAATGATTTACAATTTAACTTGCTCAAATGAACACTTCGATTGAAATAAGTACTACATTAACGTTGATAATGTTGAATCCCACATGTTGGCAGAGGAATTATTTTTCTTTAAAATGAGGAAAGATTGCCAATCACTTTGTAATTTTTGGAAGATACCTTTGCCTCCTTGCTCATGCAAATTCGCTTTGAGTACTAAAATACGACCTATTTTTCTAGTGCTTCCTCAAGGATCATAACTTGGGAATTAACCTTGAGAAAAAAAAATCTTTGAAAGCATCAATTAGGTTGTTTTAGCTTTGGTCTTTTGTCTGTTATGGTGTGGACTACATTTTAGATACTCCTAACCATCTTTTTCCATACATTTGAAAATTTTGTTGCACTCCAAAAATCTATAAATGTTTGTTCTTCAATAGTCTCATTTGGTTGACTTATTAAGTGTAGAATTTCATAAAAATGAAAAAGCTTTACATTGTTTCATGTGATAGAACATGACACTATAGTCCTTTTAACTCTTTAAGAGAAACATTTTGGTAGAAGATAATAACTAATCTTATGTTTGATTTTTGTGTTATCTCAACCCATATGATTATGCCAAATGATGACATACATGTATTCTAAGAGTTTGAGGACCTTATGCTATGAGCAATACTGTAAGATTATTATTTTGAATGAATAAGAGTTGGTGCAAAGATAAGTGAAGAAATTGATGCTGACAATAAACTTGAAACTTTCATAGCTGATAATTCAGAGCAATTTATTCAAGTAGTGTCAATTTACTTTATCACAAAAATTAAAAAAGAGTAAACTTTGAATAGTGAATCTAATATGGTGAGGACTTAGTCACTGGTATGAATCCTTTATCACCTTATCACACAAGGTGATTATGGATATGTTTGAAATCATGTCTCCATAATTAGATGTGAAATTTGAAATGCATAAGGAGCTAGTCAAATCAAATCTCATCACCCAATGGGGTTCAAGGAACCATGAGATCAATCCATAATTATTATGATTTGTTTTCTTTGCCAATGTGAATCGATATTGTTCCTTTGATTGAATTAACAACATTTCCACTCATGCATAGAATAATGCATTTTTCATTTTATTTAACATGGTTGGGATAGCATCTTGCAAGATAGCTGAAATAGTAGATATAGTATGCATGGGAGCCCTCATTTCACGATTCATTTCCATTTAAAAATTGTGCATGTTGTAATGCTTTATTATGGTCAACTAGTGGGCTCCTCATCTTCTATGATTCTCCTAGAACATCTATATGTTTAAGGGCAATATTAACTTAATACCACAACCTCTAAATCCATCATTGGAACAATTACTAAAGATTTCAAATGTCATTATTTTGGCTCATGAATTAGTTCCATGAATGAACCATCTACCTTCCCATAATAGTCTAGAAATTAAAGTTACATGAGATGTGACTATGACACAAGACACGAGTGCATCTAAAAAATTGAATTTAAACAAAGTTAGCATTACTTGGAAAGAGTGGAAATTATGTCCAAATGTTGGAAAAATGGGTTAGCCCACAAAGCACAATGAATGCTCCAAGTTGAAGAATTACCAATGTGAATAGAAAGACATTTGAGCAACTCAAAAAATATAGAGCTCAAGAGGGATTGAGAACTAAACCAAGGTGATCAAAAAATCATTGACTATTTGACATTGAAATATGTTCTCGTCATTCCACCATCCTTCTCCCTCACATGAAATAAATTGTGTATTAACACCAATAACCGTTCCCTCATAGACTCAATCCATGACATTAGAATTTATTGCCTTCCCAATTCCTATATTTCTAGTACCTTTAATGCCAATATCTACTTTATAAATCCCTATATAATCTATGATTAATGCATTTGCAATTACAACATCTTGACAAGAAGTGGATGAATATCCATACACTAGACCTATGATATCTCTTATTACTTTTCCACCAAAAAATATGCATTCATTTCCTTGGATTGTAAAATCTTGCTCAAATTTTTCATTCAAATTTGTGTCTCCACATAAGTTCAAAGTCATATTGTGTTCTACACTAACGAGGTGGTGAAGAAATGTTGTAGTTACATTCAAACACTTTCTATAAGTGCATAGAGATAAAAAAAAATTCATACATTTGAGTGATACTTATTTCAAATTTGAGGTCTACTCCATCTCTTGAATGGTTGTGAGATTCGTGCATTGAAAGTTCACAAGGATCTTTGTAACTAAGCCATGTAGTGCTATTGTATTTGATGAAAGACTACTAAGCCTAAAGGCATTAGATATAGAACTTATGCAAGTCTCAGAAGATACTAAAGGAACTCTTAGCTAACGTGTCCTATACTCATATTGAGCTATAGTAATTCCAACTAAAGCATTCACATAGAAACAAGAGCTTTCATTGTCTTACTCAAAACATGTAGGACTTGATAAGCATTTCATCATTGCAAAATGATTTGGGATATTTATGAAAAAGACTTATCAATAGACACATTAATTTTGATATGATCAAGATGGGTTAAAAAGGATAGCTCACATGCAATTGGAAGACCAACATAATTTATAAGAGAAATATTTGATGACACATGTTAATTAATGATTGTGAAAATATTAAAATTCGTTAAAGTAAAAAATACAGACAACATAGCATCATCTCAAATTGAGAATTGCATAAAATTTTGTTTAAAAGCTCAAAAAAAATCTCTTGATTCAAAACCCAATGGTCACTAGTCAAGATCCCAAGCATGTTTTCCTCCATTTATTTTTTCTCTCTTGTAATGTATTTTCTTTTATTTGACACATGTTTTACAATTTGACCATATGTTTTTTCTCATTTTCATGACAAGTGTACATTCTGACAAATGATTATTATCAGATTCTACAAAGTCCCTAGAAATTTGAAGTCTCTAGGACCTAAAGGACTTATCCCCACCCTAGACTTGTTTGAATTCTTGGGCCCCACTTTAGATGCACTCCTTCATTGCAAAAAGTTTCTTAGTTTATAATTTCATGAAATTTGGTTTGCAACCTCCTCAAACAATTCATAGTCTTATCCTAGTATGTCCAAATCCAAAAAGGTCCATATGTATTACTTTATTTTCTATTTTGACCTTTCTAAACTAGAGTCAGTGTGTTCATGTTTGTCATTTTGCATGCATACATCGTTGCCAATTATCAATCTTAGCTATTATTGTTAGGAGTTAGTGTAGAAATCCACTCAATTTCACTTGTTTACATGAGTTATTTACAATTGATGACACTTAAAAACTAAGAAAAGAGTCATCTATGTTGTGTTATAGGAGGATCTTTGGGAGATAAAGATAAGTGTCTAAAGTTAAATGACTAGACTTCATAAGAGGTTGGAATGCATATAATCAACATAAGATTAACTTTAATGCGTTCCACGCAAGGTTTTCCAAATAACAATCTAAGATATTCCAAAGTACGAATTAATATTAAGCATATGACGGTGGATTAAAATCATTATCATTTAGAAATTATTTTGCATATATATGTTGTAATGATTAGTAGGATTGAACTAAGAGTGTCCCAATGACTTCATCCCATATCTCACCAACAATATATATTGGTTTGTAGTGGATTATATTGTGAGATTTCCTCACCAAAAAATGGAATCAAAGGGGTAGCATGTGAGGAAGAAGGAATGTCTTAAGAGTGTATAGTGCCCACAAAATCATTCATATTTGATGTGTCATTAGAATCAACATAATTCTCTTACACAATATCATATTCAATAGCAATAAAATCATGTATTTATATATTACATGTGGCCAGGAAATGGGTTTATATAGATTAGTAAGTTTTGGTTAGGAAGCAACTAAATGGTTTTCTTATCCTTGTCTACCTCAATCTGAATTATGTTTTATATAAAAATATCTTAAATTTATTTTCTAAGGCCTGTGCAAGATTGGTTATGATGCTCATTACCCATAAATTGCTTGACCATTGTAATTTTGAGGAAGAAACTTGGTAGGATCTAATGGACAATGGGGGAAAGAGAAGTCAAAGAAGATGAAGAATATTATTGAATGGTTCTCTCAGCTTTGTATTTTTTTGTGGAGTATTTTATTTAAAATATGGGACATTGTAAGCACTTATCACTTGATGCACATTCTCTTGGCTTCTCTAGTCTCTTTATTGTTTGAAATTTTTTGAGACTTATGAAACTTAGAACAGCAAGGATTGCTATGATGAATTAAAGTTGATTGATTTAACCTCAAGATTTTTCAAGTGTCTATAAATGTCTCTACAAGATAGAAAACTACTCAAATGTGCATTATTCTTAATGATTGGAAGTTCTTTAAGGAACATGATTTGGAGTTCACCATCGTCAAATTGATGTTTTATCTTTTCACATAAAATTTGGATGTGGATAATATAATCATTGATTAGCTCATTGATTTTTTGGGTACATTTAGTTAAGTCATTTATAGTTATTTTAAGACCCAAGATGATATGGAAATATTGCAAGAAAGCAATGGTAGCTCATAAAAGAGAATAGAACCTATAGGTAAAGAATAAATCCATTGCATAGAACAATCCTTAGGGTTGGTGAAAATAATTTAGCTACTTGATCTTATCTTTGTAAGCAAAATTTAGACATGTTATTAGTAAATGATTGTAAATGCATGTTTGGGTCACCCTTTCAATTTGATGACTCAAATCTAGATGCTTCAAAACCAAGGGGCAATGGATAAGTAACAACCTCATAAGCAAGTGGTGATCTATGTGGAAGGTTGTATGTGATGGAATTTTTATTATGATCCCATCTTGTTTCTTAAGATGGATCACATGAGATGTTAATCTTTATATTGTAATTTTTTTCCTTCAAATTTTTTGTGTATATTTATAACTTGAAATTTTAGTGCATGGATGTATTTTTTTCTTATTTTGATAAATATATATTTTTGTATAGGAGTGAATTTTCAACCCTTATGAAAATTTCCCTTTTAAAGATCCTCACCTTAGAAAACCAAATCCAAAGGCGAAATTCCACATCAGCAAGCTGCCTTTGTTCCACTTGGAATTTTTCTTTTGCATTGGTAGAAGAATATTTGTTAGAGATGCGCACAACACACAAACATTCGCATGGCACACTTATGTCCCTGATGGATTCCTACGTCTAAAGTTGGCAGAGGCGTTACACTTCCTATTGGGAATGATTTGTAACATCCCTCTTCAACCAACCAACCCGAAAATGCCTTACTCTCCTTACCTCACCTTCAAAAAGATTCATTCTTCATGAAACTCAATCCCCTTTTGGAAATCTCCAAGAATTCACCTCATCCCTTTGGTATCACTTCTTGCAATCTCTTCACTTCCATCACTTCAAGTAGCACTTTGGCACTTCATAGCAGCAGCAACAACACTCCATCAACTTCGTAAAGCAAGTATGGAACAATCCATTGCAGCATGGGATTGAGGTTTTGCAACACTTCCCTTCATCACTATTGAGGTTGTGGTGATTTTTCAAGCCTTCTTTCTCCATCATTGTCTATTGAGCTCTTGGTGGAGGTGGTAACGTTTCACTCCTCTCCTTTACGATTTGGTTAAGTAGATTTTACTATTTCGTAGTGTTATTCGTGTACTATCTTTCTTTACTTCTTTATCATAAATTTCTCTATCATTGCTATCTTGGTTGTCTATGGAGGTGGAAACACTGAAACGGGGGTCTGACTAAGGCAAACCCCTATATAGCCCCCAACAATTTTCCCTCTTTCTTGTGTGTAGGTGGGCGTGCATTTGGAGCTAGCTAGCAAACGAGCATCTTTGTGAGATTATCTTTGTCACCTTAGCCTTCATATATTTACTTTATCATATTCGTTTGTATCTTTCCTACTTCATAGTTTTATTTTGTTCCCTTAAAAGTGACTAGCTAGGCTGTCAGCTTGTTTTTTGGTGGTTCATACTGTGTTTTTAGTCCTCTAGTCGTATGGACACCAGCACACCTAAGAGATGCCAACGCGCCACACTATCATCCCAGAATTGTGCTTCCGTCCTCAGGCAGAGAGATACCTGAGGTACAATGTTGAACCTAAAAATTGTCTTTCCTAGCCCTAACTTATATTTTGGTTCTGAAGAGTGGTTGCAAGGCCTTATAGTCCTCATCATTCTCATCCCTCATTGTCTTGCCTAGCCCCAACTTATATTTTGGTTCTGAAGAGTGGTTGCAAGGCCTTATAGTCCTCATCATTCTCATCCCTCATTTGAAACATTCCTTTAGAGTGAGGTAAGTTAGGGTAGCCTTCCGCTCTTGGCTCTCTGTGACTTGGGGCCTTGACGTGGTCGGTGCCCCTCTCTTACATTTTTGGTGAACCCGATGTGAACCATTTTGGTTCCATTTTGTGATACCAAAAGCTCCTTTCCTCGTACTCTAGGAGTGTTGTAGGTGTGATTGTTGTGAGGCCTTCACCTTACAACCCAACCTACAACCCCTAGTAGGCATAGGTGGAAGGTTATGAAAGTGTTGCGTAACGAAACCTTAATTGGGTCACTGTCCTATTTTGTAACCTTTGAGGGGCTTTGTGAGAGTATTGTTTAGTGTGTGTGATGGCTTATTTTCTGCATCAACCTATCCCCTCTGCATATCCTGTGAGCAATGGTACTAGTATAACCTTCACCTCACAGGATCTGTTGATGGGTTTTAATAAAGAACCATCTCCTCTTTATATCCTTGTGTGAATCAATGAAAACATTGTAGCAAGTGTTCTTGTTGATCCAACATCTCAAGTGAATATCATAACTGAGGAGATCATGCTAATCAACTTTCTACATAAATATGGGTATAATCACTTGTAAGCACCATTCGCACACACAGTGGGCTTTCCATACCTCCTCGAGGTAGTATTGTCCTATTGGTTCTCGTTGGACCTAAATCAGTCTGAATGCTTCAGAGTGAAGCTAGGCATCCCTTAGATGGTAGCTATGAATGCAGTTCCCTCAATTGTGCACAAATGTTTGAAATTCATTCATGAAGGTTTTGTAAATGTGATTCACAACACTGGCTATAGACCACCAGTTGAGCAAGGTAGTTATTCCTTATATTACTTTTGGCCTGCACCTATTGATCCTCTCTCACCTAGGAAGGACCTCTTGTATCAAACTTATCAAAATTATAAGAAAGGGAGTTTAAGTCTAAAAGTAAGATACCCTCCATCACCCTATGTTGTGTCGCATAGGGAATGTTTAAAAGCTAACAGTGATGCCACCAAGGCATGTAGAAGAGAAGAAGAGAGGCGGTCTTGATATCCTCCTTCTTCCTCTTTTATTGTTCAGCCTGATGCGTCCTCTTGTCCCATTGTGGTACCATCAGATTCCACTTCGCATTTGTGGGAGAATCATATGGTACCCGCTTGGAAAAAGTTTAAGCGTCTCGCATTCAAGCTTCCTATCCTGCCCACGAGCCTAGGCCCATTCGATATGGTAGGAGAAAAGATTACCATGGGGAGTCCTCTCTGTCTCAGCCTCCATGACCTCCTACTACTTTTGCTCCCAAAGTAGTAAATAGGAAGAGGCCCATTGTTGAGGCACTAGAGTTGAGTCCCCCTACTGTCTCCCAACCTACCCTTCCTACTCCCATTTAGGATTTTGTTCCTCTATCAGAAATGGCTATAGTGGACACTCCCATGGCTGAGTAGGAGCCTTTTGTTCCTTCGCAACCTCTGGCCTCTAGCTTGAAGAGTTGTAGGAACTGCCTTATGCACAAGCATAAGCGTCAGTGAAAGGTTCTCGCAACTGAGCAGGCTACCTTACAGAGGAAGGAATAGGAGATGATCTCCCCTATATTAGGGCCTCCTTCCACATCCTCCTCTCTCCTCCCCTCTACTTTCATTCAATCTAGTTATGCATTCTTCTAGCTTCTGTTGTGAGTAAGAATGTGCCTGACCCTAAAAAGGTGCAAGTGTTCATTGCTCCTTCAATGGAACTTCCCTTGTTGATGTCCCTTCCATATGTCCCTCCTTTCCCAAAGCCCGTGAATATGTTGAATACTTTGGTCATATATGTTGTAGCTTTCTCCTCCTCGTCTTGCTTTGTGCCTCTCGCCTCATCTGTGGGGAGTTCACATCCCTGACAAGGTTGAAGGTAGAGGGTAATGAAGGGAGTAAAAGGATCCCACCTTCCCCAAAAGTTGGTCCTACATTACCTTGTTTTGTCCTAGTGACAGAGCAAGTCTCAGCTTACCCTGAGTTCGTCACCGATCCCGAGTGGTTCAGAGAGCCTAGCAGTGAATCTCGGGCTTAGTCCTCTCTGTCCATTGAGGTGAAGCATGGCACTCTTGTAAAGTGTATGTTTAACACTTTGGATGAATTTTGGCCTTGTCAGCGATCTCCACAAAGTCGTTGACCTTAGCTCCATAAGAGCTTAGTGGAGGGGACCTTGTGGGGCCCTCTTCCTTAGTCCTTGTTGCAGGAGGGTCGGAAGCACCTCCCCTTAACATTCCACCACTGCAAACTTGTCCTCCTTCCCCTACAATGATCTAGAGTGGGAAGCGGATGACCTCTTGGTCAATCAGTGTTAGGGAGAGGTCCCTTCTTTATCTTTAAATTAGATGTGTGTTAGTGTTGTTATGTGTTCCCCCGTGATTGTTCTATGTGTTCCTGGATGACCCCTATCACCCTTGTTGGTGCTTGGATACAGGAGTGATTTTTGTGTCGTAAATTTTATTCTATTTGTATCATCATTATTCCATGTTTGTGACTTGATTTTTGGAAAATTAGGGATGATGCAAAGTGTTGGGGGCATTTATGCTTCCCTTCTATGTTGACCCAATTTTTTATTTTTACTTTGTCTTCTTGTGCATTCTTCTCATGGTCTGATACAATAGGGGTTTGATGACAGTTCATTTTATATACTATTATTATACTTATATATATTTATGAGTATTTTTTACCCTGAAATATCAAATCACCCCAATGTCCTTTGTTTGTGTTCATTTCTCCTTTTCTCTTCTCTTATATTTCTCTCTTCTTTGAGTTGTCCCTTTCATGTGTGACAATGCCATTTCCATGACACATCAATTTTCAGAAAATGTATTCATTTTCAACAAATCTTTTCTCGAGAATCTTCACCAACTTTTTTCAAAGAATCGAATTCTCGACTTGAAACCCTAACGGAACTTGTTTCCTTCATCATGGGTTCGCAAAGAAAGAAATTGAGACCTTTTCTTTAAGGTGGGAGCAACTTCGACCTTCCCCTCACAAGGGGGCATTTTCTTCCTTTCAAATTCCTTAATGAAGTGAACATCTTTCAAAAGGATTCCTTGATGATGAATGGATTTGAGAAAAATGTCCTTTGTACTTTCAAATAGCGTGTCCCTTGAGTGGACCTCTCTCTTCACATCGGGTTCTTGAGGGACCCCTTTGAAATACTTCCAATTTAATTGATTGCATGTATGGCCGCTTTCAAACATGTTCTATCTACAGGTAAACATGTCACTTTACAGGTGCACCTGTAAAGCCACTTTCCGACTCTGTGGAGTCTCCTTCTCTTGGTTTCCTCCATGTGAGAGATCTTGGGGGATGCCTCCTTGCATGTCTGTAGGCCTGTAAGACACTTTCATCTTAGTTTCCTCCATGTGAGAGATCTTGGGGGACACCTCCTTGCAGGTATGCAAGCCTGTAAGGTGATTTTTTCTCTGGGTATCCTTCATGTGAGAGATCTTGGAGCACACCTTCCTTGCAGGCCTATGGGTCTGTAAGGTGATTTTTGTGTATCTTTCATGTGAGAGATCTTGGAGGACACCTTCCTTGTAGGTCTACAGGTCTGTAAGGCGCTTTTCTTAGTTTCCTTCATGTGATAGATCTTGGAGGACACCTTCCTTGCAAGTCTACGGGCCTATGAGGCGCTTCCTTCTTGGGGCTTCCTTCATATGAGATATCTTGGGGGTTGCCTCCTTGTAGATCTATAGGCCTGTAAGACACTTTTATTCTACAACTTCATAGTTTTGCGGGGCTATGAAGTCTTTTACTTGTCCTACGCTCTCAAGTTCACCAGATCGCAGTCTGCTTCCTCAACAATTCAAGTATAAATTTCTAACCCTACTACCTTTCTAATCTACTTTACTGAAGCACTCATCAGTATTTGTGCTTTCTAAAGTGGGGGAAAAATGTATAGGAGTGAATTTGTACCCCTTGCGCAAATTCCTCCTTTACACATGCTCACCTTAGAAAACAAAATCCGAAGGCACAATTCCACATCAACAAGTTTCCTTCATTCCACATGGCATTCAAATTTTGTGTCGGTAAAAGAATATATTTCGAAGACACACATACAGCACACAGACATCCGCCTAGCGCGCTTACGTCCCTGATGGATTCCTATGTCTGAAGTTGGTAGAGGCATTACACTTCCTATTGGGAACAATTTCTAACATCCATCTTCAACCAACCAACCTAAAAATTCCTTATTCTCCTAACCTCACCTTCAAAAATATTCATTCTTCATGCAACTCAATCCTCTTTTGGCAATCTCCAAGGATTCACTTCATCTCTTTGGTATCACTTCTTGTAATCTCTTCACTTCCATTACTTAAGCAGCACTTTGGTACTTCATAGCAGCAGTAACAACACTCCATCAACTCCATAAAGCAAGTGTGGAACAAGCCATTGCAACGTGGGCTTGAGGTTTTGCAACACCTCCCTTCATCACAGTTGAGGTTGTGGTGATTGTTCAAGCCTTCTTTCTCCATCATTGGCTAGTGAGCTCTTGGTGGAGGTGGTAACACTTCACTCCTCTCCTTTATGATTTGTTTAAGTAGATTTATACTATTTTGTAGTGTTATTCATGTACTTTCTTTCTTTACTTCTTTATCATACATTTCTCTATCATTTCTATCTTGGCTATCTGTGGAGGTGGAAACACCGAAACAGGGGTTTGACTGAGGTAGACCCCTATACAACCCCTAACAATTTTCCCTCTTTCTTGTGTGTAGGTGGATGTGCATTTGGAGCTAGCTAGTGAATGAGAATCTCTGTGAGATTATCTTTGTCACCTTAGCCTTCATATACTTACTTTATCATATTTGTTTGTATCTTTCCTACTTCATAGTTCTATTTTGTTCCATTATAAGTGACTAGCTAAGTCGTCAGCTTGTTTTTTGGAGGTTCATATTGTATTTTTGGTCCTCTAGTTTTATGAATTCCAGTGCACCTGAGAGACGCTAGTGTGTCATGCTATTGTCCCAGAACTGCACTTCCATCCTCAAATAGAGAGCTACTGGAGGTATAGTGTTGAACCTAAAAACCGACTAGCCTAGCCCTAGCTTAGATTTTAGGTCTGAAGAGAGGTTGCAGGGTCTTATAGTCCTCATCATTCTCGTCCCTCATTCGAAACATTCCTTTAGAATAAGGTAAGTTAGGGTAGCCTTCTACTCTTGGCTCTCCATGACCTAGGGCCTTGATGTGGTCAGTCCCCCTCTCTTACAATTTTTAACTAAATATTAAAATATGTGTGTATTGAAACATAGTTGTTTCTGTTTGACATCAACTTTCATATTAACTATTTATCTAAAATAGAAAAAAAATATACCATCTTGATATGAATTCTTTTATCTAGTGCACCATATTTTTTCATATTTTTTTTCTTGACATGGCAATCAACCTAATATTTTGTGTTGATAACCTACTTTTAGTAAAAATAAAAAATAAAATATAAATAATAATTAAACTATTAAACTATATATATATATGTATATAGATGAAAACTACACTTATGGATCTATAAAAGGGTATTTTTATATTTTATAAAATGTTATTTACAATGAGTAGGAGTTGTTGAAACATCAAGTTTTTCAAATAATTTTATTTTTTTGGTAAATTGGCTTCAAAGTGGTGCTACATATGCATTTAGCCAAGAAAAATAGTTGGAAAAGTTGTGGACATATCTAACTTAGCTAGAATGAATCTTACTAGATCATATGTTTGACCAAAATTGATTTTTAGTTAGAAATACTTAAATTCACTTGTGCTGATAAGTTGGCCAAAAGTGTGACAAAACTTTGTACTTTTACCCTAGAGGAACATGAAATATCTCCCACCTGCAATTTTTAGATGACACCCTTCTTTTTGAAGCAATTAAGGCTAAAGAGGTCAACACCTTTAAAAAGGTTTTGAGCAAGTATGAAGTTGTGGCTAAACAAAAGGTTAACATCTCAAAATCCAAAATTTTCTTCTTAAAAGAGGGGTGTTTGGAAAGACTTTAGATTCAAAGAATCCTTGGGTATGAGACAAATTTCCTCCCAAGTAAGTACTTGGGAATGCCTTTAGTTACAAAATATTGTCTGAAAGAGAGTGGAATAATGTAATCAATAGAATGCAAGTGATGTTGTCTTCCTAGAAGGGCAAGTGGCTCTCCTTGGCTGGAAGAATTACCCTTATTAAGGCTTCTCTAATGGCAGTGTTAGTTTACACTATCTGTTTTTTAAATCCCCAGCAAGGTGGCTAAATATTTTGAGGAAGTGAAAAGTTGATTCTTATGGATGGGGTGTGAAGAAAAATTTAAGTACAACTTGGTCAAGTGGGATGAGGTGTGTAGGTCGATTATGCGGGGTGGGTTAAGCATCAAAAAAGTAAGGCTATGAATCAAGCTTTGGGTACTAAATTGGTTTGGAGGATATATAATGAGAAAGATAAGCCTTGGAGTAGGGTTTTACAGGCCAAGTATCTACATAACAATGTGGATAATTTGTTCTCTTGCGAGCTGCCCAAAGAATCAAGTATTTGGAATTTTCTCAAGACTTGTCACTTTTTGAGCTCGGATATGATTTGGAGAATAGGAAGAGTGATATGATTAGATTTTGGAGGGACTACTAGTTGGAGGATAGTGCCTTCAAGTATCAACATCCTTAGGTTCCTTTGATGACACATTTTGAAGTGGTGGAGGGGATATGGGTTAAAGATTACATTGAGGGTCACCCTCCTTTTAGATCTTCAAAGAGGTTAAAAGCCCCTGTGGAAAAGTTGTGTTCAGCTTGTGAAGAGATACAAGGAAAACTTGATAAATGGTCATTAGTGGGAGAGGTCAACAATGACAAGCTATTTTTGAAAGGGCATGGAAATGGTGTTGTGATGATCAAGGGATATTTCAATACCTATTTTTCAAAGGTGACATCCAAAGGGAATCCAAAAATATGGAGTAATTTTTGCATCCTGAAAATGAAAGCTTTTTTATCGATTTCTTAGAAGAGGAGAGCCTTGACATGGGACAAACTTCAATTTTTGGGAAAGTTTGGTCCTTTTTATGATGTAATATAATTTCACACTACCCTCACACAAATTTATTCAATACCAATAACAACAAACAAGATGGAAATATTTGCAACAACAGATTTAATCTTCTTTATTAAACTTGCAACAAGGTTTCACAATTTTAATAAAATCTAATTACAAAAGTTTGTGTAGCCATATAGGCTGAAGAAAATAATTACAAAAATGTATATAAGTTTTCTATTTGACAGAAAACAACATCCACAACAAACTATAGGTTCTTCTCCTTCAAAACACCTTCCTACACTATGAACTTGACTCCCAAATCTACACTCTTCAATCACCAACTTTGTTGTTCTTCAACCATGGATTCCAAAATCCATTTTTTGTTGCAAAAAACCTCCAAAACCAGCAACCACAATGTCTACAATCATCCTCCAGGAAAAGCTACACCCCACTCTAGCAACTCCAAATTCTAGAAAATTAAGATTCCAAGCAACATTGTCAAAAATCCCTCTCTACAACCACTATCTCCTAACAACTTTGAAACTCTCTCCTTTCCACGGCCAACCTAGAAATCAATTAATTTTCATTAATTTTGAAATGTGACTCTCCAATGCATATTTGCACTTCTTCCAAGATGGCATGTCTCCACTAGTCGTCACATTAATGCATTGCCTTCACAATTTGAGCCCATCTTCAAAAACTACCCAGCATGCACATCATGGGTGTCCCACACATGTCTGAAACTAATAATGTAAATTAAATAATCTACAAAACTTCATAATCCCCAAGAAAATCCCACTCCCAATTTGATTTTTTCCAATTAAACACCAAAATTTTCATTTCCAACACGTTTTCCAATTCAACCTTTGCAACCAAAATTTTCCCAATTATTAAATTCTAATTTTTGGACAAAGAAAATCAAAATATGACATAAAACATTATTCCAAACCAAGTCACATAAAAATTTTAAATCTTTTTGGTGATGCAAGATTGCTCTTACACCCTAGATGTTCCTAAATTAGACACCCGGGGTAGGAAAAAATTTGTGAATATGATTCACAAAATGGAGTTGATTGGTAGTACCACCCTTTCAAATTGCAAGCAATCTTCAGCAAAATTCATCACTGAAATTTGTACCTTTGATAATTTCTTCTTTCTCCTCTTCAGTATCTCATCAAAACATTCACCATCCTCCAACAACCCTGCACTCCATTCTTTTATCCTCTCATGGACTTGTATCCACCATGTACCCTCCTCCTAATACCATATTTTCTCCTCTCTACTCTCGTGGGATTTGACCCGCCACTAACTGACCACCTCCACCAAATTTCACCTACAACATCCTCTATAGAAGCTACAAGCAAATATGCACTATCCACACACCAATCTACAACATCATTCAAATCTTTCCCTACATACAAATCAATACTAACAAAATCTATTTGTACCATCTCTTTTTCTCTTTCTACACTCACTACCTCTTTCATCTCAACATGCAAATCATCTCTACTTTCATCTTCATAAAATTCAAAAACATAAGTCATTACCTCTATTTTCACATGTTCATCTAGTATCACTGCAACATCTATCTTCTCACTATCTACTGCAATCTTTTCATCTACACAAAATCCAATTTCATCTTCATCATAAAAATGAAAAATATTATGCATTACCTCTTTCTCTATAACCTTTTCCTCGCCACTTTTTTTTGCCATATCTTCTTCACCTTCACTCTTAGCTACAATTTTATTTGTAATGCTTTTAAGTCCTCCAAAGGACATTCATCTACTACTACAACATCATTTTTCTCTTCAATTGTTACACCTTATTTTTGCCTCTCAACCTCTACTACACTTTTCCCTTCTTTCTCACTCTCTTTCTCTATTCCTTCCTCAAAGCATTCTTCTACAAGATTTGCTCCTTCCTGTTCACTTGCATACACACTATGAAAAACTTTTTGACTTTCTTCTTTGGCATTTCTTCAAACACTTTCCACAGACTCTCAACCTTCAACATCTTCAAACTTACTTTTGCAACTTGCACATATACCTGCAACACATATACCTACAACAAGACTCACATACACATCTATCCTCTACCCAACAAAGATATTTGGAAGACACACCTCTCACTTCCTCTACCCACTATTAGTGAAGGAACTATGTGCAACTTCTACCCAACTTCAATCCATGTTGGAGGACAAGCAACATTCTCTCATACACATTTCATCCAACCCAAGGTCCTAGTGCAAATTTCCTCACATCGGCGCTTCTACCTACACACTCGGAACTCCCACTCTGATACCATTGATTTAAGATAATTTCACACTACCCTCATACAAATTCATTCAACACCAATAACAGCAAACAAGATGGAAATATTTGCAACAACAGATTTAGTCTTCTCTATTAAACTTGCAACAAGGTTTCACAATTTTAATAAAATCTAATTACAAAATTTTGTGCAGCCATAAATGCTGAATAAAATTATTACCAAAATAGATATAAGTCTGCTATGTGACAAAAAAAAACATCCACAACAAACTATAGGTTCTTCTCCTTCAAAACACCTTCCTACACTGCGAACTTGACTCTCAAACCTACACTCTTCAATCACCAACTTTGTTGTTCTTCAACCATGGATTTAAAAATCCATGTGTTGTTGCAACACACCTCCCAAACCAGCAACCACAATGTTTGCAATCATCCTCCAAGAGAAGCTACACCCCACTCTAGCAACTCCAAATTTTGGAAAATTAAGATTCCAAGCAACATTGTCAAAAATCCTTCTCTGTAACCACTATTTCCTGACAACTTTGAAACTCTCTCCTTTCGACACCCAACCTAGAAATCAATTAATTTTCATAAAATTACAAATGTGTAACTCTCCAATGTATGTTTGAACTTCTTCCAGGATGAAAGGTCTCTACTAGTCGGTACATTAATTCACTGCCTTCACAATTTAGAGCCCATCTTCAAAAATTGCCTAGCATGCATATCATTGGCATCCCACACATGCCTGAAACTAATAATGCAAATTAAATAATCTGAAACACTTAATAACCCCCAATAAATTCCCACACCCAAATTGATTTTTTCTAATTAAACATCAAAATTTGCATTTCCAGCACGTTTTCCAATTCAGCCTTTGCAACCAAAATTTTCCCAATTATTAAATTCTGATTTTTGAACAAAGAAAAACAAAATATGACATAAAACATTATTCCAAACCAAGTCACATCAAAATTTAAATCTTTTTGGTGATGCAAGATTGCTCTTACACCCTAGATGCTCCTGCATCACGTTGTGTCATGTGCAAGATTTAGGAGAGCAACAATTGTTTTTTTGTTCACTGTGAGGTGGCTTAGCAAATATGGTGTCGCTTTTGGGCTAAGTGGGGATCTAAGTGGGTGATCTCAAAGGATGTGGTCAACCTATTTGACTCTTGGGTAACCAAAATTGTGAGCCCAGGTCTACAATTGATTTGGGATGTGCCTCCTACAATTATAGTGTGAACTATTTGGATTGAAAGAAACCATCGAATTTTCAAAGATGAGTGAAATGTTGATAGGCTTTGGGATAGGGTGGTTGGAATTATTGGAGAGTTGGGGGATATCCACGGGAAATATTATTGGGCATTGGAGGAAGATGAGAGTGGATGGGCTAACACTTGGCCCATATTTAAATGGTTTGTGTTGACGCATGTCCATGTCCTTGGACAATGCAAGAAGCTTGAGTGGGGGATGTCGGAACTGAGGTGGTTTAAGTTGAACTTTGATGGGGTAGAAAAAGGGAATCTAGGCAAAGCCAACGATGGAGGGGTCTTTAGAGATGCTTTGGGAAAATCAATTTTTCTCTATGCTTTGGACTTTGGTACTGACACTAACAATCTAGTTGAATCCAGTGCCATGTTGTGGGATTAATGATAGCCAAAGAGAAAGGGTGAAGCAAACTTTATATTGAAGGAAATTCCAAGCTTGTCATTGGGGCTATGGAAGGGGGAGAAACTCCCAATTGGAGACTTGAAGTGATCATAGATGCAGCTAAAATCTTACTTGGCGAATTAGAAGGGGTAAAGATCACTCATATTGGAAGGACCAGGAACAAATTTGTTGATCGGGCAATGAATGAAGGAGCCTTTTTTAGAATGAAGATTGATTTCTCTTCTAAAGAATGGATTGAGGGAATTTCATTTGAGGATTCTTTGTTGGTCTCTGGTGATAGGTCTGATATGGCTCCCAATTAGTTTGGTGAGTTGTTTAGTCTCTTGTTCCTTGGTTGCTATTTTGGTCAGGCATGATGCTCTGTGTGGCAGTTTTAGTCGTTGTATTTTATGCTCTTTTATATACTTGTAATTGGGACTTTTCCCTTCTTTCCTTTTTTCAATTTCCTAGTCCTTTTAAAACCAGGTTTCTTATATCAAAAAAAAAGAAGCTTAGAGGCAACACCAAGCATGGGTAGGGTAGGAAAAATCAAGGTCACACAATAAAGCTCAAACCTATAGCTATGAAGTACTAATAAGAAGGAAATATAACCCTAATAAGATCTAAAAATATGATAGAGAAATTAGAAACATGAATTTGAAACTCTAGTTGTAAAGAAGGATAAACCCTAAGGTAAAACACTAGGGGGTGTAAAAGCATATGAGTTCACCAAAATGTAAGGGAATAAAATCTCTTTTACAAAAATCTAGGTTAATTAAAACAAAGCAAATAATAAGCCTACAATTGAACTAGATTTAATTAGTTAGGAAATTGTTTATTTAACTAAAAATAAATGAGATAATTAAGTCGAGGGAAATGTGCTCTTAGCTTTGAGAAAAACAATGAAGAATAATATCCATGGAACAATTGATGTAACATTTTCTGATAGTGGTACAAAGGTGGAAGAAGGGTCTTCCCAAATCTATCTCCCAAATGCACATGAGAGTTTGGGTTTGAGACTGAATAAGGTGGATTTTGGCATTGTTTAGGCTAAATCCTTAGATACTCTTTTGAACTTTACAACTTGGTTGTAGTTGTTTTGATTCTCATTTGATAGCTTAGCTACAGATATGATTTCCTACCTTCTAAAATTGTTGTGTATGCTTTGAATTGTTCCTATCTGATATACATTATTTTGTATCACTTGCAAAATTAATTTACCTCATAAGGTTTGAATGGTGTTCCCACCTACAATAGAAACCCCTCCTCGATGTTCCTGAGAGCTATTTTTTTCACTCCCTGCTCCATCTAGGGTTGGTGTGGTTGTTGGTGTCTTCATCGATGGAGTGGTTGCATCCCCCTTGGTCGGGGATCTGGTTTCCTACAACCCAATGACTTTTTGGCCTGAATCTAATAGCTCAGGCCCATGTTTTTTCCCTTTGAACCACTGTGATTAGCCTAGTCATCTGGTGGGCTTTCGTAAGTTGGCTACATCTACTTTGTAACCCCCTTTGAGTTTGAGGTAGTTGCTACTGCAAAAAATGATATTTGTATAGATTTGGAGATGTGTTTCCCAATGTTAACAAGGATTTCGCTTTACTTCTGCCTCTTATGACATATCTTCTGTCGCCCTCGTCTTGAGTTGCCTAGCATAGGATCTTATTCGGTCTACCTCTGTGTTGCTACTAGCATTCCTACTCCAGTGAATAGGGCTTCTCTTGGGAATGGTGTGTTAATTTTTGTAGCTTGGATAGGTGTCTCCATTCCCAAGAAATATTTAATTAATTAATTAATTTTTTTGGAGACTTCTAGAAAGGAGTGAGTTCTCCAAATAATTATTTAATTAATTGATTGATTCCTCCAGAGACTTCTAGAATCCAGTTAGTTAGGGTTTGTTAGAGTCTAATTAATCTTAGCCATCGATTGAGATTAAATCATGGCCATTTATTTTTCAATGAGAATAGTATAAAAGGGGATCAATGTGAATTTGGAGAACACACACTTAAGAAACATTTACAGTGATAGCAAATAAATTTACAATGAGAGCAAATAGTCTTGTAGTGATAGCAAGGGCACAATGATAGCGTTGGAGACAACAATAGTGGAATTTCAGTAGGAGAAATTGAGGGAAGAATTTCCAGAGAAGAATATTTCCAGAGCTCTGCCTGTAAGAGGCAAGCAATTTATGTATCTCTTAATTTTCTGAAGTTTAATAAAATTCCTCATCTGCAGTATTGGTTTTCCCTTAGGGGTTTTTCCAAGGACAATTTGTCTAAAAATATTGTGTTCATTATTTTGCATCTTTTCTTCTATATTCCTGTGATTTTATTTGTGAAGTTGTAGTTGTGTTATTTTTCAATACTTGTGAATTAATTTTTGGCAATCAAATAATCTATTTAGATACAAGATTAATAATCAATAACTACAATAGAATTTTCACATGGTATCAAAGCTAATTTGAGGGAAAAATAGGCTTAGCGCAAGCGCAGGAAGGTAAATTGAGGGTTTATAAAACCCAGTTCTACCTCTTTAGAATTATTTTTATTATTATTATTTTATCTTTTGAGATGGCCTCGACAAGTTTAAGAGATCAGGACAGATTGGATGAGGCCTCAAATTTTGGTGTCTGGAAAGCAAAAATTTCTTTATTGTTGGAAGAGAATGGTATCAAAGAATATGTGACCCGTGTTGTAGTTGTACCTATAGATCCAAAGTAGCTCTTAGCATATAAGAAGGAAGATTCCAAGGTGAGGAGGTTGATTCTTGATGGTGTCAAGGACCATATTGTTCCACATATTACAGAGTTAGATACAATGAAGAAGATGTGGGATGTCATTCTGAATTTGTACCAGAATGCTACCACTAACCGAAAGTTGATTCTCAGAGAAAAGTTGAGGAATACTCAGATGAACAAGGGAGAAGATGTTACAAGTTACCTCACCAGACTCAGACTTGTCAAGGATGAGTTGGCAACTATTGGAGATAAACTAGATGATGCGAGCTAGTACGAATAGCCATAAATGGGTTTACTAAGTAGTGGGATGTCTTTGCTCAAGTTATTAATGGACGAGACACCTTACCAAGTTGGGATCAACTATGGAGTGACTTCACTCAGGAGGAGCTTCGACTAAGTCTTGTCAGTGGAACTAGCAGTAAGAGTTAGAAAAGTGAGGCAGAATAGGAAAATGTTGTCCTAGCAGGAAAAGGGAAAGCGAAGAAGGGGTCTAGCAAAGGATCAAATCCACAAAGTGAGAAGAAGGACTTGTCTAAGATCAAGTGCTATGGGTGTCACAAGTTTGGCCACTATGTCAGCAATTTCCCACAAAGGAAGAAGAATGAAAAGAAAGGCAAGAAGCAGACGACAGCCTCAGCAAGTATAGATGAGCTCTCTGGTAGAATGGAGGATGAGTTTGTACTCACAGCTTGTATGGTTAGCTCAACCTCACAAGGTGTTTGGTATATAGACAATGGGGTGTCATTTCATATGACAGGAGTTAAATAGTACTTCTCCAGTTATAAGGAGGAGGACATCAGAATCCAAATTTCTATGGGGAACATGTCCAAACTCAATCTAGTTGGGAAAGGGACTATTCTATTTCAGAGGGAGAATTGCAAGTTGATTCCCATTCATGATGTGTTGCATGTGCTAGGCTTGGGTATGAATCTAATTTTCATATCCATCCTTCAAGATAAAGGAAACAATGTACTCTTTAGAGGGGGAATATGTTAATCAAGCATAAGGATTGGAAATCACCCGTAGCTATTAGAGTTAGGAGTGACCGGCTTTACAGGTTGTAGTTTGATACTCATAAGGCACTGATGAGCAACAGTAATTCTAGAAATCAAGGAGAGCTATGGCATAGGAGAATGGGCCATATACATCATAGAGCACTTAAATTGCTTCGTGAGACAATGACAGGTGTTCCAGAGGTGAGCACAAAGCATGATGATGTATGTAAGGGATGTGTATTGGGGAAGTTTGTGAAAGCAACTTTTCCAAGGAGTAACACTAGATCCAAGGGTGTTCTTGATCCAGTACATTTAGATATATGTGGACCAATATCAACGAAGTCTCTCAGAGAATACAAGTACTTTGTTAATTTTATTGATGATTTCTCTAGGAAGACCTGGATATACTTCTTGAAGACCAAGGATGATGTTTTCAATCGCTTCCAAGAGTTTAAAGCTCTTGTGGAGAATTTGACAAGCAGGAAGATAAAGGTATTTCGGTCAGACAATGGAGGCAAGTACAAGGGAAAGAGTTCCAGCAATTTTGTACCAGGGAAGGAATCAAGAGAGAGTGGATTATTTGGATTGTTCCTTACAACCCACAGCAGAATGGGGTTGCTAAGAGGAAGAGTCAATCTATATCGAAGGCAGCAAGTGTTATGATGTATGACCAGGATATGCCATGTTACTTATGGGTAGAAGCATGCAGTATGGCAGTATACACATAGAATAGGGTTCCACATAAGGTATTGGGAAAGATGACACCAAAGGAGGTTTTCTCAAGGGAGAAGACAGACGTTAGCCACTTTAGGATATTTGGGAGTTTGGCATATTGTCACATTCCAGGGCCTACACGTTCCAAGTTAGACTAAGGAGAGAGGGTACTTTGTGAGGTATAGTGAAACCTCAAAGGCATATCGGATATTTATTCCAGGGGCCAAGAGGATTATAGTTAGGCACAAGCTCAAGTGTTGAGAGTTCATAGAGTATGGAGCAACATATGCAGCAGATCCAATAGATGCATCAAGAAGACATGGAGGTTGATACTTCATCCTCTATAATTGGTAGTGGGAACCAACAAACACATAGGGATACTCAAGAGTTTGTGGGATCTCCTAGGATGAGCAGTAGACAACGGAGACAACCAGCGAATTATAATGACTATATGGCATTATTTAGTTAGTTGGTAGATAGTGATCCTTCCATCTATCAAGAGATTACACAACAGCAAGTGTGGCAAGATGCAATGGTTGAGGAATATACCTCAATAGTGCAAAACAATGTATGCGAGGTTGTGCCTAGATTGAAAGATAGGGAAATGGTTGGATCACGCTAGATCTATAAGATCAAGCATGGTGCAAATGGTAGCATCAAGAAATACAAGGTTCGGTTCATGACCAAGGGGTTCTCTCAAAAGGAGGGAATAGACTATGAGGATACATTTGCTCCAATGGCTAGGTATACTTCTATACGAGCCATGATCTCACTTGCAACACAGACGGGATGGTAGATCCATCAAATGGATGTCAAGATGGCAGTTCTTAATGGTGAATTGAAAGAGGAGGTATACATAGAACAACCAGAGGGCTTTGCAGCACACAGCAGTGAAACCCACATGTGTAGATTGAAGAGAGCTTTGTACGAACTCAAGCAGGCTCCCAGGGCGTGGTATGAGCGCATTGATAGATACTTGCAAGGAATGGGATTTGTGAAGAGTGAAGCATATGTTAACCTCTACTACTTGGTGGTTGGGGGTGAGGTTCTCATTCTTGTTCTATATGTGGATGACTTGTTTAACATAGGTTCATTGGGACTCATAGAGGAGTGCAAGAGGGACCTTGCAGCAGAGTTCGAGATGAAATATTTAGGGCTTATGCACTACTTTCTAGGCATGGAGGTATGGAAAATAGATGGAGATATTTTACTTGGACAAGGGAAATACTACATCAAAATCTTGAGGAGGTTCGAGATGGAGGATTGGAAATCCATGTCTACTCCTATGATCACAAATTGGAAGAAGATAGACTCATCCAGTGAGAAGGATGCAGACCCCACCTTATACAGATAGTTGATTGGATCTCTCATGTATTTGGTCAACACCAGGCTAGATATATTCTTTGTAGTAAACTCTCTTAGTTAGTTCATGGTTGAGCTGAAGAGAGTGCACTGGATACCAGCAAAGTATGTGTTGCAGTATTTGTGTGGTACAATCGAGTATGGGATCAAATATACTTGAGGTGATGGTATTAGGTTGATAGGCTATACTGACATAGATTCAGAAAGCAGTATATTAGACAAGAAAATCACTTCAAGGTGTTGCTTTAGCTTGGGATCAGGAGTTGTCTCTTGGTACAGCAAGAAACAGAAGTTTGTGGCTTTGAGTTCTGCAGAGGCAGAATACATAGCAGCTAGCATGGCAATACATGTGTGAGGCGATATGGATTTGGAAGTTGTTGGTGGCCTTGTTTGGTTAGAGGGTTGAGACTACGGTGATACACTGTGACAATCAGAGTTGCAAAAAAATTTCTAAGAATCTGGCTTTTCATGATAGGTCTAAGCATATAGACATCAAGTATCATTTCATCAGGGATTGTGTACAGTGGGGGATTGTTCGGCTACAATATATACCTACAGATCAGCAGGTAGTAGACATTTTGACAAAAGCATTGGGGAAGGAAAATTTCATCTTCTTCAAAGATAGGTTGGGTGTCATGCAGAGCATCTTCCTCGCTAAGAGGGAGTGTTAATTTTTGTAGCACAGGTGTCTCCATTCCCAAGAAATATTTAATTAATTAATTAATTTTTTTGGAGACTTCTAGAAAGGAGGGAGTTGTCCAAATAATTATTTCATTAATTGATTGATTCCTCTAGATACTTCTAGAATCCAGTTAGTTAGGGTTTGTTAGATTCTAATTAATCTTAGCCATTGGTTGAGATTAAATCATGGTCATTGGTTTTTCAATGAGACTAGTATAAAAGGGGATCAATGGGAATTTGAAGAACACACACTTGAGAAACATCTATAGTGATAGCAAATAAATTTGTAGTGAGAGAAAATAGTCTTGCAGTGATAGCAAGGGCACAATGATAGTGTTAGGGACAGCAGTAGTGGAATTTCAGCAGGAGAAATTGAGGGAAGAATTTCCAGAGAAGAATATTGTCAGAGCTCTTCCTGTAAGAGGCAAGTAGTTTATGTATCTCTTAATTTGCTAAAGTTTAATAAAATTCCTCACTTGCAGTACTGGTTTTCCCTTCGGGGTTTTTCTAGGGACAATTTGTCCAAAAATATTGTGTTCATTATTTTGCATTTTTTCTTCTCTATTCCTATGATTTTATTTGTGAATTTGCAGTTGTGTTATTTTTCAATATTTGTTGTGAATTAATTTTTAGCAGTCAAATAATCTATTTAGATAGGAGATTAATAATCAATAACTGCAATAGAATTTTCACATGATGGTGTTGGTGGTGTGCTACCTGGTGATTCAGTTTTGTGTTGCCAATGATCCTACACAACTATAGCTAGCTTAGGGTTCCTACCCACTCTTTGTTGCAAGATAAAATACAACCTTTACCCTATTCACAATCGTCCCCTATGGTGGTTTATAGATAGGATATGATTGAAAATAAAGACTCTTTTCTCCAATGGGGCTTGGTCTTCTCGACCTTCATAATTGGGTTCTAGAATCATAGAAATCTTTCACTGATGGTAAGATTGCACTATTTATGGGCTTCTTCATAGAAAATTTTATCTCTTTAAAAGAAAGTGGTTGTGGATGTGGGGAGAGCACTTTTTTTTATCAAGTCTTGGTTTATCTCCTTCAACCCCCTCTCTAAATCTTTCAATGATAGATTAGTTTGGGTTCAACTTCTGAATTTTCCTCTCCCTTTTTAGGAATTTTCTTGCTATAAGGCCATTAGCAATGTTATTGGTTGTTTCATGAAGGTTGACTTTACTACTTCCTAGATGGGTCACTCTACATTTGTTTGTATTATGGTGGACATATATATCTCCAAGGCTCTTCATGGGAATATTATTTTGATGGTGGGGGATAGGCCATGGACTCAACCATTTTACCATAAGTATCTTCACTTAGATGTAGACAATATTTTTCCATCAATCACCTAACTTTTGATTATCCACTCTCTCGACGTAAGAGGGTGACTAAATGATGGAGGAATGCTCACAAAGATCAATTAACTAGATTAATTCTTTCATCTCTCAAGTTGTTAGCTCCTCTTAGGATGACAAATCTTAATATTTTGGGTCCTCTCTTCTTGTTCCCCCTATGGTGAGTTAGGTTTTCAAGGGGGTTTCTAATGCAAATGACATAGCTCTAGTGATTCCCACTCTTTCAACTCATTTTGATGAGTCTCACCCATTGTCTAATCAAGCTTCTCAATGCCTCATTTCCTCAACTCCTATTTTACCCTTGGCTTTGATGCAACATCCACCTACTCCTAATATGGTTGATCAACGATTAGCAACACCAATTAGACACTCCTTTGATTGTGTTTCATCCATGGATGGGCTCCATAAGAGGGAATCCCCCTCTGTTCTCTTAGGTCTAAGGACTTAAGTGATAACATTTTTTTGGCAATTATTTTAAGGAAAAATAAAGATCTTCCCAAATCTATTTCCCAATTGAACCCCAGAGTGAAGTGTGTAAGATTGAATAGTGTAGGGTTTGGCATTATTTACTTTGTATCCCTAGGTACTCTTTAGATCTTAGCAACTTGGTTGTATATGTATTGATTATCATTTGGTAGCTTAGTTGGAGTTGTGTTTTCCTCCCTTATAGGATTGTTATGTATGCTTTGATTTGTTCTATCTAATGTACAAGATTTTTGGTCCCTTCAAAATAAATTTACCTATTGAAAACAATGGAGAATAAATTTTGATGGTGAACAAAATATAGCCTCCAAGTACAAAATTCACTACTTACAGTTAGATGAATATTTCAAGTTTGTGTAGTCTCAAAGACCTCTATGAGTTGTCCATGACATTGAGCTTAATTGGTTAAATTATTGTGTTCTCATTATGGAGACCTAAGTTTAAATCCTCATAGAGACATATAATGTGGAATTTTACCTAGAGGGCATAGACCAAATGGTTAAGTTGTTGAAAGGCACAGTTAATGGTCACAAGTTTGACTCCTCACTTCAATCATTGCATGAGTAAGGGAAAATCATGTGCATGAAGGTTACAAGGGTTGTGTTATTAGGGTCTTGCTAATGGGGTCTCAACTAGTGTTGATTCCTCTATCAAAAAAAATCTATGGGCTAAATATGGGTCCCTTGTAAATGAACTTAAGCATCATAAGGATGATGCATAGCCTAAAAGAAAAAATTATCAAAAATTTATAACAGTTATCTCTTCACCTTTACCTTCTTCTATGGTTGATTTAGCCAAGGTCTTGTTTATAAACACCTTAAGGAGATCATTGGATTAGCAAGGTCAAGTTCTCCTAGGTCAACCACCCTATTGAACTAATTTTATGACTTTGAGAAAATGGTTGAATACATCCCACAAAGACTTGTGGATAGCATAATATGATTATGATGTAGACTAAGATTTTATGTTCGTTAGAAACAAAGGTGGTCTAGTGCTTTTCCACTTGTAAGCACTTATGATTTGTTGATCAATAGTTTAATGAATTAATGGTACATTGAATGTCTTTAAATATCAAGACATAACAACAAATCATAAAAATGTGTGTCAAAATGGTTCACAAGAATTAATAAAAGGGGCAAGTACTTTAGAATCAATTTTATCTTTTAATTAGTTTTGGGGTCAACCCAAACTCAAGATTGACCTAGGATAGTCAGCTTCAAGGCAAGGGTCAAATGCTAATCAATGATGTGTAAACAAGACAAATGTGGGGGCATGTGCATAAACAAGGATGGGATAAGGTCAAACACATGAAAATAGGTACAAATGAATGTGAAATGAATAGGGAAAGAATATGAGGTTGTAAGTCAAACTTATCTCAAAATTGTGTCACTTTCATATGTAATTGTATAAGTCATTCCATCAAAATGGGCCAAAAACATAAGAATTGTCTATATATACAAATTTTACCATTACAATAGCTATTGTTTACAATCTTCTCTTAAAACAATTAAATATTTATAAATTGAAATAAAGAAATTATGATTTAATCTTTAAATTAAAATAAGAAGTATAGTTAAAAAAGAATGGCACATAGTTTCGAAGGTCTGCAACAGTCAGTAGGAGGGCGAAGGACAGAGCGTGGGTTGGATGGAAAGAGAGAGCATAGATAGGCGAATATTGAAGACATTTGGCATTCAGATAGATGGGAAAGACTATGCACAAACAATCGTTTGTTCCCTGGTGAGGAGGGCAGAGCTTTTGGTTTTCATGGGTAGCAACAGGGAGTTCCCAGATTCAGGGGTGTAATGGGAGAGGTGTGTATAGGACCAAACAGTTTAGAAGGCCTCGACAACAAGTTAGAGGTCATAAAGGTAATGGCGGTTTTGAAAGGTCAAAGGACCAAGAAGGTTGGGGTCGAAACCCTAATCGTAAACTAAACAACACCAAGATTGTTTGGCAACGAAAGAAGCCACATATGGAATGGGAGGAGGTGAGAGAAGATTTCAAGTATGGGAAAACTCAAGCAACAACCCCAATGGGTGGAAGAATGATCCCGGGTGGTCAAGCTTCTTTGGTGGTCAGCTCAGTTAAGCTTCAAGTGGAGGTGTTGTGGCTGGAAAATTTAGGGTTGATTGCAAAATGGTATGGTGTATCTCTAAATTTAGATTATTTGGTTAAATGGTGGAAGGAGCATTGGGGCTCGGATCTTCAATTTAAAACCCTTCAAAATGGGTTTTTTTTAGTTGTGTTCAATTAGAAATTTGAGGGATGATATTGTTGATGGGGTTTGGGTTCTCGATGGTTGTGGCCTCTATCTCCACCAGTGGGTAGTGGGTTTTAATCCTTCAAGTCATGAAATGGAGACAATGCAAGACTAGTATAGACTCTCTAATCTCCCATTGGAATATTGGGAGCCAAGTATTCTAGAAGAGATTGGGAACTGACTGGGAACCTTTGTCTACGCAAAAGAGCAGAAAGATGCAAAGGAGGCTTCTACCTATGTGAGGTTATGTGTAGAAAATAATCTGGTGCGCCATATCTGGGAAGAAATTGAATTAATATCTGATTATGGGAGTTGGGTTCAGAAGCTCAGGATAGACTCTTTCAACGGTCATTCTTTGATGCATCCCTTGGTTTGTAGATCCCCGCCGCTTCAACAAGTTGGTAAAGCTAGGGAGGTGGGGGTTTCATTGTCACACATCAAGAAGTAGGATGAAGCTCAATCTTTGTCCAAGCCAAAGGAAACAAAGGTTGCTAGAGGGGCAGGGCCAGTGGTGATCAAAATCCCTCTTTTGTCAAAACACAGTAGTGGTCAAGATTTTTCAATTCCCCTGCCAAAGCCCCTAGCTCAGGAAACAATTCTCCATGCAAAAGAACCAATGCAAGAAGATGTGGCGGAATAGGACATTGATTAGAACATGGCTTTGGATCATAGGATTTCAGAGGTTCTAGAAATTTTGGGGGAAGATTTCCAAAATGTGGAGTTAAACTCTTTGATTGAGGTCAACAAAGAACTGGTAGAACTAGCTGAAGCGGTTAAGAATAGCTCCTAGGATTTAGAAATTAGGGATATGGTGGAAGACACACATTGCGTTCATGAGACTGAAGATGTGACGAATTACACAAAAGGAAATTTCTCCCAATTGAGGAAGAAAAGGAAACCAACCCTAAGTTTGGAATCAGCTTGGACTAAGTTGGGTATTTTCCAAAAGGACTTGTTTAAAACTACTCTAGATTGTGGGGAGAATAAGAAGCAAGGAAGAATTTCAAATCAAGAAAAACGTAAATGGGATGGTGAAGCAAATGGTTAATAGAAAATTGACTCCATGATGAAAGTAGGGAAGATCGAAACTCTTCCCAAACAGCAATGAGGCTCCTTACGTGGAATGTTAGGGGTCTCAACGCCCCTAACAAATGGAGCCTAATTAGGCACCATATTGAAGCTTGTCAAGTGGAATTAGTTCTTCAAGAAACAAAACTTGGGGATCGAGATTTGGTCAAGTTCGACAAAAGGTTGAAGTATTGGAAATGGCTAGGAGTTGGAGCTAATGGGGCTTCAAGTGGTTTCTTAACTATTTGGTAGCCCCAAACAGTATTAGTGGAAGAAGTCGAGTCTAATCGAAACTAGTTGGCTTGTTGGGTAAGGAGTTTAATCTCACATCTTCATTTTTTGCTGTTAATGTTTATGGTCCATCTTCATGTTTGTAAAAAAGGAAAATGTGGCAAGAGTTGGATCAAATCCTCAGTTTCCCAGGGCTAGATTTTTGTTTCTTGGGGGAATATTTCAATGCCATCTTAAGGCCTACAAATAAAAAAGGGGGGGTGAGCAGAGTTCTTCAGTCCCAAATAGATTTTCAACACTTTGTGGAGAGGAATTTGTTGGTAGAGCTGCAAACTATGAATGGAAGATACACGTGGACTAACAAAAGGAAAGACTTTTGTAGCATAGTGGAAAAGCTTAATAGATTTTTCTTTAAAGGGAATTTGGGAGCCTTCCCTTTCACCATGCATAATAGAATCAATGCGGGGGTGGGTTCTAATCACATTCCAGTTCAACTGGTAATTGAAGGCGAAAAGGGACCAATTTGTTGTGTGTTCAAGTTAGAATTGATGTAGTTCAAGGATCAAAATATTATGGGTTTGATTAAACAATGGTGTCAGATTGTAATCTGAGTGGAACCAAGATGTTCAATATAGTTGCAAAATTGAAACATGTCAAGCAGCAAATAAGGCAGTGGAATAAGGACCATTTTAAAAATATCTTTGAGGAGAATTGAGGCTGAATTGGAAGCTCTAGTTGAGGCTTTATTAGCCAAGGGATGGATAATGAAAGATTTGAACAAGAGAAGACTCTAACTATGAAATTGAATGATCTTGTGGCTATGGCTAAGGAGGAATTATTTTGGATGCAAAATTTGAGGGATATTTTGCTCAAGGTGGGAGATAGGAATACCAAATATTTTCACGATTCAACAAAGGTTTGACGGGAAATAAATAGGATTGCAAGTATTAAAGTTGTTGATGGTCACTTATTGGAAGACCCTTAAGAAAGCAAAGATTCAGCAGTTGAGTATTTTAGTAATCTTCTAAATGATTGGGAAGGTTCCAATCTAGGAACTCATAATGCAATATTAGGGAACATTCCAGCTCTGGTTTCTAGTCCACAAATGGAGGCTCTAAATGCTAAATTCTCAGAAGAGGAAATTAAAGCAGTTGCTTTTGGTTTACACCTGGAGAAGGATCCCAGGCCAGATGGCTTTCCAACATTCTTTGTCCAGAAGTGTTGGGATTTTGTGGGATCAAAAATTACAGGAGATTGAGGACTCAAGAAGCTCAAGGAAAATCCTAAGGGAGGTAAATAACTCTTTTATTGCACTCATTCCAAAGAAAGAGAAGTTGGAATCCTGCGATGAATTTTGTCCCATCTCCCTTTGCAACACATTATACAAGATTCTTGCTAAGGTTGTAGCCAACCGTCTCAAGAAAATCTTTCCTTTTATCTCTCTAAAGAGAAAACCGGGTTTGTGCCTGGGAGGTCAATTCTTGATGGGGTAATTATTGCTCAAGAAGTCATCCATTTAGTACAAAAGACAAAGAAACAAACAATGTTTCTAAAATTGGATATAAAGAAATCTTATGACAAGGTGAATTGGCATTTTTTGTTTAAAGTTTTAGAGGCTTTTGGGTTTCAAAAAGATTGGCTTGATTGGCTATTTGGTTAGGTGGCTAGTCTGTGATACTCAGTTTTATTGAATGGTTCACCTGAAGGTTTTTTCTCTACTTCGAGGGGTTTAAGTCAAGGAGATCCACTCTCCCCCTTCTTGTTTATAATTATGGCGGAAGCTCTAGGTCGATGGATAGATAAGGCAAGATGTAATGGTTGGGTGGAGGGCCTTTAGGTCACAAGTAGTTTTCCTTCTATCACCCATCAACAATTCGTAGACGACACTATGTTGTTCAGGGTTTCCTTGCTTAGAGAAGCTCAGAGGCTAAAGGATATTTTGGATAAGTACACCTTGGCCTCAAGTCAAGAGTTAATTTTGGTCAAGTCAAAATCCTTTTTCTTTAACACAAGCAGTGTGTTGGAAGTTCAGATTTTGAGGTGTCTAGGTTTCAGAAAGGGTCAAATTCCATACAAATATTAGGGACTACCATCAACTAAAGGAACTCAACATGGAGGTACTCAGAATTCTCTATTAGAAAAGGTAAAAGAAAAACTTTGTTCATGGAACAGCTGCTGGCTTTCTTGGGCTGGAAGATTGACAATGTTAAAGTTTGTCATTGTTGCTTTGCCCATATATATGATTTCTTGTCTTCCAATGGCGGTGGGTGCGAGCAAATCCTTAAACAGATCAATGAAGTATTTATTTTGGAATGGGAGGAGGGGTCAAAAGAAGTTTCCACTAATTAAGTGGCAAAAAGTGTGTGAAAGAAGGGAAGAAGATGGCGTGGGGTTAAAAAAATTTCTTTCGCAAAATAAGGCTTTTGGGGAAAATTTGGCCTGGTCTATTCATTCTCATCAAAAGCTAAAGTGGGTTAAAATCGTAAGAGCCAAATATTTGGATAATGTAGAAAATTGTTTTTTGAAGGCTAGATCTCTGCCAAGTGGTTCTCGCATCTGGAACTTCATCAAAAATGCTAGAGATCTCATTATGGGTTATTTAACATGGGAGGTTAAAGATGGTAGAGAGGCACTTTTTTGGGAGAATTCATGGGAAGGATTCCCTATCCTTGCAAAGGATCCTTCACTTGCTCAGGTAAAGCAAGAAACTAAACAGGTTTGGGGAGATAAGCTAAGGGATTACTTCAAAGACCCTTCTGGTCTTAAGGATGGTTGCTACTATTGGAAATCTCCTAGACAGTTGGGTCTAGAAGATCAAGATGTAGAAGCCTTTGAGAAGGTCTTGAAGGGGAAATGTATTTGGGGGAGACAGGGCAGGGATAGAATTTGGTGGAATGTGTTGGCCAAGGGGGAATATTCTGCAAAGATTGGCTATGCTATTCTTGCTTCTTCAAGTGTTTTTGAATCAAGCCTTTCATCTCAATTATGTTGGAATAAGGCTTGTCTTCCCAAGGCTGGCATATTCACCTCGACAGTGGCTCAGAGTAGGGTGTTGACTGGGGATAGATTTGTAAAGCTAGGATTCTATGGTCCTTCTAGGTGTCCTTTGTGCAAGAGTGTTGAGGAAATAGTGGATCATTTACTTTCAAACTGTCAGTTTTCGCATGTTGTTTGGGAGTGGTTGTGCTCTAAACTGTAGTAGAAAACTCCCTTCCCCAATAAATTGATAGCATTGTTGAATTCTTGGCCATCTCCCTTGAAGCAATCTTTGTTTGGAGATCTATGGTTGATGAGTCCTTCGATTGTCTTATGGGAAGTCTGGAAGGAGCAGAACAAGAGGATTTCTCAAGATAAGGAAATGTCAATTCCTTGACTGCAAAGTAAAATTGAGGCTTGCATAGAAGAATGTTTTAATGCAAGGTTGGAAGAGATGAACTCTAAAGGGCGTAATTTCTCATTTTGGGATTCTTTGATGATGATGAATTGGTTTGGTATCAAGGCTCCCGCTTTTATGGGCTTGGGGGGCGCGGCGACTGCAAAAGAGCGTAGCAAGGTGGCCTAGTTTCCTCCTGACTCAGGTTGGGTGAAACTGAATTTTGATGGAGCTTCACAGGGTAATCCTGGTCCTTCTAGTGTGGGATGCATTGTGAGGGATATTAATGGGGCCATTTTAGGGTCAGTAGTGGCAGCTCTCCCTTAGGGGACAAATAATGCAACTGAATTTCAAGCTTTATTTTTGGGCCTAAATTTATGCAAAGAATTGAAAGTGAGCAAGGTAGTAATTGAAGGGGATTCCACTTTAGTCATCAACGCCTTGAGGACAAAACAAATTTTGAATTGGAAGCTAGGTGAGAAGCTAAAGGTTGCTCTAGGTTGGATGGAATATTTTGAACAAGTAATGATCAATCATATTTTGAGGGAAGGGAATGTTGAGTCTAATCTACTATCTAACATGGGTATGGTCGGCCCTAACAAAAAAGTGATAGGAATAACTATGGTGTAAAGCTAGTGGGCGGTTGGGTGGGTGGCCCTCCAAGCTGGTATAGGGCTTTCGACGGTCCGAGAGGTGGCATCCATGTGGAGCGACTAGCAATGAGGTGGATGTTGGTGTAAGAGGTCGGTCACCTCATTTATGGTGAGTACTTGTAATGATGGTCAATAGTTTAAAGCTCATTTTCTAAGGATAGCCTCACATATAGAAATGGGGACACAGGACGAAATCGCTAGTGCAAGGACAACTTGCCATGCCTAGAAATTATGTCTCGTTCGTGTGAAGTTGGAATTGCTAGGAGCCCGCGAACTTTATTAATGAGTGGAGGCGACGGTTGTGTTGCATAGTAATTTTTTCAATGTTGATGCTTAGTTAATGGTGGAGAGTTGGTTGGAAACCTTCACTCAGCTTCTGGAGTCATCTGAGGATGGCAATGGTCGGGCGCTCAAAGTTTGTAATAGCAGTTTCAATGGAGGGTTTGGCGTGGTTTGGAGCAAACACCACAATTTCTTTGCTGGCAACATTGAGGTAGGCTGCATTTCATAAGATAACGGACTAGAGGTTGAAGCGAATCCTGCTCAACACTGATCCTCTCACTGTCGTAGTGGTAAAAATGATTTTGGGGAGTGGCCACCTTGAATGGAAGGAGTATGGGAGGTACAATGAGCATATTTCCTCACGGTTTTTGGCTTCTCTGCTTGATAGCCGAGTTCCTAAGACGAAGGCGAAGGAGCTATTGGTGCGGATGTTTAGAAAGGATTTGGTAGGTGGCATGGAGGAGGTTTTGAAGGCGGTGATTTTTGGCACTAGGATCCCGCGTCTAGCAAAATTAGAGCTCCTGTGAAATATGGATGATGTCGTTAAATTCTATCCTTTCCTCATGGACCTAAGTGGGGTGACACTCATGCATCACCGAATGATCATGGCTATGGTGGTGGAATACCTAAAGAAGATGCTAGGGTTAATGGCGGCCAGAGGCCTCGAATGGGTTAAGGATTTTGAGTCCTTTGTTAAACTTAATGGGTTCCTATGAATTGGTTGGTGTCTAATTTTAGTCAAGAATATGTTATGGTCTGGTGGGGTTGTTCGAGTGTGGAGTTTTTTGGTTTTTGGCAGTAGTAATACCATTTTTGTAAAAATCTTGAAATTATCATATTCTTTGTGTTGGTCGAGGGTAGTCTGGTAGTTTTTGGGCTTTGATTGGGCGATGGAATCCTACTTAACAAATGAGTGTATGTTTTTATCTTTAAATTAATATAATATAAAACTCTTACGTATCAAAAAAAAGAAATGAGAAGTATAGTTTAAATTTTGAAACTTTATAAGTTCAAATAATACCACTCTTTAATAAAAAATCATTTGTCTTCACTTCTTTTTGCATTTTCTTAAAAAATACCTTTAAATTTTAATTATCATAAAAATGTGACAAATTAATAATTATTTTAAATAGATAAACATAAGTAGAACCCTAAACCCAAAAATGACCACATTTTTTTAAACAATACTTACTAAGTATAGTAAACCTTTAGAAAAGGTCCATGGGCAACAAAGAAATCCTGCACATTCACTTAAAACAATCAAGATATTCAAGTCAATTACATAGGAAAGGGATTTACATGTAATTCTAAACAAAGTCTATGAGTGACATGAAATTCTTATATATATAGACTTCTCAAAGATGGTTTTTTATGAAGATATAAAATGATTTAGGTTAATATATTTTGATTATTAGTTTAAACTTGGTGTATTGTGTTTATATCTTATTTAAAGATTTAAATTAAAATAAAGAAAAATTATAATATAATAATTAAGTTAAAAAAAAAATAAAAAAACTTTGTGAATTCAAATAATATAACCATTATTTAAATAAAAAATCACTTTATTTTTTTTACTTCTTAAAAAATTACATCTAGATTTTAATTATTATAAAAATATGATCAATTAATAACTATTAAAAATAAGTGAATAAATAAAACCTAAAATAAAATAAAAATCCCCTAATTATTTTGAACAATACCTACTTAAAAATGTTTAGAGTCTATATAAATCTTTATATCTTTAAAAGATTTGCTTCATTTTTATTTTTAAAATTCTTAAAGTCAAATAAATTTTTATGAAGATATTTAAGTTGTAAAAGTAATTATTGTAAAAAATTTAGGTCTATTTAATTTTAAAGGAAAGATCTTTTTATTAAAAAATTGTAAAAAGAAAAAAAAATTATTAAAAAAAAAAGAAAGAAGAGATGGAACAAACAAACATACTTATTTACAACTAATCAAGCATTACATTTAAAATCTATTAAAATATAGATAGTTTTTTTAAAATATTTATATTAATATAAAATTCTTATAATTAAAAGTTGTGAATTTTATTTTTTATTTTACAAAATTATTCAATAATGAACATGGTGTCTAACAGCTTTATTTTTTATAATTATTAAAAATAAGTGAATAAATAAAACCTAAAATAAAATAAAAATCCCCTAATTATTTTGAACAATACCTACTTAAAAATGTTTAGAGTCTATATAAATCTTTATATCTTTAAAAGATTGCTTCATTTTTATTTTTAAAATTCTTAAAGTCAAATAAATTTTTATGAAGATATTTAAGTTGTAAAAGTAATTATTGTAAAAAATTTAGGTCTATTTAATTTTAAAGAAAAGATCTTTTTATTAAAAAATTGTAAAAAGAAAAAAAAATTATAAAAAAAAGAAAGAAGAGGTGGAACAAACAAACATACTTATTTACAACTAATCAAGCATTACATTTAAAATCTATTAAAATATAGATAGTTTTTTTAAAATATTTATATTAATATAAAATTCTTCTAATTAAAAGTTGTGAATTTTATTTTTTATTTTACAAAATTATTCAATAATGAACATGGTGTCTAACAGCTTTATTTTTTATAATTATTAAAAATAAGTGAATAAATAAAACCTAAAATAAATAAAAATCCCCTAATTATTTTGAACAATACCTACTTAAAAATGTTTAGAGTCTATATAAATCTTTATATCTTTAAAAGATTGCTTCATTTTTATTTTTAAAATTCTTAAAGTCAAATAAATTTTTATGAAGATATTTAAGTTGTAAAAGTAATTATTGTAAAAAATTTAGGCCTATTTAATTTTAAAGGAAAGATCTTTTTATTAAAAAATTGTAAAAAGAAAAAAAAAATTATTAAAAAAAAGAAAGAAGAGATGGAACAAACAAACATACTTATTTACAACTAATCAAGCATTATATTTAAAATCTATTAAAATGTAGATTTTTTTTAAAAATATTTATATTAATATAAAATTCTTATAATTAAAAGTTGTGAATTTTATTTTTTATTTTACAAAATTATTCAATAATGAACATGGTGTCTAACAGCTTTATTTTCAAATATTAAAAAAAATATTTTTTAAAATGTGATATTTTTCAAGAAAAATAAAGACTACCTCCAACAATTTTGCTTTGCATTTAAATTTATCTAAGAAATCTTGCATACCCATGACATTCTAGCTAAAAATATTATTAAATTTCAAAGACCTCTTTTTGACATTAACCTATACTTAAAATTACCAATAACTTTACTTTCTTTGTTTCATAGCATTTTCATTGTTTTTCTAATACCCACAATTAATTTTCATTACTATCTATGCATTTAAGTTTTAGAAGCCTATGTTTGTTAATCCTTTTTAACCTCCATGATTGCTTTGGGTAATGCATTACAAATAGTCTACATTTTTCATTTACGACATCTTACACTAAAGAGTTATTGCAATAGGATTCACATTTTTGGTTTCTTTAATGTTCTTTGAAAAAAAGGGAGGGTTTTCTTCACTTATAAAGTTTCAAAAAATTGATTACAAGAATAAAACTGTCATATCAAACACGTAATTAGAACATAAAGATTTGACAACTATACTTATTAAAGAAAATGGTACAAAAATAAAATGGTAGATTAGAATGTCAAAATGCCCAATAATATGGGAAGACAAAACACAAAGTGAAAAGAAAATAAAAGAAGAGGACTACAAAACCCATGAAACCCCCAAACCACCAAGTCCAATTGCAAGATTACCACCAACACCACCCGATCTAGTCACCACCCAACGCACCTCTACCATTTTCAACTTACATGCTTGATTTACCATATCTCGACAAAGAAGGAAACTTAACAATGTGAATAATTTATTCCCTTTTAGTTAGATATTCCAAAATTGCACTTCCAAATGATACGATGATATGAAGACACTTGTCAACTCTAACATCCCATGATTATGGAAACCAAAGGTATTTCACAACCATATGAATATCCAAACAAAAACCAATCAAATCTTACAATTCCCTATTAACTATCACATTTCTTTATTTAAAATCTTAAGATCAACCTTCAACCTTGATATTCTTGAACTATGCTTGTTAACTCTTCAATAATATAATCAATATTCTTTATCATTCAAATCCAAGAAAACATATATCTTCTACCTTAAAAACTTCAAAGGTCTACCATTATCTTCAAAGAGCATTAACAGGCTAGAAGAAATCCTCCAAGACTTCCACCTTATTAGAAGAAAAGAGTGTCTTGTATTTCTATTCTAATATGTTTATTAAGTAAACTAAGCACCACATTATTTTATTTTAAGATGAGAAAAGTAGAATTATAAGTTAAAATTAATCGAATTAATGGTATAGCTTTGTTTCACTAAAATTAAACGTGCCTTCAAAAATGAAATTGAGTAAGAAAAATCTTTGAATGAAGAGAGAAGGTGTAAGTGCGCCTAATTTGGAGTTCAATAAAATGGAAGTAAGGATAAAGTCATGCAAACATGTGCAAAAACAAAAACAAAAAAAACAAATCCTCTAATATATAAACTGACAAAGTTGTAATAACATCCTAATACTAAAAGTCAAGTTGATCAAAATGTTCAGAAAAAATATAGACCAATAAACTTCCAAAACAACAAACAGCTTTGTGATTGCAATGGGGACATGACAATTGTAGTTGTGTCCTTGTGCTATAGCCTTCAAAATTATGTCTCACCTTATGGTGCTTGCAAAACTGGAATTAGATCTATATGCGCAGAGAAATGCAACCTGGCCTTAAAAATCTAAGAAAAAACAACAACAATTGGAATCACTTAAGAATTTGTCTAGCTAAGAATTGCTACATAATGCTTACTGAGCTTACAAGAAATAATGCAAGAAGATATCAAAGAGAATATTCACGAGAAACAGATTGAAGAAATAAAATAAAAAATCAACAAAAAAATTATTTCTATTTTAAAAGTAAGAAAAATATTTGAATAATAAAATTGAACAAATCATTGGAAAAACATAGGAAACTTACAAAAGATTGTTTTCTTTTCCTGATGATGGATCACTGAGTGTGATTTGAATCATCAATCTTAAACAGGAAACACAATTGAATCCAAAAACTTTCATACTATTTTTTATGGACTGGAAAAATTAAACCTACTATAGATTTTATATGTTAGAATGGATAAAAAACAAGATCTTACAGTTGTTTGGATGATTTGAACATTCAAATGTTATGGGTTTGGATGATCTGATCAGGAAGAAAATGAATTTCATGTATAAACATTTTTAAGTAAAAAGTATTTCTTGACAAATTGATGAGATTAACCACTATGTATTTGACAAAATATAAACAATAAGTCAAAATTGTAAAATAGGCAATTTCCAGTTTTATAATACCATGACAACAATTGTGAACTTCCATTCAATTTTTGGTTAAAATTTCACAAACCATAAAACAAACAAAATGATATTTAATTTCAGTTTTAAGGAAACTTTGCAAGTATTAACCATGATACCAGGACCACATTAAATAAATGGACATCCATTTACATAAAGAAATAGGAATAAAGAAAATATACTGCTGTACCCAATCAATTAAAAAGAAGTTTTTTGTTTCAAGACATTGTGTAATGATCATCTACTCAAATTTCCTTCGACCTTTAAGTAGTCGTTGAATCACCCAATCTGAATTCATAAATGGACACCACTAATTTACTGTAAATAAGTTGTCAATGAAAGACACTAAGTGGCGTTATATCTGCAACAAATACCCTCGTAACTGAATCAATTAGACTTGGTATTTACATCCAAAGCCGTTGATTCATCACAAAATATACACTTCTCATCACCTCTGGATGGCGAGAGAGTGTACCAGCAAACTAACTTAAAAAAACTGTGCTAGAGGGTATCCAATATGTCAAATTCTTCGACTAACTTTAAAAAATCATGCTTGATGGTATCCAAAATGTCAAATTCTTCGACTTACATCGAGCATCAAAAGCTTTTTGGTCCACCATGTCCATCGAATACTAGAATGCCACAATGTTATTTAACATCCAATATAACATTTGCCCACTTACTGGTACTGGCCTAATGGTCCTCTACCCAAGTCGTTAGGAAGTGTATAAATATAAGTTTCTAATGCCAACTGGCACAATTGAGCACTACAGGCCTTTTATTTCAACATGGATGTGCACAAGCTACACAGCAACACAAGCACAATCCTGGTTAACATAAAATTATAAAATTTCGTCGGATATCTCGGGTAAATGATACAGTTGACCAATGAACAATCTACAGGATAATTTAGAGAATACCAAGTACACTGGCATTTAACGGGGTGATTCTGTTACTTTTTGTTGATATTTGTTATCTTTTTGAAGACAGACCGCAGGGAACACCTTTACAACCCGGGGACAGATGTTTTGACATGCCTTGAAGGATGTCAGGGAATCATCCCCTGCATACTCCTAGAAAAAGAGGAACATCCCAGCCATGTCCAAAAACCTTCAAACAGAAGTGGCGGCATGCAAGGGGCATCCATCCCATTGTCGCCCCTGCCCGTCCATGTTCCTAATGTCTAATTGATCCCAGGGAAGCATCACCATGGAACACTGTTTGTGTACTGACTGAAATTTAATTTTAAGATGATGCCGACATTCCAAAATTATTCATTTCTCCAAAAACATGGTTTATATATTTAACGAGTGCTGAAGATCCAAAATAAACCATAAAGAAGAAAGGTTTACGACACAAACGGATTTACAAAACACCATTCCAAAACTTAGTGTGTTTTGCTACCATCAATGCTCGCACTAGGTTGCCGAGGACAGCTGGAGAGAAACAAGAATTTTAACAAAAGTGTATAATGGCTCCTTTTGCATGTCAAATTTAAGAAACAGACAGTAAAAAATTTAAATGCATGTATCTGAAACAGAACTCGTGAAAATTACAAAGCAAAATATTACTATTAAAGGAAATAGAGAATGACATTAGTATGGTTGATAAATCCTTAGTAAAATTCAGGTCTTGAACAAACAACATTCCTTGACATTGTGAATCTGATTAAAATGCTATAAAATATAGCAGATATATATGGCAAGGATTCATCCATGCATAAGGCCATATGGATACTGTGCCCACCAAAAAAACAAATACGTCAAGATTTAATGTTGGGTATCTTATGACTCCAGTGAAAATCATGCATTGAAAGTACTACATAAAACATAGAGATCAATTGAAATGAGGCTCTGGTAGAAAATTAAGGTGAGTGACGAACCCAAAAAAGAATGAACTAAGACCAATAAAATGCATTAACCTCCTCTCTTTTATCATTGGCTTGCCTAACTTGTTAACTCAGTCCAACACAAACGCATCCCATTCGTGTAAATCAAAGCTAGAAAAATATCAGTGCATAAAGCATTGACATTTTAAGCTCTGTCAACTTGTGTTCATGCAACAAACTGGCAAAGTTTATATTAAAAATGGCGAGAAAAATCCAACTCACAAAGATGGCACAAAGCCTTTTCTTCTATGTTGCAGCACACACCAAAGACTATACAAGACAATAAAATCAGCCAACATGAAGGTTTACAATTGAATTGGAGCAAATATAAATTAGTCACGGTAGCATATGGAAAATGTAAATGAGCTTTGGAAAGAACACTAGGTGCAAAATATTATTACTCCCAAAATAAAGTCATGTCAGGATAAGAGACTGTCTGTATGACTGATTCAAAGAAACTAGAAAACTTCTTATAATGCGATAATTTATGCTACAATTTAAGACATTAATATTATACCTATCTTCCATCAAGGTCCTGGGCAGGAGAAAGGACCAGCAGAGGGAAGAGCCTCACAAGAACAAATAATACCTTAAAACAAAGACATTTTTATTTGGCGCTTGATAAAGAACATACATTAAAACTAAAAAATATAAGGTCTTCATTCTAGGGAATTCAATACCTTTTGAAATTGTACTCAATGTACATGATCAACCATAAAGGATGTGAAAACAGCAAACATTGACAATAACTCAAAAATTGCATTCCATAAATCTTTTTCATAATTAGAATTTTAAAAAGGCTTCACAACTCTCCCTAGATTTATAATTGGATGTCCAGTGGCACAAGGCATCAGAATCGCAAAGCATCTTTATATTGTCAACTGAATTGATGCTTTGGGGGAACTACTGGTAGGGAAAGACCTGGTGTCTTGGAAATTTTTGGGATACTCAAGTTTACAGCCCAATCCACCCATCACCCCCTACCAGGGGAATCCTTGATCAGACTTAAATGAAAAGAAGATTCCTAATAACACTTAAATTGTCCAGTTTTGTTTTGTGGTATCTGATAGACGTCCAGAGTAATGACAAATATAATCACAGTAATTACTCAAAGCATTTGTTGATAAAAAGTGATCCATTGACTCATCTTTAAGTTGGAAGCTAGCACCAACAAGAAAGTACAAACATTAATCCCAGAAAAAATCCATCAGTACAGCTCAATCGCAACCGACATAGATATCAGTAAAGCAATCTCACAGCCAGATATCAAAACTTCCAGTCAAGATGCTGAAATGGACTGAAGTTGAGAAAATGATAATCTAATTGTCGAGTGATCAATGGTACTGGCATGTTTGCAAACAAGAGCTTCTGTAGCTTGTTCTTCATTTTCAAAAAGTATCAGCGCCTGCTTCTTACCATTAGCCTCAAAGAGTCTGCTGTTAATAATATTTCCATGTTCTTCCAAATGAGACACAACTTCAACTTCTGTCACATCAGCAGGTAGGCTAGAAACATGTATCATCTTTGTTGGAGCACAACAATACCGGTAGTTCTTTGCCAGATTGCGGTTAAAACGATTCAGCTTAGAACCTGAGTAATCAGTTGAATCTGAAGATGGATGTATCTGTGCATGCTTAGAAAAGTTTACTTCCAAATGTTTTCCAAACAGCAAAGCTCCCTGGGTGACAGTTCACATTGTCAGTAAACATTGTTAGTAATAAAAACAGTTCTATTGAACTTTACCAAGCACTCGAGAAGCCAAAGATTCTACCTTCAGAAAGTTGACAGCTAATTCTGCCTGAAAACCGTCTGCCATTTGAATCAGTGCATGATCGGGTTTGTTTCGGAGTAATTTAATGCGCAATATGTTACCATAAATGGAGAACAAATTGAAAAGTTTATCTTCATCTATTTTCTGAAATAAGTCATAATGTCAACTTAAGTCAGTTCATCGTCAATCTAAAAACATTTCAAAAAGTCCTCTTGCTTTAATTCAATAAGTGCATTCAACATTTCAGATGGAAAACAATTAGAGAAAATCAAATGTAGAAATGCGGAGAAAGCACAATTGAAAAGGGTCTCTGAAAACAGGACCTCTGGGTTCAAGTTGGCAACTAGAATCGTGCATCTATCATTGTTACCAGTAACTCCTCGGGGTAAGACACCACCAAAGGCTTCCATTATAGCAGCTCCACTGGCAGTAGGCATCTATGACAGGTAAAAGGTAGTGAAGAATTTGTATTAGAATATGTTGAATTAGATAAGTCAGAAATCAAAGAATATAATTTCCTTGAAAATTTCATTATCTGTTCAATGTGAAGCATAGAAAAGCAACTTGGATAAATTTTCAATGAATGCAATCGGAGCTCAAGCTGATTATCAAACCTGTACAGAGTTTAATCCCATAGCTGGAGCACCCACCATATGATGGAGAGAGACTGTAAATTTTCTCAAGAAAGAACACATCATTAGAAAACGTAATTTAGACCCTAAACTCTTCAAATGGGAAATATTCAAACTTGAACAAATGGTTGTGTACCACACCCACCTGGTTGAATGCCATACATGCCTCCCGCATCACCAAAAGACTGTTTTATAATACACAAAGATGCAATTCAGAACAAACCAAATTAAGTTACAGTAGAACCATTTTAACTTTCCATTCACATTAAAAATATATTAAGTATCACCTGGGTTGGCATCCGATTTTTCTGCTCTGGAGGCAATGATGGGTTTGTGAAGTCCCTGCCAAAAGTTATTTAACTTAAAAGGTTATTATAGATTAACATAACAACAAAGATTGTGCATTATACGATGAAGCTTAAGGAAAATACTCAAGCTTGATTGGTGCAATGCAAAAAAATTACCTGGTTCTTTCATTATTGTAGTTCACTTGTAACTCCGTAAGGCTGGAAGAAAAAATAAAGTTACATTGTAAGACAACATCAAAAGGACAATCTAAAAATGATAATGATTCAAACAAAGGTAAAAGTTGATATCCAGCAGAGGCATACTTTGAGAACTGAATCTCTAGCTGGCAACATCCATCATAGATATTACGGTTCTGCAGAAATATTCCAAGATCACTCAATCTAAATCAAACCTCAACAAACAATGTTAAAGAAAACTAACTATAAAAATGTACACCAGTTCCTCGATGATCAGAAAACTGAATGTACATATGTCCTAGCAATGCATACCTGCAGATTTTTCATAGCTTGAACAGCACTTTGTCTTGAAGCATACTGAATGAAAGCTTGCAGACCTGGATACAAACAATAAGTTATCAACTCAACCATTACTAAATTGAAATCACTCACAGATTCACAGGATATTTCTACAATATATTACCATATTGTATGATGAGATCACTAAAACATGTGTCTAATCTGTTCATGATATTTCTATGCTACAGAAGCATAGGGCGAAGTATCATGATCCATATGTACTTAAAGAGTAAAAGAAAGAATAGAAAGAGAAAATGCCAACACTCTCAGACTATACCACTAAGGAAAGAAAGAAATAAGAATTGGATGTTTAGAAGACTCGAAGAAGCTGACCAGACTTCTGAAATATGACGATCTTCTCGACAAGACCAAGAGGGGAAAAAACTTGATGCAGCACTTCCACTGTGATGGGATAGAGCAGGTGATGAATAGTAACTAAGAGGATTCGGTTGGGCTGTGAATCCTGAGAATGGCCATCACCAATCCAGCATAGCAAAGACACGAGAAAGAAGACATACATAGAGAAAAGCAGAAAGGAATGCGTGAGAAAAGAGATTTAAGTAAGGTAGCGCACAAAAGACATATTTGATTATGCAAAGCCAAACCTATTCCACTTTTAACTCATAGTGGCCTCAATTTGAAATGGCCAGTACTACTGCATACCTGGTCTCCACTACGTCGTGCCTGCCCTGAATGCTCTGTTGTTGTCAACTCCTGATGAGATGAGAACTGAATGTAGACATTCCTACCTCTGCAAATAATACCCATGTTAGGTCGGACTAAATAAGAAGATATTTTGCCAACCAGAAGTGGAAATTGCATGCACAGTACCTTATGCTAGGCTGAATTGTTGAGTAATGGTCTAAAACACTGACCGCAGAAGGAATATCACGCATTTGCATGAGAGCCTACAGCACAAACACAAATTGTCAATGCCGTTTGCCTAAAGAGCGTTACACAAGTAGTTAATTCACCAAAAGAAAGAATATAAAGATTTGTTAGAATAGAAAGTTCTCTCTTCAAGTTCTGACCTGATTCTTAGCACGCAATATCACAAGTTTGGTTGCAGTACCAAGATTTTGTACCAGACTAAACAAGTCGGCCTGCAGATTTAACAAACATAAATATAAACTAGTACAAAGAAATTACTATATAGACATTGTCAGAAAAAAAGGAATAATCACCATTTGCAGAAAGCATTACCTCAGATATTTCAGGTCCAACATTGCGAATATGAAGAACTTTTGATGGTTCTGTCATCTTGAAATCAGTATGGAGAATAAACCTAACAGTAAGAACATGAAAACAAGACCCTGTTACTCCTTATTCATGTCACATAGGTGCACCTTTAATAAGAAGCACAAAGTACAACCATAATGGCAGGGAATATCGTATAGATGTACCTTAATCCAATCCCAAACAATTAAATGCCAATTTTTCGTACAAGCTAATGTATGCCAAGATCTCATTCATTGACAGGTGGTACTTAAAAGTGTTTATCACTTTCATCATTACTGGATTTCTTAGGCCCATCAGCCCTAGTTAGGCCTAGGGAAACACCCTTGGAATCATCGCTTAACAAGAGAATTCAAAAATTATTGGCAAAGAAAAATGGTTAAGAACATTTAAACAGATAGAAAACATGACAAATATAGATAAGGTTGATTCTGCAGGAACCCTGCAAAGAGACTAATATAATTTGCCTTTTAAGGATAGGAAATCCTTTGCTTGCAATCTAATTTGCTACGACCCCTTCAATTCAAACATTTTCAGAAGCCATTGCAATTACCATTTCACTTTCTCAAACACTTTCTTGGAAGCAAATCAAATGCCACTATGAGACAAAATGATCCAGACAGTAATACAGACCTTCAAGTTTTTAAGCTGATAAAGGATTCACACATTGTTAAACTTAATCACACATTGTTAAACTTAATGCTTGCTGATTGTAACAAAACCATGGTATATGCAACATGCATTCTTTAAAAAAAATTAATATGACCTTTTCCTTTTGATCTGGTGAAGTTCAAGGCTTATTTGGACACCCAAACTCAAAGATTGGATGTAGAGAACTTCTCAACCAAAGGATACAAACTGAGCACCTGAGGCCAGAGGCTAGGCAATCTTGATGACACAAGGATTACACCCAGTCGCATGAGAAATCACCCTCTCCCTGCAAATGATAAAGACCAAATAGTCTCAACTCTATGTACTCTGTAAGAGGATGATGTTGAGAAGAATCCTAGGCTTCTCATCAAAAGGTGGGGGAGGGGCTTGAGATTTATTGATAGACTGACCAATTTAGAACAGATGTGCTACTTAATTAAGGTTAAACTTTGAAGCCATTTGTTGTTGGCAATTATTAGATTCCAATTTAACTTCAGCCCCAGATTCAATTCATCAATGCCATGCATGATCTTGAATCTTCCACCAGAGTAGTACATCCATTTGAATTAGGGATGTCTTGAGGAATCTATTTATACAAATGCATTCTCCTTAAACCAGTTCACATTAAGTTAGATAAATAGAAATGTAAAGAAATGGCCCTCCCTCTCTTGCTCTCTCTCTCATGTCCACACATTCAATTAACTTCATGTAACAAGGAATGTGCCCATCAGGACTCTTGATCATAAATTGCTAACCCTTTAGACAAGAAAGCCTATTGTCTTTCCTGTGCATCTTCAGCTATACACATTATACTAAGCAGCTAAGCACTTATTTTTATAAGTATCAAGTGTACTTCTAGTTAAGTAAGCCATAAGAAAAATTTGAATATTCACAATTCACATTGTGTTCATATGTTGCATGTAATTGCACTATTTTTTTCAGGCAACAGAAGCTAATCTATTATTCCACTTTCTAAGAAAATTTCCTCTTGTGCAGAGAAGAACCTCCTGCCTACAGGACACGAACCACAAAATTTCCAGGAGAGACAAATCTGTCCCCTATGTGGAAGCTGCATATTTCAACAAGGTGCACATAATAATCTTTAATTTTAACAGTCTTTAACCGGTACACAAAGTAAAATATACATTTGTAAGAAAATTAATATTGGATAATCTTCCAGAAAGCAATCCTATACTCATCTTGTCCACTAATAACTAACACCTGTAACTGGCTATCCAACATCTCAATATAGCTCTACATTGCTTTTGCAGTTGCTGAAGTGCATATTATACATCAAATCTCAATGACTGCTAAAGCCACTTTTCGTTGCAACAATTTTGAATTATAATTATACCTCAATAGTTGGTCCCCATCCAAGTCGCTTGATATGCAATATCAGAGCGAAAAAGCATCCTCAAAAGTCCCCAGATGGATGACCCCAATGAGGTAAAGCTTATCATAGCATAGTGATACTGAAAGCTTGAAATCAAAACTGGTGCATTAAAAATGAAAGGTTCTTCTTGAAAGCTGATTTTTCATGAAATCATGGAAACAATAGATGTGCCTCAAACAGTTAAAAGCAATTCTGCATGGCTGACATGCCAAGTTGCCGGTTCTGGTATGATGTCAAGTACAGGTATGGACTTCTGGTATGCCAGTACAGCAAAAATAAATTCTTGGGTATGGTACGTTTGGGTATGGCTGTATATATATATATATATATGCAGAAAAAATTAAAAATATAGAGAATTGGCAAATTGCAAATACATTTGATATATCATATAATATTATATTTTATAATAATAATGGCATTTGAATCTTTGATAGTATTATACTTCATCATTGATCAATGATATTATGATAGTCATAAAGATAACTATCTAATTTGTCAGTTTTGGTCTCCACTCCCAAACCCCCTCATTGTAATCAAGTTTCTTATGTGACAAGAGCTCCTGACAACTAGTGGGGGCTGGGAGTGGAGATCCCAATGGGATTGAAGGGTAACACCCCTCATAGGGGATTGGAGCAATGCCCCCAATGGGGTCGAGTGGATGCACCCATCACAGGGATCTAGAGCAACACCCCCAACAGGATCAAGGGTCAACACCCCTCATGGGGGTCTACAAGCAACACCCCCAATGAGATCGAGCTGCCCCTCGTGGGGGTCTAGGGGCAACACCCCCAACAGGGTTGAGGGACAGCACCTGGAGCAAAGCCCCACCATCAAGCCCTAATTAAGGCCTTTGAAACCACACAAACCTTCATGGCACACACCATTTTCACAATTTTATCACTAAACAATGAAATTAAGTAGTTTGTGATCTTTCTCCTTAAAAAAAAAACCAGCTACCTTTCAATATGCAAAAACCACATAGGAAGAATGAATTTGTGTGAAATAGAGTTGTGTTTGTCAAACAACAAGCATAAGGGTGCTTTTTAGGGTTTTTTTAAATGTTTTAGTGTTTTAAAAATTCTTTTTTATATTTATTTGGGCGTTTTAATTATTTTCTGCCCATAGGAGTGTTTGGAAGCGCCTGGAAGCAGACAGGAAGCGTCCCTGCCTGCTCTTGGGATGCTCTTGTCACCGCTCCTGAACCCAGTCTGGTTGGGTATGAGAACAGGAACCGGTTCAGGAGAACCCGGTAACTTAGCTGACAAGGTAGACAGTAATAATTCAGAAACAGAAAGAGTACAGCTGCAATACATTTCACTGAAGCAGCTTTTATTTCCATTAGTAGGATGGACCTGAAAATTATCAAGCCTCCTTCCTACATATTGAATTTTGTAATAGATTCGTGCCTACTGAAGTTGTTAGCTTTCATTAGTCATCCTAAGTGGAGGCTGATCAATCTACCAGCTCGCAACACTGAAAAGCTGTTTTTGCTCCCTGTATGTGTAGGCATAGGTAATGACATGATCAAATTGCTCTGTTGAGCACATATAAGTAAAACCATGCTTCTTGTGAAGGCATATAGGTAATATTTATAAAGGTCTCTTAGATTAGAACAAAAGCTGCTTGACATTCACAGTCACATTCTAACTGAGCATTAGCACAATGCATACTTAACACAAAACAGCACCACATGGATACTAAAGGAAGTGGCCAAATGAAACATGCATATAAAAAGAAATACAATACATTCATTCAATATTAGAAAAAAGCATAGAACACTGGGAAGTGGACAAAAAATGGTAACAGGTAATATTACATATAGTTATTCAGTTATTTTATATTTAAAGGTCAAGTAGTTTAACTATGATCAGGAGTTATATTCAGGTTACTGTGCACTACTTGTATTGAGCAACTGTGCAAAAAGGAATAATACTTGGTCCAGGACACAACCACAAATCTCAGCTTGGTCTAATTCAGCCTTCACTATTTAAAAACTAAGAAGCTAATACTGTAAGTAACATGTGACTACACTCTATTTGAAGGTGGCTTTAGCGTGCTTGATGTGTTCTCTTGATGTATTATACTAAGCTTATTTTTTTCCTGATCAAATGTTACCATAATTATTAATTAGTTTCTTAGTATTATCACACACTGCAAGCATCCATTGAATTTTATTACTGTAATATAAATGCCACATTATGTTAAATTAAGTTTGTCCAGTTAGCATAGAATATGCAAAAAAGCTCCATGCAGATGCAAGTAAATGGTCTGGATGAAAAATAAGTAACGTCCTTTCAATAGCCTCCACTAGTCTTATTGCCTATTTTGACATATGGGAATGAAGAATTGTAGTTAGATTTTTATCATTTATGTTGTGTTACTTGGTACACCCAGGTGCCCTGCCGCACCCAAACCAGTTCGGTCCAGGTTCAGATCCCAGGCCGGATCTGACCTAGGTAAATCCAAGGCACGTACTCAGGCCTGTACATTTGCCCCAGGTACATCTGAGACATACCTGAGCCAAATGCACAGGCCCCAGTACATCCTTGGATGTACCCAGGCGAACCCAGATGCAGGGGCAGAAACAACACATTTAATAAAAACACTGATATTTTTTATAAGTCAAAAAGTACATTAACGCCTAACTAATCCAAGCTAACCCTAAAAAGTGACTTTATGTTACCAGCAAAACACAAAACACAAACCACAAACATAACAGTTATTCATATATATACTATACAACTGAACCCAGCTATACCATATCTGGTGAAAAGAAAATTGACTGATCCCCGAACCCCAAACCCAAACCTTCATATTTTAGAAAGGAAACCTGAGTTGCATCTTAAAGTTCTATTTGAGAGGTTTACTTCAGCTCAGATGAATCTATGCAAAACATCTTTTCAGCTTGCATGAAATGGAAAACACTTGCTTCAGTTTTAAATAGAAGATGGAAAATATTGGCTTCAGTTCTAGGTGGAAATATGGATACGCTTGCTTTAGTTTTAGATTTAATTACAGAAAACATATAGTCTAGCTAGGATGTAGATTCCTAATTAACATCCTAAAGGTATCATTGTCTATATTCCTCAATCCTGACAAATCTAGAAAGAAGTCTTTCAGGATGTGAGTAAGCACAAATCTACTGCCAAAGCAGCATTTCACCCATTTAAGCAGCATATACCTAAAAATTTGTGGCCCATACTAGAGATCCTCGATACAATAATCATACAATTTGGACTTGAGATAAAACAAGAAGCCAAAGAGTAAGAATCAACTCAACACTCAGCTAGGATTAGTGTATAAAAATATACATCTAAAATTCTACAACCTCAAAAAATTTATATTTTTTTCAAAGAGTTTCAGCTTTCCATCAAACAACTCTTGACCCCCAAGTTGAGCAGTGACAAGTCAAACCTGAGACATGTGACTTAAACTCCATACATTGGTATAGGACCAACCATGAATACATAACCAAGAGAGGACCTGCATTGGGAATCTCAATCCTTTCTCTGTCAACAGATTAATTTATTTTCTTTCAAGGGCTTTCTAAAACAGTCTAAATGTTGGCCAAAGCCTCACCAAGATTCATATAACGAGCATACCAACTCTGGAACCCTTAGCACCCCAATGCACATGTATTTTGGTATATACATCACAGTCAGGGACTCAGGATATATGAATAAAGAAATACACACACACACACACAAATTGTTCAGAAACCTATGCACACATATAAATCAGTCCCTTTGAAAAACAGGGCAACCCAACCATCAGCCTAACTACACTGCGCTGGGCATTTTAGCAAATATTTATAATTTAAAAATGACTTAAAACGAAATATTCAAGCACAGGTAAAGGGCTACTGTGGTTCCAATTAAAGAATTCTGTTGTAGATAGTGAACAATCAAAAGAATTACAAAATTGAGTCACGTTCTTAAAGAAAGTTACTGTCAATAGTTCTTAAAGACAGTGTCAATAGATAAATATCAGATCCCCATTAGAAAAGAAAGAATGAAAGAAATAAAATAGCTTAACAACCACAAATGTCCAAAAATGGATCAAAGGGACCGGAACATTCAGCAAGTACGATAGAAACGAACTAGGGCAAAATCAACGCAAGACATGAAGCAAAAAATAAATCAAAACAAAAAAAAATGAGAATAGCCAGAAGACGAGTTAGCTTAAAAAGAGTAACTCCCAAGCTAGTACAAATACAAAAAGAAAAGCATGAGGAGAACCTTGCAAAGCAGTACAGACAAAGGAAGAACGTCCAGGTAGAGAACCAAAATCCTCAGATGTCAAGAATTTCTTTCTATTACCTTATTTATTTGTTCAAACTTTGTATTTGAATGTGCCAAGTCCCAACCCCAGAATGAAATTCAGAAATAAACAGTACACTACCAGTCGACTTGAACGAGGAGTATAAATCTAAAGGTTGCTTTTGTATCCTCATATATAAGTTCATAATCCCAAGCTGAACCATACTGTGCCTGCCATTTTTTTTTCTGTGGATATTTTCTGAGGTAACCAGAACTTGAAATAGAAAAGGCATTCGATCCCACCCGCAAAATGAGTGAATAAAAGCGGCACATACTCATGTGCCAAAACCAGGTAAATTTGTTTTGACATCAACAATGCCGTTAAGCAAGCATACGACAGATCCACTTTCCAATGGCACACACCGACTCTCTGTACAGTAAGATTAAAATGCTAATCACCCGGGAAAGCTCGGTTCGTGTGTTTCTCACAAAATCCGGGAAAGACCCGTCAATTATAGAATTGAAAGCTCTGGGTTTAAAAACTCAATGGCAATACCCACAAGAAAAAACTGACGACCAACATGATTCCCACTACACCCAGGACTAAGTTCAGACCCATCAACCAAGAAATCGATAACTTTTCATTTAATGATTCATTGCCAACCCCCAAAAGAACTCTTTTTGTTTTCAAACGTGGATGACCAACTTGGTCTCCATTACACTCAGACCAGGCCCGTCAACTAAAAACTTGGAAAACTCTTGTTTATAGGATTCAATGGCAATAGCCACAAGAAAATGAGCAGACCAGCATGTATAAATGAATGTACAAGGCAATAAACAAACTTAAAGAGTCCGACCCATTTCTGTATATAAGAATCCAAGCATGCCCAACTCAGAAAAAGCATCTTACCTGATAATAAAGTTGAAGTGGCCACTGTACCTCCTCCTGGTCTCTACCAAAGTAGCAGTCACACCTCAAAAATCAATCCTATAAATGTGTAATTTGTTATCCTATAAGCTGTGTACCTTGTGGATCTGAGTGAAAAAGAAAGAAGATACTGCCGATTCAGTAGACCTAGAAAAAAAAAGAATCCACTGTGACCTAGATAAAGAGGAGGCCGTCAGTTGCGGTCAAATAGATTGGGATTTAAGGTTTTAATGAATTTAGAAGTTGGCCTGTAGAGTTAGGCTAATATACGTGAGAAAGCTCGTTAGCGTTTCGCGCTTGTCATAGGGTAGGTTCATGCAATTGTTTATTTTGGTTTATTGTTTAGATTTTAATTTTTTATATAAATATTGAGTTAAGTATAAAGGATAATTTAGAATCTTCTTTAATAATGATTGAGTTGATATAATTTAGGAATTGAAAATAAATTATTCAAATATTTGTGAGAGGTAAAATTATACAAAGTATAATAATTATATTATATGAGTATACACATTTTCTCCCTTTTTCTTTCATGTTTCTTTTCAAAATTTTCTTTATTAGTACAAATAAATACACGTATATATCATGTAGAAACTAAAAATTGTTCCCGATTTCTAAATTCTCCATCATTTCCCCTTTCATTCTTGATAATTAATTATGTCTTAAAGTCATAAGTCTTCTATTAATTAAATAGTTTTAATTAATTCATTTCTATATTAATTCCTCCTTGATTATTTATTTAATTACGTCACTAGTTGAGTCCTCTTCTTTTTAAAATTAAATAAATTCTTATTTATTTAATTTTCATCCACTTTCCATTATAATTAAATAATTATTTGATTATTCATTAGCCTCTTCTATCATAATTTGGTCCACTCTCTTGAACTTTGAATTAAATCAAATCATTATTTAATTCAAAAGGTTTTCTTTGTCACATTCCTCTATGATTAAATAATTATTTTAATTATTTAATTACTCATTGGCCACCTAGATTAAATAGTTTTATTATTATTTAATCTCATATCACCTCTTTCTCTGTGCCAATCTTATCTTCCACATCAAGTCTTTATCTATCCATGTCTCAATTAAACCTCCACCCTTGATTAAATTATTTATAATTTAATCTTGACCATTGATCCTTATCATTTGCCCTAACCCTGTTTCATACTACATCTTTCATTTTTGGCCATTGATTATTGACTTCCAATCTTAGCCTTTCATTCAAAATTGTCTTTCTTATAAAAGACCTTCGTTATTGTCATTTGTCACCAACCTTTTTGCTATATAGTCTATTGAATCTACAAGCTATCTAGAGTCATCTTGCTATCAAGTCTATCAACATCAAGTCAAGTGCATCCATAGTCAATTAGAATCTTCAATATTTTGCTTAGTTGTTGTCATTGGCCTATTTGCATACTCAAAAATCTGAGGGCAATTATCTTATTCAAGAAGAATGGAGAAGTGCAATGTAGGTGAATCAATGGTGGTATGAAGGCTTTTGGTAATATTGTTCCATGTTTTATGTTTTTATGCTTATTTGTACTTCATTGTTTATTAGGGTTTGATTTATATGCTTTATAACCTAACCTTGATAATTTTAGCCTTGATTTACATATCATTTATTTAAAAATTGCTTAGGCCACGGTCCCATGTCTATTTGCATTTATTACTTAAATGTTGGAATTTTCTCTTATAATGTGGAATTGCTATAGTTAAGGGATTAAAAATAACTTATGAAAACATAAGAGGAGCTAAAATTATGCAACTAATACTAAATGAAAAATATGGTCCCACTAACTAAGCATTGTGGGCTCTTTTCAACATTAATAATCATTTGTTTGAAGTTATTAATATTTATGCTTTGAACGATGTTGTTGAGAGATCTGCCCTTTGGAAGTGGATTGTCAATTCAATGTCTATCTGCACTTGGATTCTATATGGGGATTTTAATATGATTGAAATAGCCTACAATGAATGTGGGGCCTTGCCTATGCAATAGAAAGTTGGAAAAAGAGAGGCGTGGTTCTTCAAGTGCAATAAATTATAACTTTTTATCCCAATCTTGGTCACCACCAATATCATATGATATGCTACACTTGGAATAATCTTAAAGCAAGGCCTAATAGAGTACTCAAGCATCTCAATCATGTTATGATGTCAACACAATCTCTCTTTTTTTCCTTTGTCAATTATTATTTTTTATTATGAACCCTTTGTCAAACATTATGCTTTCAAACCACTTTCCCATATAATTTCATATTGAGTAGCAATTTGCTAAACTCAAGGCCATGAAGACTCAATTCATTTTAAACATGGCATTGCTCGATCACAAGGTCACATCTACTCACATTCAACATGTTTAAAATTCAAAGCCATGTTCCATGCATGAGACTAGCTAGATAGCCTATAGAATGACGACATCACTTGTGCTCCCTAGTTTATTTACATTTGTGGGTGTTAGTTAGCATCTTTCCATCATTGATCATATGAGGCCACCACCTCAGAGCCTCTCCAAGCCACCACCACTTTGGAAGTGAAACCTTTTAATTTGGCCACTCAACTTAGAGTGGCTTAGGTTTGCCACCAAAAACAAGTTGTAAAATCTCACAATGCACAAGGAGCTCAAATCAAAGCTTAGCTCCCCTAACTTGAGATTGGAGACAAAGTCTTAAAATAATTCTTGTAAGATTTGTGTGAGTTCATCACACATCCTAAACCATTAAGTAAATTAAGGAAGGGCAACAATGTAAGGCCTCGCCCTTTTCGTTTGATAATTACAAATACTTTATTTATATCGTAGGTATATTTCTTAAATAATAGATATTAATAAATAATTAAAAGGAATACATGTTAAATTATTATAAATAATTAAAAGGAATTCATGTTAAATTATTATGCTTGAGTCAAGGCATCAAAACTGGAATTAAACCAAACTAATTAACTACTTATGCCACCTTTCTTGGTGATTGAACCAAAGTAGCTAATTTTTTTTAATGTTAAAAATAAGTGATGCATGTTTGTTTCATTTATTTGAACTTACACTCAAGCATATGTGCAACTATTCTTCAAGTTGTGGCATCATATGAGATAATTTGGGGAGTCTAAATAAGCTACGCCAAGTCTTAACAATTATGCACCTTACATGCTCAACACCAGGGGGAGGGATCAAGAATTAAATAAATAAAAATAAATAAATCTAAAATGTGTTCGCTAGAATTTGAATATGCATGAAGTAGATATTCGGGAGAAAAGTCTCAGTTAAAAAATATATCCACGCCCTATCAATATAACCATATTTTACATGCACATTTATAGGGGGAGAAGACTTTAAGCATTGTTGGCAGAGAGAGAATATCATAGTGCAGTGCTAGGTTAGAAGTGGGGAAAAAAAAAAGACTAATCCATCACTGCCGGGAAGAGGAGGATATCTTTACTTTTGAAACAAAAGGTGTGCTCCTTGACTTTTAAAAAAACATTTGTTTTGTTTCTCTGCTTGTGTTTTATGCAGTCTTTTAAGCTCTCTTTTGCTCCGATCGGACATATTTCAGCTAAATCTTTGTGGTTTTGAAATATAAAATGCCTATGCATCTTTGCACTATTAGAATGGAAATATGTTCTTTGACAAGATTCACTCTTCCTTTAACTGCCTGCAATTAAAACTAATTATACATACAATATTTTCTTAGAGAAGATTTTAAGTATTAATATCATTCAATTTAACTATACTCTGGCCAATTGGATTGAAGAATGTACATATCTTAAAAGTACATAGTGTTGTGCTTGGCTTCCTAGGAGTAAAATAGATTCAAAATAAATAGACATTAAACATGTAGGTGTGTAATTACACAATTTTTTAACCTAAAGATAATCACCCTTTAATTTGTTGTAGAAGCTAAATTTTATAACATATCACAATGGAATCTTGATAATGAAAAAAAATGGACTTATTCTTGTTTGCCAGTGGAAAGTATTGCTTTTGTCGTTATTTTTAAATTTATTTTATTCTACTTTTGTTGTTCTTCCTTAGCAAACAATTATTGGTTTTCACCTCTATAATAAAAGAGATTATTCTTTTTGTATTTTTTTAATATTTTAGAAACAAAATTAAATAAAACAACTAGATAATGGAAAAATAAGTACCCCAAATCTTCAACAACTTCTCAATAACTTTTTTATTATATTTCAATTGTATTGCATCACATCAAGGTGTTGATTTACAAACCATGGCTTTTGAAAAAAATGTATGTAATTTTGCACTTACAATAAATTAACAAATATGACAGTCCAAGTCATTGTTTGCATTCAATGATCAAATCTAGAAGTTCAAATAAACCCCCTTCTACTATGATCTACCTTCAATGTCTCTTGCAACCTTCTTTTGAACCGGTGACAACAATCTGACCTCCCTATGTGTGATGGTGCTAGTAATGTCAAGAGATTTTATACAATGACAATAAGGAGTCTTATATCGTACATAAAAAATAGAACTATAGAATTGTAATCAATTGCTAGAGTAAATTACTACCCAAATCATCTAGATCTATCTAAGAATGATAAAAGATATCAAACTTAAGCTACTTTGTGTGTGTGTGTGTGTGTGTATTGTGTAGTGTAGAAAATTGTCACCCTTAACAATTTCACACTATGTTTTGCCTCCCCTAAATTATTGGACCTAATTAAGTCCCTAGTTTCCTAAATTATGCATTAGAAAGCCTATTTTTATCATTTTTTGAAGGATTGCAAGCATTGAATAAATGCAAATAATTAATATTATGATCTCGACATTTAATGTCCTAGCAAATAAGGCTAGGACCCATACACTAGTCCCCCCATATTACTGGGGACCAATTTTTAATATATTTTTGGTGGTATTTTAACATTTAGAATTTAAATTTCAATCAAGTCAGCTTTTGGAATTTTATTTTTGGAAAATTAGAACAATTGCATATAAATACCTAGTTATTTTGTCATTTGAAATCTGCACACACACTATCTAGCAATAAGACACACAATTGACCAAATACTATTGTCAAAAGCAAGTCAAGAGCAACATTATCAAAGTTTATTGCAGCAATTCAAGATTCATCATCATGTCATATTATATATGTGTTCATGTTATTGTTTTGTGAAGGCTAACATTGTTGTAGGTCTCTAAGCATTCAAGTATTCAAGTAAAACTATCAAGCAAGATCCAAGATCCTTGAGGTGATGTGTATGACTTTAGTCCTTCAAGGAAGCCATTGAAGGGTGGTGAGTTGTAGCAATTGTTCATTCATCATTCATTCTGATTGGACAAAGTTGTGGCTTCAAATCGTTCTTGTAATGGATATAAATTAATTTTTAGAAATGGCTTCCTTAGTTCATCCTAAAGTGTCAATATGGGAACATAAGCTTTTGAACCGTGTTGTGGCAGTATGCCGAAGGGCTACAATCAATAAACTAAGGGTTGATGGATGCAAACTAATGTAATCTATATTTGAACAAAATTCTGATTTGCAACATGTGACAGGAACCCGTGAAGAAATGATTCAGCAACAGAAAATAGATTACTAGCACACAACGAAACATAATAAAAAATCTCTATACAATAGAATGAAAATCTTTCTTGAAATAAAATAAACAGAATCAAAATCATGCTACTGAATGTAGATATGCTTTCAACATTAATTAACTACTCAACTCCTCAACTCATAGTGATCTTACTAATCGGCTTCTAACTATGCTTAACAATACTGATAAGGTAAATTATACACATTGATAAGTGTTGAGCAAACCAATAGAGATTAAACACATTCATAAAGATTAACTATGCTGATAAGAATTTGATACTTAACACAATAATCAATATGAAACCAATCAAATAATTATGAAATCACACATACATTACCACATTCAGTTATCAAATGGAAAGATCACCAACAACCGAGGAAGTGGGCCTTGCCTTCACCCTCTATTGAGTGACGAAGCTCACAAACACAAAATTACTCCACACTAATTGTCATTCATTTGAATTGCAACAACAGAGTATGAACGCAATTTTAACGCCAATATATAATTTTTATTATCTCTATCTATCTGAGGCTTTGACATACACACACACACACACACACACACATATATGTACCACAACTATCTATACCCATAACAGTCTTGCAAATGAAAGCAAATAAACATTTTGGTTGTTTGTGGCTTACAGCCAACAACCATCGAAAGGTAATCAAAAATAGCTTAAAGTCTTTTGACAGTATCTTAAAACACATAAAAACTCAAAATAGATTTGTTAATCTCAGCACAAATATGGCTAAAGTGACAAAATGACTCCAACCGACCTAATCTTTCATCCACTGATTCCTTCATGCCCATGTGTCACTCGTTCAAGCATTCCCTGTTATCAAAATCATGAAAACGATTAATAAACAACAAAGGGATTTGATACATTCACATAATTTTATCTTTCCTTGTATTCTATAAAATATTTTTAGTTCATTCACGAAAAGTGACAGGAGTAGTAGGAAATACTAGGAAAGATGACAAGGTTGGAGCAAATAATGGCATATTTTGCCCCTATCATTTCCCCCAGCTGAAGACTTTGCATGTCCTCATGCAAAAAGGGTATAGAATACAAACCAAAAGGAGGAGGGGCAAGTTTCAACAGAGTACTAGTGACCTCTATGACACACAATTGATAGAGTTCCTACAAAAAAAATTCATGATCCTGAATTGTTACCACATATGTGTTAGTAACATTTGCTTGCTCAAGTGTTGCCTCGAGTTGATTGAGCTCTGTTGCTTTTGAGGCATTGAGCTCTGTTGCTTTTGAGGCATTGAGTGACTCTGCATCTTGAACCTATTTTTGGAGGGCTTCATTTTCTGCAATTAGCTTAGTCACCATATTTTGAATTCTACAGATCTCATCATTGGGTAGTAGGGGAGGCTTGTCCTCAAATTCTTCTTTTGCTTCAAATTCCTGTTTTCCTTGCTCATAATGGGGAATTTCAACATTTTCCTGCCTTTGATCACCCAACTCATTCACCTCCTCTCTTCTTTCTCCCGATTTTGGTTCTACTTCCTGATATCCAATTGAGGGTGTCTCCATTTGTTCTTGCTCATTACCCATTGGCACATTCAACTTTTGCTTTTCTATTTGGAGAGATAATTCAATGGTCTTTTGTTCTATCAAATTAACATCTTCATTCATTAACTGATTGGGAGAGTTTGGAATATCGGTGTTGTCAGGAATCTCATCCTCCTGTGACAAGAATTACTCATTCATAGCCTGTTCATTCTCATCAAGAGGTTCCATTATCTTTCCTTCTGTGGCTGCTACTAAAATTGAAGGGTGGATGGAAGGAGTTGGTTTTCTTGTTCACCCCCAACTTCATTTTCATTCCTAGAGTCACTCTCATTAGTAGATATAGGTTCCACTTTGTTATTCCTTCTATTGCTCCTTCGTAGCTCCTTAAAGACATTTATTATCCTTCTGGTTTTGTGATACACAATACCTAAGACTGTGAGATCATCCATAGCTTTTGACTATTCAGAACCTAGAACCTCATTGGCTACATTTACTAAATTTTCCAAATTTTTGGCTATAGAAGGAGGTGACCTCTCCTTGATTGATGATTTTTCCTGAGAGGGTGATTTCTCTTTGTCACTGGGAGGAGTTGAAGCTTGTTTCTTTGAAGAGCCAGGGGAGACTGAGTGTGTTTTGCTAGACCTTTTCCTCTTACTTCTAGGTGTGCTAGTTGTAATAGATTTACATGGGGTAACATGGGAGCTTTTGGTCGGTTTGCTATCTTAGGGTTTTCTTTTTACCCCTTTTAGAAACCCTCTTCTTTGCATATTTAGGGGAATCGCCAAAAAGTTCGTTTGTCCTCAAATCTTCACTTTGTTCCTCTGAAGGGCTTTCATTATTACTTCCTTTAGCTGATTTTGTGTCTACAAACTCATCCTTTTTAGGAGAACTAGGTGTGTTGACAGGAGGCTCCTCCTTTGGGAGTTATCTGGGGTGTCTTCACCAAGCAACGAATCCCAGTCATGTTGAGGAGAGAGTCTTTTCAATTTTCTTACAATTAATAATTTAATGAGGCCATGGTGGGCTAATGAGTTTTCATGCCCCTTTTGGACTGCTTTTTGCATTTGGTTTACAAAAGAGTAAAGAAAATATGGCTAGTTCACAAACATTCCCCATCTCAAATGGTTCATAAGTTGAAATTGTTTGGCATAAACATATACATACGTCCCTTCGCAAGTGATATACTGGATGACAAATTTTTCCACGTTGTCCCAAGGTTTCATAAGTGAGATTAATTTTGTGCCTTGACTGATAATGATTTCAATAGACTCCCTTCGTGCCAAGAAATTCTTGCGCAAGGACTTGACGTTCGTCGCACATTTAGAGTTATTGGGAAATTAATTCTCTCATGAAAGTGGAAACCCAGAGACATCAACTATGGCCTCTACTGAGAAATGGATTGTTAAGCCATAGACTTTTGCCTCCTTTCTATGGCAGGTCATTGCGAACTCTCGCGCAATCTTTTCATCAAACCCTCTTAACCATTTAAAATAAATATCCCATCCTACTTGTTTGAAGATTTTCTAAGCCTCCACAACCTTCGGTGCCCTTAGTTCTTCCATGGTGTAGGGATCGAAATGGTGGTGACACTGGTCTCCTTCCATGGTGTTACCAAGATATTGTACAGGCAAAAATCATTGGCCAATGCAAAAAAAATTACTATTTTAGGGTAGTAGAGGGATATCTATTATAACTTTAGCGGTGAGAAATTTTGGCGGATGGGTATTTTTAGCGGGCGATTTAGCAAAAACCAAATCAAGCAATTTACACGCCCGTCCATTATGGTGACTTGCATTTAAGTAGGTAACAATGATTATTTGGGGATAATAATCTGTTACGGCAGATTGGAAAAGACACAGTGTAAATGTGACATGATGGCATATGGTGTACGATAGGAGATCCCCCCCCTTGCCAAGCTCATGACCCATCCATGGGTCTTGTCACCAATCAATGCATGAACAAAAAATATTAAATAAAATGACAAAGGGAGAAAAAATGTGAACTACCAATATCGATGATTGTCGGAGGTGACGTGGAGTGATGTGGAAATGAGTGCGGCCATGCAAACGAGAGAGACACATAAGAAAATGGTGCTGACGATACAAAGTAAGGACGCTACCAGGTTGTCGATGAGGTGATGACGACATTAGTGCAAGTAAGCAGATCACCAACTGGTGAAACGAGATGACTTGTGGGATACATCCAACTGGTGATCAACCGTGTGTGAATATAGATAGCTAGGGCCACCAAAAAGATGTAAACGGACCATGGGACTAGCCACGGAGAATGGAACACTGCCTAGCAAAGAGAAAAAGGATCTTAGGGAAGAAAAGACTGGAACCTTGGCCAGAAGATATTCTCAAAAGTTCTTGTCACAAAAGCAACAGGAAGGCAGAGCAGTCCTGTTGATGGTTGTTGGTTGTAAGCCACAAACAGCCATAATGGCAGGAATGATGGAAATGTGAATGAAGAGGAATGGACACAAGGATGGGAATGATGTGGAAACAACCAGGAACAAGGAATGATATGTACAGTGAGAGGTCTGAAAAACAAGGGCCAAGAAAACACCAACCAACAAAGGCATCTAAGCAGAGGTTCCTGACAAGAAAAGGATAGGAACAGTGGTGCATGTGAGGGGTAGAAGACAAAGCATATCACTGGGAAACATTAAAGTACAGGCCATGGTTATGAACAGGAGGTCGAAAGGAGACCCTAAATGGATGGAGTGAGGGACCTAAGCACCTATAGCTCAAAGTAGAATGGTTCCTAGCAGGAAAGTGACAGGAAGGCGGTTTGCCAACTTGTGATGAGATGATTTTTTTTCCAGACAATAGACCGTCAGTTACCTGATTTTCAATCTATCACCGCCTAGTGGCAAAAGGGTTTTCATTGTTGGATCTTTTATTGCTTTTATTATTATTATTATTATTATTATATGCTCAATCCCAGAGGAGGATGAAAGGAACAATAGTAAGTTCTTTCGCCACATCACAAAAGAAGGTCTCCTTTGAAGGAGGTCATTTGTAGAGTTTCAGATGATGCCCATTAACAAGAAGAGTCGTGCATTTAGAATCCACAGTACATAGTCGAACAACACCGTTATCATATAAATTTTGAATTTCATAGGGACTGAGCTAGCGAGTGTAGAACTTCCCCTTGAAATCTGAAACTGCGAGTCAAATAGAAATGCCCAGTTTCCTAGTTGGAATGTTTGTGTCTAGATGAAGCGGTCATGCCACTGCACTCTTTGCTTTTGTACCATCTTTGTATGGAAAAGAGCTTCTTGACGCATTTCATCAAGTGAATGGAGTTGAGAAAGCCTCTCCTTCTATGCTTCATTAAGGTTCATCCCAAGCTCAAGGGCAGTGCGTAGAGTCTTCACTTCAAATTCAATTGGCAAGACAACCCTCTTGCCATAAACAAGCTCATATGGTGCCATCCCTATAGCTATCTTCCAGGTTGTGTGATAGGCCCAAACTGCTTTAGGAAGTCTTTTTGCCCAGTCTTTCTTGTGCAATGCTATTTTCTTCGTAAGAATGTTCTCCAATTCTTGGTTAGTTGCTTCCACCTGTCCATTGGCTTGTGGATGGTATGGGGAAGACTTTCAATGCTTAATTTCGTATTGTCGTACTGCTACCTAATTTTCACCCATGGGCTCAATCGGGCAAGACAGATTATGTTTCGGTTCGAGAGGTCAAATGGAGCATTCGCACAAGAGAAAAAGTCATGAATCTGATGCTAGGTTGCAAGGGTCTCACTTTGGGGGCCTACCTAGTTTAGGTTCGGCATGAAAATCCTCAGAGAGAAGAGTCGCCAAGACCCTGAAGATGTCTCGCCGACTAAAGGAGCTCTCATTGAAAGGGTTTTTCACCACTGGCATAAGGTTTCACCTTCGGCATGTGGTCTCAAATGGCGACTAACGAGGGGTCTCACCGATAGCAGGTTTGCGAAGGATTCACCTTCGGCATAGTGTCTTCATCAAGGCAGATGTCTCCCTACTTAAAGATCTATCGCGTAACAAGGCAATCGAAGGTCTCGCACTGCTGATGGGTCTTGGTAAATGAAGTGAGCTCGAGCAGACAAAAGGAGTTCGCCATGAGGTTTGGTCGATAGAAGGAGTCTCGCAACAATGAAAGACTTCTCGATAAGGACATCAACAAAGTAGGGAATGTCTCCCCAACATAATGTAAAGTAAATTCATCAACCGAGAGAATGAGGAGCCCTGGCCATGAGAGGTCCGCCGAAAGCCAAGGTCTCGATTTAATTTGATGCACTCGCTATGACTCCTGCTGAAGGGATGAGGCTTCGATATAAGGAACAAAGGTCGATGTAAGGTCCTAGCGACCGAGGGATGTCTTGGCGACTGTCAAGGACCTTGCCGAGAGAAATTCATTTCGCCACAAGGTCCCGCCGAATGCAAAAGGTCTCCCCGACACGTATAACGTCGGCACAGTTTCCAGCCATCGCTCAAATGTCTTGCCGACATAGGTGACCCCAGTGACAGAAATAGGAATCGGTATGACCGATGGACTTCGCCATGATGTCTTCCCGACCGATGGGAGTCATGCCGCAAGAGATCTGGAGCTCAGAAGAATGAACGTCTCGGGGTGACATCAAAAAATGTCACGCCGATAGAAGATGAGGGGTCTCGGGGTAGCCTCTTGCTTTCGGTAAGATCTCTCACCAACACTCAAATGTCTTGCCGAATGGGATCTTGGGGCCCGAGACAAAGCGATTGGTTTCGCCAGAAGGTTTTCCAGATTCAATGTTGTCTTGCCGACAAATGAGCAGCTCGGCGGAATGAAAGGACCTTAGTGTGAGGTCTGGGCGAAGTCAAAGTGTCTCGCCGAAGGAAAGCAGTGTTACTAAAGAAAAGAGAGCTCACCAGGAGGTCTCTTAGAAGATGAAAGGTCACACCGACGTGCCTAGCGCCTTCGGTGGAATACGAGAAGCTCGGTATGAAGTCTGGTCGACAGGCCAAAGTCTCGGCGAAAGACAAGGAGATCTCGGCGAGAGAGAAGCAGCTTGGCAAAAGGTCTTTCCGATAACGATTGTCTTGGCGACCACAGAGGCAACATCGGAATGACTAATCAACCTTGCCATAAAGTCTTCCTGACTTCTAGGTGTCTCGCCGAAAGAAATGTAGTGCTCGGTAAAGCGAGGAAGTCGGCATGAAGTCTCAACAAAGGATTTGTGTCTTGCCGATGGTTTAAAGGATATCGCTATGACTCTTCAGGCTCGACAAGAGCTCCCATCGACGGTTTCAAGCTATGCCAATAATCACAGGAAGGTTTAATCGCATCGGGGAGACACGATTAGTGTCTCACCGACATGCGATTCTACAGGAGAAGCTTTTGACCGCCCGAAGAGTCTACGTGGAGTATGCTCGACCAATCTGAAGGAGCCAAATACGAACTATTGACGATTTGACCGTTTGACTTCCCCTGTGGATGGGGGCAACAGAACCTAAGTGAGTGGAGCTGATCTGAGGATAAAATGATGAATCAGTTCGATATCCAAAAGGTGCATTCAAAGCAGCTAGACAACGAGATTCAAAGGCGGATGCAAGGACCAGAGGGTAGCTACAAAAAATCTGAGGGCCTCTTCGGTGAGTGATTCTTCATCGACAATAGACAACAAAGACACGTAGGGGTGCAACATTAATTTCGTCAAAAGATCTCGGGGTAGGTCTTTTCTGAGATAGATATTTTGTAAACCCTAAGGGGCCGAGATCTTTTCTATATATAAGGCATTTTTTGCCTTTTTTGAGGGAGTTCCGATGTATGCTCCTCTGAAGTCTGTGACCCTTTTTGCAGTCCTCTCTCAGACTAGCAGGATTCTGTAACTCAATTTGGAACATAATATACAAAATCTAACTTGGTTACTATTGATGGTCCATCATTCTGCCTTCTGATTCTTGTCAAGTATAGTGCATTCTTTTTAAGTGATTCATTGAGCTACTTAGTGAAATATTCTCTTTCCTTATAGCTTTTGTTTCATGTCGTGCCTTTCTTTGTAGAAGTAGTGTCACGTAGGTTACAAACTGTGTTTACTTAATCCTGCACATGAGCTTCTAGTTTGTGAAAATCTGCTTTTCCTTCTTAAAGGCATGTGCATGTCAAACTTGTTTGAATGTGTGATCTACAGGATCTTGTTGTGCAGTCTCATGGCTGTCACCAATATTCAAGTGTAGCTCAAGTATCTCATTGTTCCTTTCATTTTGGTGCATCACCTTAGAGTTTAATTTTCATTTTTATGCATTATCTCTCTCCCTTTCCCTTCAAAAAATCAGTAGTTATAGGTGACACCAAAGGAAGCTGGCCTTCTCTGGAGGTTCACTCCAATCTCAGGTGACCCACAACCTTGGAGTGATCCAATGTTTCACTAGAAAGCTCAATTTTACAACTTTGCATAGGGTGCATTTCTAGGTGACAACAATACCAATGTTGTAATCAAGTCAGAGGTGAACTGTGCTCCTTGGTCTATGACAATTTGCGAGGCACACCATACTGGTAAAAATCTCAGAATACAAGAAGTTAGCAACCTTAGTATCCCTAGCATGCTTTAAGGCTACTACTTTGACCCATTTAGTGACATAATCTATACAAACCAAGATATATTCTTTATTCTGAAAGGGAGGATGAATGGGCCCTACAAAATCTAACCCCCACTTTTCAAATGGTTCTATAGATAACTGAGGATGTAAAGGCATTTTGTCAGAGCAGGTCGGTTGCCCCATACATTGGCATTTGTCACAATGTTGAACATAATTCTTATTGTCCTTGTGGAGTGTGGGCCAATAATAATTGACGGTGAGAATCTTTTGGGCGGTTCTATGGGCAACAAAATGTCCTCTACAAGGTTATGTATGGCATGCACGCAGAAGGTTGAAGACATCTTCTTCAGGCACACACCAGCGTATGATATTATCAAGGACTTGGCGGAAGAGCATCCCATTAATCCATGTGTAATCACCACTGAGTCCTACCAGCTTTCAACATTCCCTTGGAGAGAAATGAGGTGGGAACTTGCAAGGAACCAATTAATTTTTCCATGTCAGCATACCATTGGATTTTTGTTGATATAGAAAAATGTGTTTGTCTGGAAAGGTGTTATCCACTGGAGTTGGTTCATCTTCATGCTGCAATCTAGAAAGAAAATCGGCCACCACATTCTCTCACCCTAGTTTGTCGAGAATAGTAATATCGAACTCCTGCAAAAGAAGTAACCACTAAATCACTCACCCTATAACAATAGATTTGTTCATTAAAAATCTAATAGTTGAATGATCCGTATGTACAAAAAAATTATATCCAGTGATATAGTGGCAAAATTTATTTATTGTATAAACGATAGCCAAGAACTCTTTTTCAATAATAGTATAATTTACCTTTGCACCAGTAAAATTCTTATTGATATAATAAATAGCATAAAAGAGGGTGTCTTCCTTTTGTCCAAGGATAGCTCCTATCAAAGTATTTGATGCATCGATATGAATATGAAACGACAGTTCCCAATTTGGTCCTCGGAGCACAGGTGTTGTGATGAGCTTACCTTTGATTTCCTCGAAAGCTTGTTGACACTCTGTTGTCCATGAGAAATATGTATCCTTTCCTAGTAACAAAAGCAAAGGTGAGGTAATCTTGCTGAAATTTTGAATAAACCTACGATAATAGCCAACATGTCCTAGGAAACTACGTACATCCTTTGCACAAGTAGGCATAGGCAAGTCTTGAATAATCTTGATTTTTTTCGAATCTACCTCAATTCCTTTTTCAGAAATTTAATGACCCAACACAATACCTTCGGTCATTAGGATGTGACACTTTTCATGACTCAAAGAAAGATTAGTATCAATACATCGCTTAAGTAGCTTCTCAAGATTTTCCTTAGCTTCCTCATATGTGTTACCATAAACAGTAAAGTCATCCATATACACTTCTATGCAATCATGGATTAAATCAACAAAAATGCTTAAAATAGCTCATTGGAAAGTAGCGGGTGCATTGCACAATCCGAAAGGTAAGACATTGTAGGAAAATGTTCCCTAAGGGCAGGTAAAAGTGGTTTTGTCTTGGTCCTCAGGGGCAATGTGGATTTGGTTGTACCCACTAAACCCACCAAGAAAGGAGAAGAACTTTTTCCCAGCTAAGGTGTCTAGGACTTGGTCAATGAAAGGAAGTGGGAAATGATCTTTCTTAGTGGCCTTGTTAAGGGCCCTATAATTGACACATATTTTCCATTTTCCATTCTTTTTAAGTACTACCACAAGTGGGGACACCCATTGGCTATTTGATATGGGGTAAATAAATCCTACATTGAGCAACTTATGAAGTTCTTCCTTAACTATTTCTCGTAAGGTTTGGTTTAACCTTCTCTGGGGTTGTCACACAAGTCTACTCCTTTCATCTATATAGATGTGGTGTGTACAAGTAGCGGGGTGAACACCTCTCATATCTTGATAATCCCAAGCAAAGGCTTCTTTATGAGCTGATAACATCTCAATGAGTTCTTTCAATTGGCAGGCATCTAATTTGGGACTGATGTTAAGTGTTTTACTGGGTAATACTTCAGTAGCTTGGGATTATACAGGGGTATCTATGGAAAGTAGTAGCAAATTAGACAAAGATGGATCAATATCCCTAGACATAAAAAATGGACGGTATATACAATCATGTGGTAATAATTGGTGCAAAGTGATAAAGTGTTGAACAAACTATGAACTACCCACTAATGGAAAATTTCCAAATGGGCAGTTATCACCCATGTCCATAAGCAAAATCATTGGCTCAAGATCACTATCAATTAAATAATGATTTTGCAATAAATGATTAATAACAGTGTCTTTTGAAACATCTTCAAATCCCCTACCTTGATCTATTGTTAAAATAGGTAGAGGCTCCTCTACATCACTATCGATCCACAAAGGATCCTCCATTTCTAATAATGGTTGTGCTGGAGGGTATAATGTCAACTGCTTTATTTGCTCCTCATTTGAGATCACCATATTTTTGAACCTGCAATCAATGAAGGCATTAGCAACAACAAACCAAGGTCTTCCTAAAATCAGGGGATATCCCCCCGAGCCTAATCTTTGGTTGCAAAATCATAAAATATATTGGATACTCCCAAAACTCAATAGAAATAATGATGTCTTTAATCATACCTTTTGGTTTTACGAGGCAACGATCAACCATTTGTAAGACTGTTGGGTCTTAGTCCCTGAAGGGCTAACCTCTCCTTAGTCTCGTTAGTCATTACATTTATAGTTGCTCCTAGATCCACAAGTGTATTTAGAATAGTTATGTCACCAATATGTACCTTAATCATTGGACTACCAGGATCCGAATACTTAGGGACTAAAATCTTTGCTAGCATCAAGTCTGCAAGTTGTCCAATGACTTGGACTGTCTTGGGGTCCTACTTCTTCTATTGCTTCCTCCCACAAAGTTCTTTAACCGCCTTAGTGTACACAGGAATATCTCCAATGGCCTGCAACAAAGGAATCTTAATGTTAACATTGCATAACTCATTCATAAAATCAAAGTCAGATTGAAATGTTTCATGTTGCTTTAGTGGATCCTGCAACCTATCTAGAAATGGAGGATTTGGTTGCTCTTATTCAGGCTCAACCGGATGGTCTTCAACCTTAGTAATGGTCGGTCCTTGAAGGCTCTTTCCTAACCTCAGGTTTACACCGTCAATCTCTAGTGCATTGACAAGATAAGTCGGGAATCATGTCACTTCATTAATGTAAACTGGTTTAGTCACCTTATTGTTTGGATTAGGTGTTGGTTGTGCGAGAATTGGTGTAGCTTTTGGTGGTTGGGTTGAGCTAGAAGGTTGATTGGATATCGGGACAGGTGGTAAGAGTTGTTGGGATTGCTAATATGGGTTTATTGTTGGAGGTGGTGGATACGCTGAAAATGACTGATATTGTGGATAGGGTGGTGGTGGTGCTGACCATCCTTGCCACGATTATGGAACAGGCAGGTATTGTTGTGACTAGTGAGGGTAGTATGGAGGTGCTACCCATTTCCATACGATCCAAACTAGTTTGTGAAGGAATTCTGTTGAAAAGGATTTTGGGATGAAACTTGGTAATCTGGTGGGGCATTGTTCTTGGTTGCCATTGTCTTCTTTGGGCCATGAAGCAAATAGGTTCATCTATGTATTCTACCTCGATCATCCCTACATAAAGAGGTTTTAAAGTAGTGTCCCTACTGGCTTCTTCTAAAGAAGATATCTTTGCTCTATATTATATGGACACTCCTTGCTACTGTGCTTCTTTCAAAAAATAAGGCAAAAGATAGCCAAGGCTTTTTCAGCCTCCTACTTTCTTCGTGTATATAGTGTCTATTTGTTTACCCATATGACTTAACAAATCAATCTTAAGGTCCTCAAGTAGATTACCTATCTCGCGCTTGGTGATACCTGTCGAAGCTCCTGCAGAATATAGCTTTCTTGGATAGTTCTTTCCTAAGTGCTAAGATCTAGAATAGTTCCTACAAATATCATAGATATCATCAAATTCCATTTTAAAAATATTCCCTTTACCTATTAAGTTTAATGCTTCCATAACATCATCTCTCATGCCTCTAAGAAACAACATTTTAATAGCATCCTCATTTAATCCCTATTGGCGAGATCGTTGAAGACTGAACATGAAGCGTTCAAGATAGTCCTCCACGGACTCATCTTCCTTTTGTGTCATGTGGAATATTTCATCCCAAACCTCCTTTGTTTTGCAATACTCTTGGTACTTGTTCAAGAACAACTCCTTCATGACTTCCCATGTTCTGATATTTCTGAGGTTCATAAACCATCGCAGGGTTGCATCCTTCAATGTGGTAGGAAATAGCTTAAGCTTTTTCATGTTACTTTGATAATCATAGTTGTGACACAACACATCAAATTCAAACAAAAACATGTTAGGATCCTCAATTGAAAGGCCACGAAAAAAAGTAAAGTTGAATGAGGAATATTCTTCATAGGGGCATCTCACTCGGGATGTGTGATAGGAAACTCAAAAGTAACCAGATTATAGTTGGCCAGTGCCCTATTATCGTTGTTGTTGTTATTGTTGTTATTGTTGTTGGGATCCATTATGTCTAATCCCCAAGGGTTAAAATAGGTTCTAAATGGTTCTTGGGTTTCTTCTGAGAATGGACTAGCGTCTGACCCATAGGTTTCTTGAAAGATCTTTTCAACCTTTCTCCATAATATTTCAGAAGAACTTGGATGGGTACCTGCAGGTATCTCAACAGTAGTAGATTCTATAACACACTTCTCAAGATGGGGTTTGGGTAACTCTAAGGGTTGTAATTTAGTTTTCAATTTCCCTTTTTGTGAGCTGCCTCCCTCAACTAATGATTTTGAATTATTTTCTATTTTTTCTAATTGTTTAATACTCCCTTTGTCCTTTTTAACAAATCTCCCTTTACTATCCCTACTACGATTCATGCACCTAAATGACTTATGACAAAGAAAATTAAGGATAGTTACCTAAACGAGGTCGACTATCGTGTGGAATTTCTCCTTAGTGCAATGCCCGTAGCTTAGTTTACTGGAAATACAGGCCTTTAACACTGTTCCCTAGCAATGATGCCAAAATGATTGGACAAAGTTGTGGCTTCAAATTGTTCTTGTAATGGATATAAATTAATTCTTAGAAATGGCTTCCTTAGTTCATCCTAAAGTGTCAATCTGGGAACATAGGCTTTTTGAACCATGTTGTGGCGATGTCAAGGGTTGGAATCAATAAACTAAGGGTTGATGGATGCAAACTAATTTGTATTTGAACGTAATTTGATTTGTAGACTTTTGTCACATGTGTGACAGAACCCATGAAGAAATGATTTTAACATAAAACAAATTATGCACACAATGAAACATAATAAAAATATCTATACAACATAATGAAAATCTTTCTTGAAATAAAATAAACAGAATCAAAATCATGCTACTAAATGTAGATATGCTTTCAACATTAATTAACTACTCAACTCCTCAACTCATAGTGATCTTACTAATCGGCTTCTAACTATGTTTAACAATACTGATAAGGTAAATTATACACACTGATAAGTGTTGAGCAAAGCAATAGAGATTAAACACATTCATAAAGATTAACTATGCTGATAAGAATCTAATACTTAACACAATAATCAATATGAAACCAATCAAATAATTATGAAATCACACATACATTACCACTCTCAGATATCAAATGGAAAAATCACCAACAACCGAGGAAGTGGGTCCTGCCTTCGCTGGCTATTGAGTGATGAAGCTCACAAACACATAATTACTCCACACTAATTGTCATTCATTTGAATTGCAACAATAGAGTATGAACACACTTTTAATGCCAATATATAATTTATATTATCTCTATCTATCTGAGTCTTCGACACACACACACATATGTATCATAGCTGTCTATACCCATAACAGTCTTGCAGATGAAAGCGAATAAACATTTTGGTTGTTTGTGGCTTACAACCAACAACTATCAAAAGGTAATAAAAAATAGCTTAAAGTCTTTTGACAATATCTTAAAATAACATAAGAACTCAAAATAGATTTGTTAATCTCGGCACAAATATGGCTAAAGTGACAAAATGACTCCAACCGGCCCAGGCTTTCATCCACCGATGCCTTCATGCCCATGTGTCACTCGTTCAAGCATTCCCTGTTATCAAAATCATGAAAACGATTAATAAACAACCAAGGGATTTGATATATTTGCGTATTTTTATCTTTCCTTGTATTCTATAAAATATTTTTAGTTCATTCATGAAAAGTGATAGGAGCAACATGAAATACTAGGAAAGATGAAAAAGGTTAGAGCAAATAATAGGTAAAATAATGGCATATTTTGCCTCCATCACCTTCGTTTCAATTGTCATTCATATCATTGACATTGCCATTGTGGAAGTGAAAACACTTACATGGGGTTTGACTGATGAAAGCCCCTAAAATGGCCCAACATCTCTGCTCTTTGTGAATGTGCGGGTTGCAAGTTTGAAGAAGATCGAAGGAAGATTAAAGGAAAATTCTCCATTGTTGCATTTGTTGTCATACATCTTGTTAAATCACGAAAACTCAATTACATAATTCACTGAAGACATTCCAACAACTTTAAAACTGAGAAATAGAAGGTCAAATCTAGCATCAAAGGATTGTAGAATCAATTTCAAGACCCTCTATTAGGGACCCATACACCCTTAGGTGACTGTGTCTTCCTTTGCATACTAGATCCAACTTTTGGTGATAGGCACACATCATCATACACTTCCCAAATCCACCTATAATTTATAGTTTCAATCTATGTATTTCTAGATTATTGTATTTATCACATTAGGTCATATAGCCCAATTAGGTTAATCATTCTAAATCATTTCCCATCCATCTTCAAGACCCTAAGAAAGTGGATTCAAGTCTGATTGGCTCACCTTTATGGTAGATAGTCAATCTACTCACCTTGTTGATCCACCTTCTAATGTGACATAGAAAAATTTCCCTAAAGTAGCCCTTGTGTTTACACCCCTAAACATTAAGGTTCACCTTTTTCTACATTACATTTTGGTGAACCTGACATGTGTAGACATCGAAAATGTATTGATTGACATCATGCACCTGATCCCTGACTTACTAACATCGTTTCTTCCTAAATCATCCCTCGGTTTAACCGTTTAATCAAATTCCCTTATCGATTAAATTCATCAATATTCATCTCTTAATTAAATAAATCATTTTGTCTAATTAAGTCACTTTCTCTTGTTAATTAAATCAATCCATTTGATCTAATTATCCCTATTTAATTAAATAGTCAATTTATTTGATTAAATCTCTAAAGTCCATCCATTAAATTAAATAAATTAAAACCTTATTTGATTTTTTTTAATTTTTATTTTAACGAGGTGAATCGTGCAGACGCCCCCATATAACCCCCCACCGGTAAACTTTTACCATGACCGGCTTGGCGGGGGACACACCAAGTACCGACGGAGTTGAACCCATGGTGGCACCCTATATAGGGAACACCTTAACTAACCTGGGCTCCCGGCCCAAACCTTATTTGATTTAATCTAACACCATCCCTTTTAATTAATTAAATCAAAAACTTTATTTAATTAGCCTCTTATCATATTCCTCTCTTATTTGATTTAAATAAATCCATAAATTTGAGTCAAATAGGTCTACATCATCTAATCTCCTGTTAAATTAATTAACCCTTGATTAATTTAATCTCTTATCATGTCCCATCCTCTAGATTTTGCAATTGCACATGAAAATAGATTTAATTGATTTATTAAATCTCTATTTTCCTCACAAGGCATCTTTGAAGGAATATTCCCAAATTTGAATTAAAAAATGTGAGTTGACATGTCCTTCCAACAAGGCAATAACTCCACCTTACATGTCCTTTGCCTTGAGCCAAGTGGCATTTAATGCCTTCTTTCTTCCCCCCTTTCAAGTCATTTCAACAAATTTGAAATTCAAATTTATGCATTTATTGGCACAATCCTCAAAACTTGCTCAACCTTCATCCTCTTACATGTTGACAAGTGGCATCATATCATTGGTTGAACCTTTGTCCCACATTGATCAAATTTGGACATCTCTTCAACTTATCAATCTATAAATAAAGAGCTCATATCCTTATTTGATCATCCACAATTTGAGTAAAGTTACGATGCTCAAATATCTATCAAGTTTCACACCATTGAACTCTTAGCTAGGTTCTTTTGCAGATTTGGCTTGGAGTCCTCATCATTCATCATCAAAAGTGGATCAAATCTCTTCATCAAGTCTACATATTGAAGCTTGCAATCATAGGAATTGGGAAAGGGCCAAATTTCCACATCAAATTGGCACCAATTCCCCCATGGGATCAAGAGTTTGCTATTTAAATTAGGATTTCATCTTTGTTTTATCTCTTATATTGTGTTCTTGCATATTTTCATTCCTAGTTTGAATTGTAAATGGATTCCATGGGGAATCCTTGTTTATGCTTGCAAAATCTAACTTAAGGTGTTTATTGGCTTTGTTTTGCAGGTATCTAGGCTTGGGTTCAGACAGTGACATCATAGCTTTTTGATTTGGTAGTCTTTCAAACCCTAGATCTAGGTTTTGCATCATTTTGTCTTGCATTTCATTTAGGGTTTCATATTTGCATCATAAAAAGTCATAAAAATCCAAAAAAACTGCATCCATATTGCATCATAGCTTTCATTAGGGTGTGTTTCGGTCATCTAGATCAAATTTTTATTTCAAAATTGCATTAAAAAGTGTCATTTTTCATACATTTGCACTTCCTTAACATTGGAAAATTTTGGAAAAGTAGTCACTGTCAAACCTGTTTGCATATAGGAACAATGACCTTAAACAACAACTTAGACATTTAGTTTTTTAGTTTTCAAAATCCTAAACAAGGACTTAGATGCCCTTGGGCGACCCTATCCTTGTATAGGTTTCTTAACAGTCTTTTTCACACTTATTTGTCTTTGTTTGCTCAATTTTCCTATACTTGTAGATCTCTATTTGAATTTCATAATTTAATATTCTAAAGCATTTTGCATTTAGTTCATTTGGTGAAAGAAAGTGCATTGTTTGGGGTCCAAATTTGCATTCAAAATCATCATTTCTAGGTCTCTACATTTTACAATCACTCAATCATTACATTTCAAATCTAAAATTTGCATTCAAATTTGTTTAAGCATCCTCGACATCATTGCATACTCATATTTTGCATCAAACTGGGATACATTAAGCAAATTCTGGAAAATTGTTTACTATTTCAATTGTTTGCAAGTAGATCAATATTCTTAAACAGAGTAACACACAATCAAAATTTAAATTTCTATAACCCTTGACCAGGACCTAGACGTCCTTGGGTGACTCTATCCTATTATCTAAGCATCAATCAGCCTTTTGTGACAAAATACTCTCGAGAAACTCTATCTAGGTTGACAAATAGTCTATAGGATTACCATTTTTAATGATCAATTACTTGGAGGGATTGGTCAACTACTAGGAGAAAGTTGGATAGTGCTTTCCCTCTTCACTTTGGGCTTTGCAAGACCCAAGAGGGTGATCCCTAACAATATTTATAAGATCTCCTATGCCAATTATCCTAAATACTGTAGATAGCATATGTGTTCTTAACATATTTGCTTGAGGATTATGAAAAAATTAAAGATCAAGCCAAGCAAATTTGCTTAATGGTTATGAAAATGAAAGGATCTGGAAATATCCTTTAAGAATTTTAACATTTCAAAGCAAGAGAACACAAAATAATTTCAAACTTAACAAATAACTCAACTGAATTTAATGTTTGTAAATGTGTTTATGTGTATGATCCTAGAGCTAGTAATTAGATGAAAATTCAAAAGATTGGTGCCTTAACCAAGGGCATGGAGTTAGAATAAATGTAATTAAGGTTTTCTTAATAGTATTGTTCCCCAAACATCACAAATATTTACAATAATTCATTACACTGTTGCACTCAAATTCCCAACCAATTCTACTTATCAGATCACCACATACATTCACACAAATCTACGTTCTCACTAAAGCATTTTAACTCATTTTTTGAACAAGAGCTACAATAAGGACATACATTCAATGGAAAGTAAATGACGATGAATTATAAAATCTTTGATCATTTTTCATTCATAATCTGTATGAATTATACAATAGGGGACAATTGGCCAAAGAATTATGCCATTGTATTCAAAAGATGTTAGTACCATTAAACCCAAAATTGCAAACTACATACAATTTAGACTTAATAAAACCTAGAAAGACTTGGACTCTATGCTCTGAAATACAAAATTCTCCAAAAGATCCATGCAAATGGCCTTGATTTCCCTTTTATAAGAACAAGAGAGTAATACAAGCTTCAGGCTAAGTACACATGTCACTTTATCATTTTTCATTTAGTTATAATACAAAAATAGGACCTTAACTATCCATGGAGAGAAATCCCATATAAGACAAAAGTTATTTTTAAGTTGTTGAAGTGGATTCTCTCACTTTTCAAAAAGTACTTGTTGAGGAAGATGGTTGTACTTCAAACTGAATATTCCTTTGTCTTCATATTCTTATCTTCTAAAACCTCAAGGATCAAAATCAAAAGTACAAAAGGACAAAAATACTTCGCATCAGCAAATATGAGAAAACAACTTTAAACCTTAGAGGAGACAACTTTAAACTTTGTTGTTGCTAAGGCTTAATTCGGAAAATTTTCAAGCCATTTGTTGTACTCCTCTAATAGCCAGTTGATTTCAAGTAACTTCTACACCTTTTTGTTGTGCATATTGTATATTGCATCTATGATGCCACGAGCCTCTTTTGCAAATGTATCTAAATTAACCTCCATTTTGAATAGATCATCAAGGGAACTATTTAGCAATGCATACTCAACTTTACCATCCTTATATATATAGGCAAATAGGGAAGGGACAATACTCCCAAACTCCTCCTTCCAACTTGTAAAATTCTTCAGCTCACCTGCCTCATCAAGAATGTGTAGCATTCCATTTGTTTCCATATCTTTGAACATCTTCAATTTTCTTTTAAATTGTATATCTAGTTTGCTTTGAAAGGTTGAGATTTCTCCCAACAGTCCAATTGCTTGAAGTAGTCAGGGCAAGTTTATTGGTGCCTTTGGATCAACTTCCATGTTCTTCATCACTTCTCTAAGAGCATCAACTCCGATGCTCCACTTACTCCATACATTTTGAAAAAAAAAATTGAACCCTAGCATGCCTTTTATGAGCCTCATGCATATTCTTGTATACATTCTAGATATTATCAAGTTTGTGTAAAATGCAAGCAATTCTGTTCATAATAACATCATCAATTATATCAGTTACCACCTTCCTGGTCTCTTCTTTAGCTTTTTGCTCATTTTCCCTCACCATGTCTAACTCCTTTAATCTTTTAATCTTGAGAGAAAAAATTCTCTCTATCTTGTGTTGAGAACTCTTATGAGGAAGTAGGAGGTGGGAGGGCCTTCATTCTTGGTGCTACTTGCCTTTCTTGAGAAGAATTGACCTTTACTTTATAATACTCTTCTTGTAATCTATTGATCTTGGCCAATAGTTGATCATACCTCACTTGTGCCATTTCAGTAGTATCAACATGCATAGTTAATTTTGTTGCTTGAGTTGGGGTTATTTCAGAAGCTCTTTTCACAACCACTTCTCTTGTAATTTCTACCACTGATCTTATCACCCTTGGTTTTCATATATTTGGTCTCATGGACCACATTTCCAATGTATGTAACCTTGGGCTAAAACCAAAGTGAAATACCTTATTATCATACTACTCTTAAAAAATGAAAGCTTTTATGTCATTTTTGATGGTATCTAAGACAATGGTAGATGTTAGATCTCAACCTTACAACAAAAGAATTCCACTCTTCTTTACAAGTTGTTTGCCTTCATTGTGGAAGATCTTAGCAATTTCTTTCTCGATTTTCTCCTCTTCCCACTTCTTAACTTATTCATGTATGGAAGGATCAACTCCCTCCTTTGTCTTTTCAATTCTATTCTTGTATTCTACACTCCTTGCTTGGATGACAAATTCTTTAAACTCTTTTGTTTGCACACAAGAATCATTGCTCATGAATTTCTCATAGGCCTTCAGCTTGACATCCTCAGCAGGGTTATTTTTGTCATACTTAGTTATTATCACTCTTTCAGTAGGTACACATGCATCCATCTAATCATGAGCTTTGGGGAGGGGAATCTTTGATGTACCTCCTCTTCTCTAGGAACATGTTCTATTGACTGTTCCTCCATTGTGTCATCCCCCTTTGGCTCTGCAAAATATTCAACAAGAGGATGGACAACCGACCTTTCCTCAATATCCATAGGCTGTACAGATGAGCCATGGGTAGAAGTTTGAGCTAGCTTGCTCTATATTTTAGCCATTTCTTCCTCCTTATTCACAACTTCCATTGCCAACATTATTAAATTCATGAAACTACCACTCTTGTATTCCTCTAACATTTTCATATCTTTTTAAAAAGAATCCTAAATTTGAGCATAGGGGCTCACATATAATGGATTTATGTTAAATTTTTTCTCCTCAACACTAATTATGTGAAGCCATACTTGTTTCCTTTCATTGAATTCAACATCAGATGAAAAATTTATTTTAACATCTTCTATATAGAGGAAATGATGGTTGAAACCAAACCCATTTCTATTCCTTATCTCCTTGTCAATGAAACCCTTTGGGTCACAATTTCTAACCTTTTTAACCTTCATCTTGAACGATTTCAACATATCAAAAAAGTTCTCAAGTCCTTCCTTGGAAGTAACAGTAAAATGCGAAAAAGAAAATTGGCCCAAGATGAAAGATCCCTTCTTGGCAAGCCTAAAATACTTCTTATCCATGCTATCTAACTGCCACATTATCTCCATAAAGGAAAGTCTTTCTAAAACATAAATTGGTGGGTAATGAGGCTGCATAGGTACACCATAAACTCTAAAATCTATGCAAGTAGAGTGAAGATACCAATCACCCCAGTTGTGATCTAATTTGGTGTTGGTTTTGAATTGCAGGGGCCTCAAAATATCCTTGATATTCCTTGAAATTTTGTTGGTTAGCTTACACCCCAAATTATCTAAGATTCCAAGTACAATCCATTGCAAAAGAATGAGTAATTGGAATCAAGGAAATTCTTATCACAAATATGTGTCCACAATTGCATGGGAAAATCATTACCTTATTCATCCTTTGTTCTTAGGTCCATGAATTTAGGCTAGGCCTTCTCCCCACTCCACAAAATCATATATATCAATAAAGAATAATGTGTGAATCTCAGTGGAGCATTGGGCTCCTTCAAATCTTTCAATTGCTTGTGAATTTTCTCAACAAGAGAAGCAACATAATCAATATCCTTGTTGGCATACTTTTTTTAAATACCCATTGCCAACATCATCAAATAAATTGGCATCCTCAAATCATAGGTTTTCCCCAATACTTGGCATAGGCCAAAGTATGTATTCTCGAAATAATCCTCAAATTCATCACAACTAAAAGGTTCCAAATTGTTTGGGGAAAACCTTACTCCTTTCATAAATGTATCATCCTTTTGTGTCTAGGAAATACATGGTTTTTGTATCCATATTTATAATTTTCATAATCCTTGCAAATTGCACTAAAATCGATGGATATTGTGACAGATGGATTCAATTTAAAAGTTCTCACAACCTGATTTCCAGTGATATCAATCAATGGTGACCCCTTTCTTCTTCTAATTATTCTAGCCCCTGAGTCATAACATTCTATAATTGTATTTATCAAACCAACCTCTACAAAGACATTTGGTACAATAAGTTTACCCAAGTCACACATCCACAAATTGTTAGCTAAACAAGGGTGGTTTGACCTTTTGTATGCATATTGAAATAATTCCCAACCACTTTGTGGAATAGTAATATCATCCACCTATTTTTCCCTATCTTGCAAATGATCCAACAAAATTCCCTCACTGATGGTCCTTTTTCCCACTCTTTTTGCTTCAGGAAATAAGGCAATCAAGTCATCTTCCATGAAGCGAGTGAAGTCTCTCTTCACTCCTCTTTTGATCTAGGTTTAGCCTTTGAGGTTCCACTAACTTCACTCATTTTTCAAAATTTGGATATAGTGGGGCTTCAAAATTCAACTTTAACACTATGGTTTTACAACACTAAATACCTTTTTAGGGTTTACCAAAATTCTTGCTCAAATTATACAAAATTTCACAAATGCACTTCTGAAAAATCTAGGGCCTAACAATTTTCTTTTGAAACTGCAACGCAAAAAAACCCTATATCCCCAATTTGCCCTAGATACGCTTACAACCCCTTTTCTTTTATATGTAACCGAATTTCTTCTTAGAAGGGTGAGAAAATTCAACTTGTCCGGGAAAAACCCTAGCTTGACTTTCATTTGAAACTGCTTGCTCGGAGCTCCTCTCGCCCGAATCCTTGAATTCGCCTGTGAAAATGATGAAAAAAGGTAATTCACTACTTTATTGCCTTTAAGATGGAGCAAATATGCCATTAATACATCATGATAGTTCGTGCGAGCAAACGATTTCATATCAACAACTAGTTGTTCAATTTTAAATTCGGGTTGCCAATCAAATTATTTAAAAACAAGATCAACGGTCATCCCGAGCTTTATTTGTATCGCTTTTTGATTTTAAAACAGCCCATATGAAGTGCAATGTGAAGAGGTCACGTGATGGACTGAGAGACTGCCACACGTCTTTCATCGGCCTTTTAAACCTTGTCGCCATCTCTTTTCTCTAAAGAGATCAAACTGCAATGCAAAGGATCCCTGCGATGAGCTGCTATACTAACACCTGGCATAGGATATTCCTCCCGAGATCCTCTGTAACTTCTCCTCGCTCATTGCATATCACAGTTCTAATTATACCTCTCCAACATATAACTATGATGCACCGGAGTCTCGCGATGCATTTGGATGCAAGCACGTGTAAAGATATGAGATACCTAATGCATATCGTGCTTTCCTCCATCCTTGAGGGAATGCAAGCCATGATCTAAGGAGACCTCACGATGAAATGAAAAGTGGAAACTTGTTATCTAAATATTCTTTAAGCATATTCTTCATCTCTTTCTTTCTTCTATCTTCTCATCGCACATCACAATTTTATCTATATATTGTTGAAGGGAATGCAAGCCACAATCTAAAGAGACCTCACGATGAAATGAAAGTGGAAACTTGTTATCTAAATATTCTTTAAGCATATTCTTCATCCCTTCCTTTCTTCTATCTTCTCATCGCATATCACAATTTTATCTATATATTGTTGATTCATAATTGTGATGCAAAGGAAGGGAGTGATGAGCTCAGATGCATCCACATGTCTTAATCTTGGACAACCGCACATAGTGCACCTAGCATTGAGCTCCTAACAATTAAAACAACAATACAAAGGAACATTGTGATGCATTAAGAAGCTGACACTTGTCCATAAGTTATAGAACTATAAAGCCATCACATATCAGACCTTTAGAGCTAACGATGGATAAGCAAAGCATGATGCGAAGAAGGTGAGTGATGGAACGAAACACTACCACATGGCTTAAGCAGAGCGGGGAAAGGAAACTTAAGTGAGGTAATTTACACATGTTGAATAATTTGTTTTAAAGATGGGGACCTTGACTATGTTATTAAATGAATAACATTTGACAAAGGTTGATGGATTATCCAAACTTAGGATATTTGATCAAATATTTCGATAAAATGAAATGTTTTCAAAGGGACATGGCCTAAAATATTTCAAAGGTTCGAATAATGTCATTTTAGAAGAATTTGTAAGGTGTTGGACTAATTTGTAACACAAGGTGGATGGGGTTGGTCAACATATGATTAAAAGGACACAAGTTGTGACTTAATAGATTGGGAACCAATTCAACAAGTCAACATGGAAATAGACCAAAGGATTAAAACATTCAAAGAGTTAGGGATTTTTTCTAACAAAGGAAACCCTAACCATGGAAACTTGTCCAAACACTCAAAGAAGTGAAACCAAGACCAAGAACCATAAAAAAAAAAAATAGAATTCGGGCATTAGTGGCTCCAGTTGGGGATGTTTTTTCAAACTAAACAAAGTGAGATCCCAAAATCTTTGGTGGAGAAGATCATAGAGTAGAGCAAGAAAAAAACAAAAAGGAGCCTAGACAAGGTAGGAAAACCAAAACCTATTTACAAGACCATACACTATATACATGGATATACATAAACTACAGTGTACATGGAATAATAACATACCTCAAGAGAAGTATGGCTTCAGGAATTTTCCATGTACTGGCAATTCTAGAATTTCTCCAATTAGATTATGTAAGAAATAAAAATCCTCTCCATGTGTGTTACTGATCATGTATGGACCTAGCCACAAAGCATCAAACTTGTCATGCTTTTCTCTATCTCATGCCCTGGTATTCCACATCAATATCATGCTTCCAATTTCAAACTTTCTAAGAGAAGACTTTTTGTCATAAAGATTCTTGACTTACAACTACATTTTAATGTTCTTTTGTTGTGCATCCCTTCTGACTTTATCCAACTTTGTCAAGACATTGATTATTTGTTCCATGTCATCAGAGATATCCTCATCATATTTGTGAATGAATTTATACACTTGTAACAGGTTATCTGTTGGCATCCTAGCCTCAATGCCATAAACTAGGTGGAATGGTGACTATCCTATGGCCTTTCTAATAGTCCCCCTATCAGCCCAAAGATCTTTAGTTTTGCATCCCAAGCTCTTTTATTCTTCTTTATCACCCTTTTAGTCATCTTCATTAAACTTTTATTACTAGACTCAGCTTGTCCATTGCCTTGTGGGTGATATGGGGATGCATATGAGATTGTTATCCTATACTTGTTGCAAAAGTCTGTGAACTATTCTGACTCGAAACGCATGGCATTTTCAGATGTATTCTTTTTCGGTACACTAAATCTTGTCAAAATATTGTTCATCAGAAAATCTACCACCACTTTGTTGTTAGCCTTTTTGGTTGGTATTGCTTCTACCCACTTTGTGAAGTAATCTATGGCTACTAAAATCCATGAGTTTCCTCTGCTAGATTTTTATGCAATCTCCCCTATGAAATCTATCCCCCACTATTGAAAAGAGGCATATATTGTTATTGGTCGGAGTGGTAATTTTCCTAAGAATTTTAACTTTCCTACAAATCTTTGGCATGCATCACATGCCCTCACCAACCTATTGTACCATAGAAAAATGGATCTTGGACATTTTCATGGTCATTTAGGTCTTTTTCCTGTGATGCTTAAATTTAATGTTGCAATGTAAATTATATATTCACATTAGGTCTTGAATATCCAAATTATTAAGACTTTATGATGTCTTGTGAAGGCGTTGTGAAGTGTTGTAACACATTTCTACACTTTACTAGACTCTTCTTATTATAATTCATCTAAATATTCCCTTTTTATCCCTTATCAAGTCTTATTTTAAAGTGTTGTAAAGTCTTGTAATAAACTTTCACGCTTTCCTAGGCTTGTCACCACTAATTACTCCTTTCTTGTGCTTTATTTGGCCCCTTTATGCACTGATAGGCCTTAATAAAGTGTGTTTTTGAATACAAACCTGACAAACATCATTAAAAGCAACTTAATTCCCGACACCCACTTATATGCCTTGAGTAGGACCCATTCGCCATGGGTGGCAAATGAGTCCCTCTTGGCACAAAATTCAAAATAAATTCCAATTTCCTTCGGATTTTTATTCATTAAGACCTTATGTCGGCATGTGATGTATTTTTTGGTACAATTAGGGCATAAATGTGTATAAATAAGTGTTTTTCCATCCATTTTAACCCTCATTCATCAAGTTTACTAATTCATCCATTCATTCAAGCATTCAAGCATTTTGCATCATTCAATCAAGCAATTATCAAGCATCTTGGAGCAACCATTAATATATCTTCAAACTTCAACAAGGGTTTGGTGAGTTTAAGACATTTGCATGTTGTTTATTCATCATTCCTTTCTTATTTCATTTCATTTCTTTATCAAGGGCTTGATTACCAATGTGGGATTTTACCAAGGCAAATCCCCATACTCTAACCCTTAACCATTTTTCTCCTCTTTACAGGTCTTGTAGGAAAAATTGTCAAAGAAATGGGTGTTGAAAAGTGGTCAACAAGTCATCAAAGCTATTCAAGTCAACTAAACCCTAATTCAAGCTTGGAGACAATATTCAACCCGTTTTTTGCAATTTCAGTTTCGTCAACCCAACAAAAAAATAAGTGTGGATCTGGATCCACAGAGTTGACTCCTGAATTTGCAGAATTTTGGAGGAGGACCGATTTTCCATTAGTGGCAAATGAGTCCCACTACCAAGCTGGAAAAGTTGTTTTCATCATAATTCAATTCCTAACTGTCGGAAACCAATTTCAGCAAAGTTTACCAAAAGCATAATTAATTCGCCATCAGTGGCAAATGAGTCCCACTTGTCATCAATAGTGATTTCTGTCAGATTCTAGAACCTTCTAGCATCAACATTTCATCTCTAGGTGCACTCTGTTCAGTCTCATTCAATTTTATTTTCATTTGTGCATGTTTCTAGTTCATTTCTACATATCACACTATGTTTTCAAACACTTCATATTTCTTAGGTTTTGCATAAATAATCAATCAATTTCATTAGTTTTTTTTGCATCTAGATCATTTCATTTAGGCTTAATTCCATCACACTTACATTAGTTTGAGTGAACCACCTTAGTTTTTGGGTCTATCTCTCTCCTTTTAGGTGAAAAACCCCAAGAGAGCAAGAGAGTACATAGCCCCCCAAAAATTGACGGTTCATTTTGGTGAACCTGCATATTGAACATCATATTTATGATTTGCATTGCATCCTATGACTCATAACATTAGCTTTTGCATTAGCCTTTGCATTGTTTTTGCATCCTAGGATTTCCAAACTTGCATTAGTGAATATCTCATATATATGTCATTTTTGCACTTCAAAACATTACAAAAACTCAAATTTTGCATTTGCATCATAGTTTTGCATCAGAAAAGCACAAAAATCACTTTAATTTTTTTTGAAAAATAACAAAAAAATTCATCCCTGGACTCATTCACCACCCTGGGCGAATCAATCCAGTTACACTTTTTGAACAACAATTTCTGTCATTTTCACAGTAACTTTTGCATTTCTATTTTATGTTATTGCATTCTTGTTTCAGTTTACGAAATTTTTGTTATTTTCATTTTATTATTCCTAGATTGCATTGCATTTGCATTCACCCCACCTCTTGTGGTATTTGTATGAGTGTTTGATGCCTTATTGATAATACTTTAGTGAGAAGTTCTTGACTCATGGCCTCCCGTGATAACACACTCGTTGTGGACCTTGGGTTGTCCCAAGCTCCTACTCCTATTATGGATAATGGTGCATTAGGCATGGATACTACCACTAGTACACCTTTACCTTCACATATAATGCATGTTGACACACAAAAAATCCCATTCCGCAAGATAAAGTCATTAGCATTCATGAGGATTTAGCACATTTACAACAAGATTTATGTCTTGAAAACATCTCCACCACTGCAATACATGCTATAGACAACATACATCACCTACTTGAAAGTGATTATGGCTTACATGTTATGAGAAAAATTGTTGAAATATACAACAAACATGTTTCTTTCACTTCCCAACTAGCACACACTATGGTTAGCCAAGGAGGATCTCACATTCCTCCTCCTTCAACCGTCGCATCCATACCCACCTATACCACTCCTCAAGTTACAACAACCATGCAACAGGTTAGTCATGTGACTCCTTCTTTCGCTATTCCAACTAGCATTCCTAGTTCTTTTGTGGCATCAAATGTTCCATCCTCCACCACCTTCACCCCTCTTAGTGTCCCCTTCACTTCTCCTAATATTAAATACACTCCATCACCATTCTCTCTTCCACCTCTTATTACACAACTCTTTCACACTGCTTCTTCTATGCAATAATAAATATCCACCATTAACCAAAATCAAACCACACCACCCACATACTATGTTCATAGTAGCCCATTATCTTTAGAAATCTTACGAACATCGATGCCACAAGGAATTGAGATGCCTAGGTTTGAAAAGTACAAAGGTAAAGGAGACCCTACTAATCATGTCAATGCTTATATAGACTTATGTACTGACCCTTGACGATAAACTATTAGCCAAACTATTTCCTAGGACCTTAAAGGACACTACCTTGGAGTGGTTTTCAAACTTACCCAATCATTCAATTTGATCATTTAATGAACTTGTTGATGCCTTTATAATTCATTTCCAAGTCCATATGACTCCCAAAAAGACAATGGTTGATTTAATGAGGTGTAAACAAAATGCGGATGAAAAACTAACTGATTTCATTTCACGTTATCAGTCATTGTATGCTCAAGTAGATGTCAAGGTTCTTGATTCACATCTCCAAAAGATGTATATCAAAAACTTGCAAACTTACATTCAGGATAAGTTGACCATGATGAAATTTCCTACATACTAACCCCAAATCCATAGATCCCTTATGTGTTTGGTGTGTTTCTTTTTTGGGGGCAACCCCTCTTTCTTTTTTTCCCTTTTCCTTTACATGACACAACCTTACTCGGAAATGTATGACTTGGCGCAGGGGCTTTCCAAGTTGGCTCTCATGTCTTATTTTCTTTTTTCATTTTTTATTTGCTACTTTAAAGTAATTGCTCACAAAATGGTGTGTAGCAATTCCTTTAAAGTGGGGCATACATTGGCATTATTCATTTGCATTCTTGGTTCTTAGTGCAACCTTGTCACTTCATACGATGCGTTTTTCACTTTGTGGATGACACTGGGTGTGATGTCCATGAGCATGATCTATCTTAGCATATTATATTCCTCTTGGTGGCTTGATGTGACACACTGCATCCCCTAAGTTGCGAATCTTCTATTCTTTGATCAGTCCTCTCTTTGAGACATTAGACACAATGTTCCCTAAGTTATAGACCTCGCATGAACTTAACAAGACTCCTTTGAACATCTTTTACATTTTACATTTTTGCATTTACATGGCCACCTTGCATAACGCAACTTGCATGCCTATGGTGCCATCCTACTTGTTCATGAGTTCCAAGCATACAAAGCTTTGCTTGTCTCATGAAGCACAAACTGACATTTTCCTTTGTGGCGCCTTATTAAAGTTATCAGGAGGTATAACTTTAGTATGGTTGAGTGGGAAGCCCATTCTGAGGTACGACTTTCCCCATAGCCACCTATGTGTTTGTGACCAACCAAGCGTATGTTTCTCACATTTTGGGCCTTCTCACCCAGCGAACAACCATGAGTTCCGTTGCCCCAAAGTGAGTATGCATTTTCTTTTTCGAACAAACAACCTAGATCTGATTCACAACTAGTTGAACAAACTATCAAAGCTTGATCTGAATTTTCCTTTTCCTCTCCCTTCTCTTTCTCTCTTTCACATGTGTGTTCTTTTGTTCTTATGTTTAGTTTGCCATGGGATCTTCATTTTAGGTGCTTGATCATCCCTCTTGATCGTTGTTATCTCATCTTGCTAGCATAAGTACATTTGGATCCCTCTCAATATGCATGGCTACTTTAGTGTAAGTTTGAAGCAAGTTCATCCTCTCACTAAATTCAAAGCTAAATGTATGATAGAAAAATGGATCTTGGACATTTTTATGGTCATTTGGGTCTTTTTCCTACGATGCTTGACTTATTTTGCTTAGATTTAATGTTACAATGTAACTTATACATTCACATTAGATCTTGAATATTCAAATTATTAAGACTTTATGATGTCTTGTGAAGGTGTTGTGAAGTGTTTTTTCACATTTCTACACTTTTCTAGATTCTTCTTATTACAATTCATCTAAATATTCAAGTCAACTAAACCCTAATTCAAGCTTGGAGACAATATTTAGCCTATTTTTTGCAGTTTCAATTCTGTCAACCTGACAAGAAGACAAATGCAGATCTGGACCCACAAAGTTGACTCCTGAATTTGCAGAATTTTAGAGGAGAACTGATTCACCATCAGTGGTGAATGAGTCCCACTGCCAGGATGGAAAATTTGTTTTCATCAGAATTTAGTTCTCGACTGTTAGAAACCAGTTTCAGCAAAGTTTACCAAAAGCAGAATTGATTTGCCATTAGTAGTGAATGAGTCCCACTTGTCATCAACAGTGATTTTTATCAGATTCCAGAACCTTCTTGCATCAACATTTCATCTCCAGGTGCACTCCATTCAGTCTCATTCAATTATGTTTTCATTTGTGCATGTTTCTAGTTCATTTTTGCATATCACATTGTGTTTTCAAACACTTCATATTTCTTAGGTTTTGCATAAATAATCAATCAATTTCATTAGTTTGTTGCATCTAGATCATTGCATTTAGGCTTAATTCCATCACACTTACATTAGTTTGAGTGAACCACCTTAGTTTTGGGTCTATCTCTCTCCTTTTAAGTGAAAAACCCTAAGAGAGCAAGAGAATACATAGCCCCCCAAAAATTGATGGTTCACCTATGTGCATCTTTGAAGATTGTTGGCCACCAAAACCCGACCCTCAAGAATTTATGTGCAGTAGTTTTGGCCATATAATGGCCACCACAAACACCACTATGCATTTCAGTCAAGATTTTTAGTGCTTGTTATCTATTAATGTACTTTAACAATACTTCATCTAGACTCCACCACAGTTCATTTTCAATGATCACATATTTAATAGCCTACAATTTAATTTTCCTTTTTTTTATTATTTGTCATCCATTTAGGGCATGACATATTTCGCAAGTAATAAACAATGTACTTATACCATTTGGAAGTTTGCATGTCACAAATGGGAGATACATCTATTTCTTCAACATGATTTACTTGGTTGGAATCTAAATTTGTTTCTTCCATTAGCCTTTCCAACCCTTGTCCTCTCACCAATTGTGTGATCTAGATATCTAGATTAAATTCTTGTATCCTATTTATCCACCTACATCTTCTTGCAGTGACCTCCTGTTGTGTGAAGATGTCCTTAACTACAATAGTAAGAATATATGCAACAATTTTTACACCAACCAAATATGATCTAAAATTTTAACTACTTTCACCAAGGCATAAGTCTTCTTTTCTATGATATCATATTTTAGCTCAGTAGCTTGCAGAGATTTACTAAAGAATATAATTGGCTGCTCATATCCTTCTTCATTTTTCTGTAATAGCACAACAGCAAAAGTGTGAAAATATGTGAAGGAAAATAATTGAAAGGGCTTTGAGAAATTTGGAGATTTGAGGACTAGTGCCTCTTTAATTGCTTTCTTTATACTCTTGACTCTTTAGAGGTCTATCCTTACCCCATATTTTGACGCATTATGTCCTATAAGCTTACCATCCTTAATACAAAATTGAAACTTCTTGGGATTCAAATAAATCTCATGCTCCAAACATCTTTTAAAAATTAGTTTTAGGTGTTTGCAATGCTCACCTCTTTCCTTTGAGAATATTGTTAGGTCATCCTAGTAAACCACTATGATTTAGTCAATAAGACTAGAAAAAGTTGTCCATTGCTCTTTGAAAATTTTATCCTACATTCTTCAACCAAACAACATCCTCATGTACATACATGTGTTGTATAGAGTAGTGAATGTCATTCTATGTTGTTTTGACTCTTTCATAACTACCTAGTTGTAGCCTGAAAATCCATCCATCATGGACATTAGTTGATCAAGTTACTTGCTACAACAAGTGGTTCATGCTTGGTAGGGGATAGTTATCTTTGAGATATTTAAGGTTGAGGTTCCTAAAGTCAACAACATTATATCCATTTTCTTATTAATCATTTGGATAAGGTTAGATACCCACTTAAAATGTCTAATAGCCTTGATGATTTTGGATTGCTTCATTTTCATCAACTCGTTTTGCCTTTAGGGAGCCAAGGTAGGACTGATAAGCTTGTGTTTTTGCTTAAATGGCTTAGCATCAGGTTGAAGTGGTATAGTATGCTAAAATATATCCTCCCTATATGCCTTGAGATCCTCACAAACTATACAAAACACTCTTTAAACTTATGCAACATGGAAATCAACATTTATTTTTCATGAGGTTTCAACTTCTTATTGATGTAATCCATCTTCATGATTTGATTGTTTCTTGTTCCTATAACAATCTTTGCTATCAAACATATTTTTTAAGGAAACCAACCCTTTGGGAATATTATTTGTCTTGAGTTGCACTATCTCATTTCTATAATAAATTTTAATCATTGATTGTTAATTAATAAGTTGATTATCAAACTCATCCATACCATTTAAGAACCTATTAATTTGTTGACTATTATTAAATACTTGTCAGCTACATATGTTGTTCAATATGGCATGTCTTTCTAATACCTTAATTCTTTGTTGCAATAAAGGAAGGTTTACATTCAAATTGTACCTTGACATTGCATATGTAAGAGCATCAACCTCAACATTCTCACTTATATACATCCATTGAATACCAATGATGTCAAATAATTTCATGTTGTCCCAAACAACATTTTTGTACATTCTAAGCTTATTTTCTTTGGAAGTGTATATGCACCTTTCACTTTCTATACTAAAAACTTGGAATCTCCACAAATTTTCAAGCATCTAACCCCATGACCTTATGAGTGACATTCAACCCTAGTGATAGGGCCTTATATTCAACAATGTTATTAGTACATTGGAAGGTTAGCCTGAATGAGAACTTGTGATTCTCAACATTTAGAGACATCAATACTATACCAACACTGTTACCTTCTCTTGAAAAAGAACCATTAAAAAACATGGTCCAAAGACTTTCACTTAGCTCCTTTTTGATGTCTAGTGGAGTTAGAACACCCACCTAAATCCTAGCCTCATCAAAATTACCTATTATATGATCAATTTTGGTATCAAATAGGTTCACACGATCAATATTTTTATACTTATCATCAATGTTGTCTCGGAATGTGTGTTCCCTATCCAAAATTATGTTCTCACCATGCAAATGAATAATGGCATAAGATAAATCCATGTATACTTTTGGCAATAGAAGCTACCCACTTGTGTGATAACAACATTCCCCGCTTAGGAGGATAGTCTACCATTATTTCCCATCAATAAGAACTTGTCTAAGTAAGCAACTAATTAGACCTCTACATCACTTACCAATCTAATGACATTAACCTCTCTAGAATCCATGGTAATGGATTCTCCATATGACTTTGACACCTATAGCCCAAGGTCATTCATTACCTGCAATGATATGACATTGTTGGATGCTCCTGAATCAAGCATGCATTCATGGAGCAACCTCCCATTGATAATCAATATGAAATAGAAGGGGTCTACAACAAGCTGATTTTTCATAATTGATGCATCAAGGTATACTTCCATAATATCCTCCACTATATTTTCTTCTTTAATTTGGGCACTAGTTGGTGTTTCTCGCACAACCTCCAAAATAAAATATTCAACCCTTTTCCTATGTTCTAGAATTCTAAGAACCTCAACCAAAGTAAAAGAAACTCTTACTTGACTCAAAATCAGCTCCTCATCAATCAAAGTGTATTATCCTATTATGTGTGCTTGGTGCTATGGTCACCATATTTGCATTTGGTATGCATAAATTCACATGAATAGAAGAATAAATAATTAGAAATAATCTCTTACTTCTTTTCCATATTGAGTACCTACATACACTTGATTTGTTATTGTCCCCTTGGACTCATTTGTATTTATGGTGTTGTCTCCACGAATAACAATATCATTCATTTGTATAGATGAGAATCAAACCTTAGGGATGCACTTTTTATTTTACTGTTGTTTTGGACTTTTTCTCTTATCAATAGCCTTCTTAGCTAGAACACATTATTTTTCATCAATATTTAGTTTTTTCTTACTAGTGTCAACCCTTTGGGTTACTACATCTGACTTACCAACACTTTGGGAATGTATTAGAACAATATTATATTTCTTAATTGAATACCATTTTGGGCCTACACCATGACTGCATCAGTGTGGTCTTTGATATCCTTGTTTGAAGGTCTTGTCCTCTTATACCTCTATTGCATGAGAGATTTAATATGCTCAAAGTCATGAGCTAGAAATTAATATGGTAGTGGACCTAGCTTTCCATCACATTAGAAAACTAGACCATTCAAACTAAAGATGCTAATACACATTGTATCCATTGTATGATCATCGATCCATTCATCAAATTAGTCAGTTTTATCCTCATACTATTCAAGAGCACCCTCTTCATTTCAAAACTCTGTTAGGAATTGTATGCAAAAAATATCAATTGCATGCAAATAAAGATTAAACAGAGGAATGAAAAACACAAAAATAATAACAAGAGACAATATTTAATATGGTTCACCCAAACTTGGGCTATGTCCACGAACAGAGAGTCCAATATTATTATCCAATAAATTGAACTGATTACAACCAATAATCCTTGCAACTCAATACTGTTGCAAATGCTACAATACAATGTCAACAGAAACCCAAACCCTTAGCCTTTTATCAAGACTTATGTTGCCTCTGGACCCCGCAAGGGGTGCTGCCCCTTGACCCTGTTAAATAATTTGAGGGGAAACTGCACCGATAAAAGGGGAAAATTTAACCTTGGAGTCTGATTAGGCTCCATATGCCAACAATCTCCCACTTGGGCACTGATCAGAATCCACCCCATATCACCTCCCACTTGGAGACTGATCATAATACCATTGACCTTGTAGCTCCCATTGAAAATAAGCACCTTGGACCCTGCTATTATGATTTTATTGTTTTTAGTCTTGAAGACCAACCGAAGCTGAAGAGGAGCTCAACTTCTCCCTTGGCACTGACTTTGTAAACATATCCGTTGGATTGCCATTTGTATGTATCTTTTCCAGCCTTAACTGTCCATCATCCAACACTGATTGAATGAAGTGATACCTCAAGTTTATGTGTTTGGTCTTTGAATGCAAGGCAAAATTCTTTGCAAGATGTATGGCACTTTGACTATCTGTAAATAAATAACTGGTGGCCTGTTGTTTGTCAAATTCTTCCATGAAAGATTGTAGCCATATCATCTCCTTGCTTGCCTTTGTTGCAACTACATACTTTACCTTCATGGTGGATAAAGCAACCACCTTTTGCAACTGTGAGATCCAACTTACTGTTGTCCCACCTACAGTAAAGACATAACTTGTAGTACTCCGCCTGGTATGAATATCCCCTGTGAAATATGAGTCTACATAACTTGCTAAATCAGTATTAGAGCCCCCAAAACATAAACATTTATTGGATGTACCTCTCAAATACCTGAGAACCCATTTTACTACATTCCAATGCTCCAATCCGGGGTTACACATATACATGCTTACGACTCCAACAACATGTGCAATATCTGGTCTCGTGCATACCATGGCATACATTAAACTTCCTATAGCTGAAGCATAAGGTACCTTGGAAATTTTATCTTCCTCCTCTTGTGTCTTTGGACACATCTCCTTAGTCAATTTCAAATGACTAGGCAAAGGTGTGCTAGTAGCTTTTGCATTCTCCATGTGGAATCTCTGCAACACCTTTTCAACATAATCAACCTGAGATAGAGTCAATTTTTTGTTCTTCCTATCTCTACAAATTCTCATACCAAGGATTTGTTTTGCTGCCCCCAAATCCTTCATAGAAAATGATTTTGGTAACTATTGTTTTAACTCACTTATGTGATCCATGTTAGACCCCGCTACAAGCATGTCATCAACATATAAACTTAAAATAATGTAGCTGTCATTATCCAACCTCTTAAAATAAACACAAAGATCAAAATTACACCTGTTGTAGCCTTGCTTAGCCATAAAACTATCAAATTTCAAGTACCATTGTTGAGGTGCTTGTTTCAAGCCATATAAACTCTTCTTCAATCTGCACACCAATTTCTCCTTTCCTTTGACCTCAGATCCTTGGGTTTGTTCCATATATATCTCCTCCTCCAAATCACCATGAAGAAAGGTAGTTTTCACATCTAGTTGTTCCAAATGTAAATCTTCAACAACCACAATACTTAAAATAGTACAAATAGAAGTCATCTTAACAACCAGAGAAAAAATCTTAGCAAAATCAATGCCCTTTTTTGTGCAAATCCTTTTGCAACTAACTTGGCTTTAAATATGTTCTTACCTCCATCTTCCTCTTTTAGTCTGTAAACCCATTTGTTTGGTAAAGCCTTTTTACCTGTAGGCAACTTGCATAATTCCCAAGTCTCATTTTTCAACAAGGAGTCCATTTCTTCTTCCATTGCATGCTCCCATTGAACCTTTGTATCTACCTACATAGCTTCATCATACCCTTTAGGTTCACCAACATTTGTTAACAAAATATAATACAAAGAGGGAGAAAATATTTTTGGAGGTCTAATTATCCTTGAAGATCGTCTAACATTCACTAGATTTTGTGGTATTTGTTGTTGTTGTTGTCGTGGAGCATGAGGAACCACTAGAACATTGCTATTCAGTGTATCATCTAGCATTACATAATCATTTTCTTTCTTCTCATGCTGCTACAACTGATCTTTGTACAACACTTTCTCATTGAATATGACATCCCTACTTCTCACAATTTTTTGATTTTCAGAATCCCAAAGCCTATAACCAAATTCATCAATGCCATATCCAACAAATATACATTTCTTTGATTTTGCATCTAGCTTGGTTCTATTTTCAGAATCTACATGTGCAAATGCTTCACAACCAAAGGTCTTGAGAAAAGAATAACTCACCTTCTTACCTGTCCATGCTTCCTCTGGAATACCACAACCCAAGGGAACTGAAGGACCTCTATTAATTAAATAAATAGCAGTATTTACAACCTCCGCCCACATGTTTAAAGGCAACCCAACATGCAATATCATAGTCCATGCATGCTCCATTATTGTTCTGTTCATGTGCTCAACCACTCCATTTTCCTATGGAGTCCTTGGAACCATTTTTTTCCTACGAATACCATTTGAGGAACAATAATCTTCAAAATATTTGTTGCAATACTCACCACCATTGTCAAAATTAAGACATTATAACTTTTTACCTGTCTCATTCTCAACCAAGCTTCTCCATTTCTTAAAAGTTTCAAATACATCAGATTTATGCCTAAGAAAATAAATCTATACCTTCCTTGTTGCATCATCAATAAAAGTGACATAGTACCGAGAGCCACCGAGAGAAGATACTTGAGCTGGTCCCCATACATCTGTATGCACAAGCTCCAATTTCTCATCTTTCTTTTGCTTCCCATCCTTGAGAAAACTAACTCTCTTTTGTTTGCTATACACAACTTTCACAGAAATACATATTAAGACATTTCAGACCTGGTAAAACATTCTTTGAATGAAGTAATTTCATACCTTTTGCATTCATATGCCCAAGTCTATTATGCCATAGTACTAATTCAAAATCCATAGCAACTGTCTATTTTTCTACTTGCTGAATTGCACAATTGTTCCTGAATATTGATTTTTATCTGTAATAGCTAAAGTACAAGGAATAGTATGACCTGTACAAGGATACAAGGTGACTACTTTCACACATTTTGCTACCACTAAGGCACCTTTTGTAACCTTCCATTTTTTATCACTAAATGTAACAACAAAACCTTCATCATCTAGTTGCCCTATTGAAATTAAATTTATTTTAACTTTGGAACATGTGTTACCTCATGTAGTAGCCAATGATTCCCATTCTACAACTTAATCTTGATTCTTCCCTTTCCAACAATCTGGAGGGTTCGTTATCTCCCAAATAAACTAGCCCAAAACCCCTTGGACATAATCAAGAAAATAACTTCTATGGGGTGTAGCATGAAATGAAGCCCCTGAATCTAACACCCAAGAATCATCAACATTATCAAGGGAAAGAATCAAAGCATCCTCATCAGATTTATTACTTACCACATTTGCCTCTTTATTGCCTTCCTTTTCTCTCCTTTATTTTATCGAGACCAACAATCTTTCTTTAAATGGTCTGGCTTACCACAGTACCAACAATCCCTCTTGTCTGTAGATTGGGACCTTTTGTCCTTTGATTTTCCTCGTGACTTCCCACGACTTCCAAAATTGTTTCCTCCCTCATTTTTTCTACCCCTGCTTTCTGCATTCAAAACACTGCCTAATGTGGATGTTCCACTTGAGCTTTTCCTACGAATTTTCTCGCTCAAAATAACACCAACAAGATCATCAAATTTCAATGTATTCGAACCAGAAACATAATTACTAACAACCATGACCAAGCTATTCCATCTTTCAGGAAAATAACACAAAATCAAAAGAGCCCTAACTTCATCAAAGTTTACATTTATAGAAGTTAATTGACTCGTAACTGTATTAAACTCATTTAAATGATCAACTACTGACCCACCTTTTGCCATTTTCATATTAAATAAACGCTTCATGAGAAATACCTTATTCGAAGCGTAAGGCTTTTCATATAACTTCACCAGGTTTTCCATCAACTCTTGAGTTGTCTTTGTTGTAATATTGAATTCCACCAATTGTGTCAGGCATAAATGAATGGCTCCCAGTGCCTTTCTGTCTAGAAGATTTCATTCCTCATCACTCATTCCTACCGGTTTCTTGGTTGTTCCTTCCAACGGCCTCCATAAATCTTTTTGATAGAGATAATCCTCCATTTGCATCTTCCATAACTGATAGTTCTGCCCATTGAATTTATCTACCTTCAATTTACCCTCATCTGCCATTGCTCCCACTTAACCGTGAGACTCCCACTCAACCGTGAGACCTTCGTGTAGACAATAATCGAACACAACCCGCTCTGATACCACTTGTTAGGAATTGTATGTAGAAAATATCAATTGCATGCAAATAAATATTAAACATAGGAATGAAAAACACAGAAATAATAACAGCAAGAGACAATATTTAACGTGGTTCACCCAAACTTCGGCTATGTCCACCAACAGAGAGTCCAATATTATTATCCAGTAAATTGAACTAATTACAACCAGTAATCCTTGCAACTTAGTACCATTGCAAATGCTACAATACAATGTCAATAGAAACCCAAACCCTTAGCCTTTTATCAAGACTTATGTTGCCTCTGGACCCTGTGAGGGGCGCTGCCCTTTAACCCTGTTAAATAATTTGGAGGGAAACTGCGCTGATAAAAGTGGGGAAAATTTAACCTCTGAGTTTGATTAGGCTCCATATACCAATAAAATCCTCATCTCTGCTCAAAGAGAGTGCCACAAAAAAATTGAGAGGATCATGTGGAAAGAAACATGAATAACAACACAAATTATCATCTTTATAATCAATATTTTCTTAGGTCAAAGGATCTGGTATGTCTTTGTCCCATTGTTTGAAATTTACATGTTTTTGAGCAACCCTTCCATTATATGTTGTTGTGGTATTTTGGACCAATTAGTGTTGTATGGCCTAAATTACAATATTTTCCCTTCATTGAAATATGTGGATGCACCATGAGGTGGAAACCCCTTCTTATTTTGTGCCACCTTGTAGGAAAAATCTTTTATGGAACCCATTATTTTATCATTTATCCTCAATTAAGAGGGGTTTGTTCACAACATCTCTATCCAATTGTGATAACTTCACATCAACTCTTTTTAATTGTTTAATATTGGATTCCCTCATGTTACTCTCAATGTTTATGGTTGTATCATATGATTCCTTAAGGGTTTGAGGGATTATCTCTCAAACAATTTCCTATTTTAGAATCAAATACACCACAATAAAGCACAAGACACATATTTTTATTAGGCTTAATATGTTGAGGTGACTTTCTCATGGTGAGGATGAACCTACTATTAAAGTCAACCATCATTTTGTTAATGCTCTTTTTGATGGTGGTGAGCTCATGGATAACAAACTTTAGATCAATCTTGTCTCATATTGTATTATGAAAGAAATAAAAACTCTTCCCAAGAATAATTTTTGTTGTAAAGAAGATTCATGAACCAGTCCCTAACACTCTCCTCTAGGTAATGAACAAACAAATTCATCATCAGATTTTCATCCTCAATCTCATAATCATTAGTGATATTGATAAAGCATCTTAAGTGCTCTTCTCTCATCACTATGTTGTTGCCTTGGAGTTTTGGGACCTTTCCCTTGATGTCAATGGGAATGGGAATGGGATAATTTTGGACCCCAAATAATTCTATTTTCCTATACATTTTAGTCCCCAAAGGCTACTTGACAGGTACAAACTTCTAAGCTTGTCCACAATGATCACCCCTTACATTTTAAGGTATATTTTTTATTGAGGTATTTGTTGATCTTGTTGTAGGTTGGGATATGCTTGTTTATGCATATTTTGTGCATCATGTTGATTACCTACTTATTGATCCTATGGCTAGGTAACTTGAGCATAGGCTTGAGTTAGTTGATTAATTTCAACTTGCAATTCCTACCTTTTTCTTCTAGCTTGGTTCAAAAGTTCCAACTCTTCATCTACAATCCTTTGCCTTTCACCAATATTATTTCAAATGTTCTAATCAAAATCATGGAAATTTTGATTGAATTGAGAACCCTAGGAACCAATGGGAGAAATTTTTTGTTGGTCAATTCTATGAGAACCTCTACCTTCCCTGCCCATTGCATCATTATTTCTCCTTGCATCGTATTCATCAACATTTATATTTCTCCTTTTGAGTATCTAGTCTACCAAATAATCAAAGGTATAATGGTAGTGGTCCCTTAGGTCAACAAAGGCATTGCCTCTGCTTGAGGTACTAACCTTTTCTGTATCATTCTATCTAGATGAACTAATTCCACATTTTTTTCTATTTACTAGATTCATTTCTTATATTACCTGCATTACTTCCTTATGCATGATTCTCATTACTCTATCTTCTTCAATCCATTGTAAACAAAAATTTAATGAAACTAGGTTCTTACAATAGAGTCACAACTCCCTAAGGGAGACAAGATTTTCTTGAAATTATACTTATTGTTGCAACCCAAAATAGCAACTACAAAACACTTTTAAAATCTATAACTCTCTAAATGATGTTAAGAAATTTTAGTAGCTGCTAGTCCTTGAAAATGATGACATTTTGTTGGGTCCCAAAATTGTTTCTCCACTTCCTAGAACAAAATATCATCCGCTAGGCCAAAGTACTGTGAAATTTTTCATCAATAGATGAATGGAGGGTTTAAGATCAACTCTACGAGAGTGGGTTTTCTCTCATATAGTTCAAGCTCAACTTAGAATTGGGAGGGTATTCCTAGGGGTTACCTTAACAAGTTTTAATTCAAAAAAAATGCACTATTAGAGATCAATGACAACTAAACCCAATATTCTAACTTGGCACCAAATAATATAATTGAATTAAGAAAAACTAGTTCTCTCAAAACCCCTATATAGCTGATGATAATTTGCAATCATAACCACATAAAATCAATCCTTTTGAAACTTACTGAAGATGAATCTTTGGTTTTGATGTAATGTTATGATACAAAGGACTTCTCTTAGTCCTATATTAATGGTTAACATTTTTATTTTGATAATGGGTTGGAATACCCCTAGGTTGGTGCCTATCTATGGGTATCTGAGTCACGTTGAGAAGGAAGAAAGCAATGAAAGGAAAATATTGAAAGATTGATCTAAGAATAATAATGCATCGATGAAAATATCGTAGACACAACATAATTAGTTATCTAACAAAAAACTGCATAAAATCATATGTAAATTATGAAAGATTATTACAATGTTTATAATTATTTCAAAATGTTGCCACATTCTCTAACAAAATTTACAATCACAATATTAAGTATGTTGAAG
>VDFB02000015.1:110523341-110641758 GCA_007258455.2 Sequoia sempervirens
CCATTCGATATCATGAGAGATGGATTCTTGTTGAACCACTACTCATGAAACATGGGTCAATGAGTTTGACTCGAAACTACACGGTTGAATCCTGATAGCAATATCATAATTTGACACGCTGTGGAAAAATACCTCCTACTTATCAATTGAACCCTATCTTATGCGATTTTGCTTGTTTTCTATGGACAACTATGATCTATCTACAAAGCTCCACGAGAATGATTTTATCACTCGGATACCTCATGAGCATGTGTGGGTATCTAGCAAAACAACCAACTCTGATGTAATTGAAAGTAGGGAATTACAAGTACATACAACTGAACTTGTTAACCACTATCCATGGCTCATCTGAGACTCTCTTATTCTCAAGTTCTCTATCGAACATACAAAGATACGAGGCAAATAAAGAATAATTGACCCTTCTGAAGTGATGAATACTCTTATTCAAGGTAAATTGTGAGTAGTATTAATACACTGAACTACACCTCCTATCACCCTCAGATGTCAATCCTAGAAAGTTCCTCATTGATGCAGCAACATAAACCAAATATGAGGTCATGTAAAGTCTTAATGAAGTAGGCACCTTCACAAGTTGATCATGAATGGCATCACTAATTTGTTGCCTCCATAAAATATATTATTTCCTCTTCTTTATAACATGAATGTACAAGTACATCCATTCTTGAAAGGTAGAAGAGGTAGGAAAACCTTTAACCCTATTAAGAAGGGTAATCAAATCATTAACTTCCTTGAAAAAGTCACTTCGAGGAAAACTTTTTGGCCATATTGAGATGTTGGGCCTTGGATTCTTCAACCATCTTGTGTTAATTTCCTTCCTACAATAATTTGTATCCTTATTATAATGAGCTTGTGCCCTCTCAATAGTAAGATCTGCAAATGCATCAATACTGGGACACTAAAAAATCTTATCAAAGAATTTTGCATCTAGTTGGATGATTATATTTCCATCGAGATCTCTCACACTCCTGACATCCTTATTGTAATGTGATGTCACTACAAGAACAAATTTGAGGTTGTGTGAGGCTACTATAAATAAAGACACCAACTGAATGTTGCTTTCTACAATGTATCTCATCCCCTCATCCAATGGTTGCTTTTTAGTACATGCCACAAACTAGGACATGTCAACATGTCCTATCTCTGTCTTTTATTTCATCAATGTTAGAAGAAACCCAAGTTGTTGAGAAAACCCCTTGATACTTATACTTCATGGATTTTTTGCTTGGAGACGGGTCCAACATCTGTGAAGGAGCTATAGGGAGAGTAAAACGCTTGTATCCTTTCAAGAACTCAAGTGCAAAAGCCTAATAAAACATACAAGGGAGACTCTAGCCAGAAGTTCGGATTTTCTAGTGTTAGAGAAAAATCAAAGTTTTATGCACTAGTGGGAAAAAATTGAGCTTTTTCATGTGCTTTGGAGGTTCATATGCAAAGGCAGAGAAAAACTGAGCATTTGCATGGGATTTTCACTTTGTATGCAAAGGCGCAAAATTTTTGAGATACTGCATGTTGGTAGTATGTTTGATGTAAAAGTGGAGAAATTTTGAGCTATTGCATGGAGTTTTCACTTTGAATGTAGAGGTGTTGAATTTTTGCGCTCTTACACTTGAAGTTTTTATTTGTTTGCAGTAGTGCAAAAAAAATGTGCTCTTGCATAAGGGTAAATCATAATGATGTTAGGGTGAGATTTTTTCTCACTCCTACATTTAGGGTAATGCACTTGTTATGCATAAGTGGTAAAATTTCCTGCTTTTACATGAGGCATACATTTTTCAAGTGCATAGGAAAAAAAATTTGCACTCCCACTTGGAAAAATAAGGCATCGGGTTTGTGTCAGTCGGGGTTTAAACCCTGACCTACACAAGAAGGTCGTGTTCTATACATCGATAGAAAAATTCCCTGCTTGTACATATAAGTTGGAAGGTCTTGGTTTAATGGTATTGGTCGGGTTTTAACTCTCGACCAACATGAGAAGGTCATTCTAAACTCATGCACCAACATTGAAAAATCGTGTGGTTACATGTATGTTGGGAAAGTTAATGGCATGGCCAATCACTACATGCAATGGAAAGTAAAAATCTTGACTCTGGATATGATCTGCATTGGTTTGTTTATGGGATGTGTGGTTTTAAACCCGCGAAACACTTTCACTTCAAGACGCCAAAGATTATGATGTAGAGCAAGTATCAAATCCCACATCACATCAATGGATGAGCAAGTCAACATTAAAATGCCACAGTCTACAAATAGACCATGGTAACATAGTGTTTTGACATAGATGGGATTTTAAAATTGCAAGATGTAATGAAACTTTGAATAACAAAGGGGTCGGGGTTAACAACCCGCGACATCGTGTTACAATAAGGGTATAACAATGTACAGTGGGAACAACCTGACTATCCACTGCATTCAAATTAAAAAAAGAGACTAAAATTAAAAAAAACATACAAACTAAAACTAAAAGCTAAAAAATGCTAAGAAAAAAAATGAAAACCCTAAACATATATGCAAAGTAATGAAATAAAGGGAAATGACATACCCAAAGGCCATGAAAAAAAAGGAAGAAAACTTGAGAAAACCCTAGTCAGACAATGCTTTAATCCTTGCAAAAGATCTCAACACGGACGTACCAGGGGGAAAAATCGAGCACAAAGGTGATTCTAAGGGCGAGCCTATAATTAAAATGAGATTAGAATAACTAAAAACCAATTAAAAACCCTCTAAAACCTATAATTAATGTCGTGCACGTGAGAGTCAAGATGCAACAACTGGAAAAATTAGCGCTCTTCCACATGTTTTGACATTTTGCAAATTTATTTTTTTGCAAAATTCAAAAGGTGAAAAGAGGTAATCGCCTGAAATGATTTTTTGAGGATTTAGACCATACATGAGGGCAAGTGAGCTTTTCCCCATTTTGCGTACTTAGAGAATGTAGGTTACGAAATAGACAAGTTTTGTAGGGGTTATCCCACGAATTGAGCACAACTAAATTCAAGAATAATAATTTTGAGCATTAGTTTTATGCACGATTATCATTGTATGTGCATAAAATTGGTCATGTCTAATTAATCCTAACATTTAATTAAATATTTATTATTTAATTAATTTCTCTAAAGTCTTCTACAATATAATTAAATTTAATTAATTTAATTATATTGTTCATTCATTTTATTCTCCCACCATAATTGAATAAATTTATTTTTATTTAATTATTATTTCCGCGTCATCTCTTGATGATTAATTAAATAAATACATTTTATTTATTTTAAATTAATTATCATCTTTTGAATTTAATTAAAATCTTTTGTTTTAAATGAGTTTAAATATTTCTCTTTAACAGCTTATTGGTATCATTTTATTTAATTAATTTCATAATACATGTCATTTCTTCAAATTTAATTAAATATTTTATTTAATTAAAGATCTTCTACTTTCTTCAAATCATAATTAGATATTTCATTTAATTATGAAATCTTCTAATTTCCTCAAAATCTTAATTAAATATTTATTTAATTAAGAAAAATCAACATGCACCCATAAATAAATAATTGAATTGGATAATTCATTATTTATCTTCTCAGTATCTTTCCATTATCTTCTTAAAAGAATTCAGTTTTTTAGAATCATATCTATCCTCTTCCCTGATAGAAAAATCCTACTTTGATTGTTTTCTTCTGTTTTCTCTCCAGGTCTCATCCACCTTAGACCATTTTGATGTCGGAATTATAAGCGTTGATCAGCTCGACCGATCAGAGTATCAAAACTCTACTGTGCAATGGTGGTCCCAAGCATTGGTTACACACGGACACAAACATACACACGCAATTACACTTATGTACTTACATCCTTAGCATTCTAGCAATAATCATATCTTAGCAATAATTTTATCATAGCATAGCATAATTGTGCATATTAGTATAGTATGCATTTTAGTTTAAATCTCATTCTCTAGTAGTCAATTTCATTGAGCTTGGCATACTAAATCTGAGAGCAACTTGAATCAACGAAATGCTGGAGATAGGGAGCAATAAAATGACTTTGAAGGAGTTGCAATAAGAGTTTGTTTATTTTTCTTCAAGCTTCTTTGATATAATATTTTATTGAATGTGTTTTGAATTCTTCATGATAAGCGTATTTTCATACACACATAAAATGGCGCCCACTGTGGGGCTCAAACCCACGATTTTGACATTGTCTTGTAGAGCATTCTGACAGGTTTCTGCATTCTGGAGTTCGGCTTTCTGAAAAATTATGTGTTTTAGCACATCCGATATTTTTTGCAGCGCATCTAGGAATTTGATGCTTCTATTTTGTAGGTATTTTAGCGCATCTAGGGACTGTTTCGACGCTTCTAAGAGTTAATTTAATGCATCTGAAAGATAGAATAGCGCATATAGTCTCATTACATTTAGAGTTAAATCTGCATTTAATTAAAGTAGTGCATTTAAGATCTGTTTTAGCGCATATAAGATTTAAGTTAGCACATTTAAGGTAGATTTTAGAGCATTAATGTTGCATTATTTACGAATTTAAATTTGCATTTAATTAAAGTAGCGCATTTAAGAACTATTTTAGCGCATTTAGGATTTTTTGTAGCGCATTTAGGGTCTGTTTTTGCGCATTTGGGCTCTGAATCTGCGCATATATTGTCTGTTTCTGCACATTTGGGTTGTAACACAAAAATAGGATTCTGAGTCTGACGCATTCCGTAGACATAATCTTTTTCTAGTTTAAAATGAATCAATCTAGGATAGTCACCACACTTTGATCATGCAGTTAAAATGAACCCCATGTCGGTTGTGAAGCAATATCTTCACTTAGCTTAAATCATTGTGATTTGGTGCATTAAAATGAATCTGTTTACTTTGCTTGATTGTGCTTGAAAGTGGTAGGTGACTATGTTCTCACCCTGTGCAAACTAGGTGATCAAAAAGCCAGACCCACTTTATCTCTGTGTAACCCAAATGCAATAACCAAAGTATCCTCTCCCCTTGCACAATAATGTGATCCTGGGTGTAAGAGAAACAATTATTGCCTCTAGAAATCGGGCACCTAAGTTTCACATCACCCCAATCTTGACTCAAATGCGGCAATGGAGCTAAGGCCAAGCTACCCCCGACCAATATACAAATGTGAATCTAAGGGAAAACCTAAGATTACGAGTGCGGATGTGTCATACGGACCAAGTAGTACTCCCCAAAACCCTGTTGAGCTTAACCTCTTTAGGCTGGAGTGCCTCCTAAACAGAGCTTAATCTTGCGCCCCATGTGTGGCCACTCGAACGGGGGTCCCGAATTAAACACCATTGTTTAGTAAACCAAAAACCTTCTATTTGCTAGCGCAACTCTGATCAGTGTGAAGGCATCCACACTTTCACAATCTATAGTAGAGGTGATCAATCTGCCATGGGAGTTTCATGGGAGTTGGAAGTTTGGTTGGCCTGAGAAGAGAGTGCACTGTAAGGGGTAGCCCGTGAAGCCAAGCTTCTGAATTCATACGCTACCGATATGCGGTTGGGGAAACCTGAGTGGAATCTAGCAAATATTGTCCTGGCTTTACCATAGGATGTACTTGTTTTATTTGTGTTTGGTTACATTCCATTAATTCAGAGTGTCTGTTGTGTTTTCATTCACATTAATTCAGATAAAAGATCATCTGAAATGAACATGAAAAACAACAACTAAAATCATTCAAAAAACTGTTCACATCTTTGGTCCAGTAACATACTGATATTTCTCCCATGCTTAGAGAGTGGAAATAAACAAAATTTCTCAAGAAATCAGTTTCCAATAGGATCAAGAAGCCCAAGAAACATTTAGGGTACAAGAAAACATTGCAAAGAAGAAAATATTTGTACAAAAGTCGACACGTCTTGCTTCATTACTGTGGATTTCTTCATAGATACCAAGACTTTGTTAGTGGATTCACTGACGAGTATGTTGTAGAGCCTTTAGATTTTTGAGCTTATTATCAGAGATTACCTCTATCTCAACGACATAATTTTAATCAACCTCTTGAGTTTGATAATATACCACAACCTTCTATTGAATATCCATCACATCCCAGTCAAATCCTTCAGTGATCTTAAAATCTTTCTTCGAAAACAAAGATCAAATCTTTAGGAGTGCACCTTTCAAATAAATTTTTGATTATTGATTCAACTTCCCCAATAGGATTCTGACATCCTTCATCATTAGAAGCCACAATAAAAATTTAGGAATATCTTTGATCGTATCATAGGATTCCCATCTTATTAGATCAAGATATCATCATTTTCGCACTTATCAGAACTGTGATCTAAGTTTAGAAGACTCTTCAAAATCATATGCCTATCTCTACAAGATCTCAGTACAATAAATTAAAGGACAAAATCCAACAAGAAGGTCATACCCAAAACACTCAAGAAGAAGGTGAAAGCAGTAATCCTCTTTACAATATAAGCCGTAATCCACTTTTCAACAACAACATGGATAACATAGAAGAAAATCCATTCCACAACTATAGAGACATGAACAAAACCCATATAGATAGTGATGATGAGCGAGATGAAGAACATCTTAGAGAGGCTGAGCAAGATCCCAAATTTCACAAAGCCATAGAAAAGATCTTGCAACGCGATAAAGAAAAATATTTCCTCTATCTAGCTGACCAAGGAGCTAAATTGCCTCATGACTTTGATACCGAGAATTTGAAGAGAAAACCTGAAGAAAAACCCCTATCTAATCTTAGTGCTTTGACTCAACAAATTAAGGCACTTCAAGGAAAAATTAAAGAGTTACAAGGGGGAACCACAACAAATAAATATACTCTTGAGGACATTTGTCCTTATCCTTTCGATCGAAGTCTCAATATGATTCCATTTCCCAAACATTGTGAAATTCAAAAATTTGATCGTTATAATGGGAAAGCAGATCCAATTGATCATGTTAGAGACTTCTGAAACATGACTTTAGAATTCATTCACGAAGACACTTACTTGATGTGTTTGTTTCCTAGGAGTCTCAGAGCTCACTCTATGGAATGGCTATCAAAAATAATACCTCTTGTCAAGACATTTGAGGAATTAATCAATATGTTTATATTACAATATTCCTACAACATCCAACACCAAATCACTATGATAGATCTCAATATTCCTACAACATCCAACACCAAATCACTATGATAGATCTCTGCAAAGTTGCACAAAAACCTGGGGAACCTTTTATTACTTTTCTTTAGAGATGGAGAAGAATGTTCGCTAGATATCCATGTCCTATTCCTGAAAAGGAAAAGATGGTCACCTTCATTAACAACTTGAATTCATAAATGAGCTATCGTTTGAATTACATTGTCATCGCTCTTTTGAGAAATTGATTGAAGATGCTATAACCATTGAAAGTGATTTGGTCAAAAGAGGAATAATAAAACTTGACAAGGATAATTCTAGCTCATCCAATCATCATAACAATCAGGACAAGTCTAAATTTTGGACTCACAACAAGAACGTGGTGAATGATGGTGTTGTTGATGCGAATCATGTCTTGACTAAGCCATTTGTTCTTAGTACTCTAAGTACTCCTCGCAACAACAACTATAACAATGTCAACGCGGTTACAACTCAAGGAAATAATCCTTATTTGAGGAACAATGTGAATCAACATTCTACTCCCAATCAAGGGACTACCAACAATCAAGGTTACCAGGGAACCACTACCAATAACAAATCCTTAGGGAATACCTCGAATACAAATCCACAATGATTTTCATTCTTCTCTAGTAGAAGAACTTACACTCCATTGGGTCAATCTTTGGAATTTGCATTGAAAGAGTTGATGGCTAAAAATGTCATTACCTTGCCACCTCAACGAAACTATGAACCCAGTGTGAAGCCTTCATCATGGAATGAGGCATACTATTGTGACTATCATCGGTGCAAAGGTCATCGCACAAATAATTGTCAAGCCTTGAAGAATACCATTTAAGACTTAATCAAAAATGGTACCATCACAATAGGACATCAACAATCAAATGAAGACAACCAAGCATTTCACAACCCTTTGCCCAACTATCAGAAAGGTGAGTCTTCTAGAAAAAGTGTGAATCATATTGAGGATCCGATAATTAATCATATCTACACCGACGATGAACAGGTCAATGTTATTAAAGTCAACGAGAAGATGGAATATAGAGAAGTCAACGCAACAACAAGTGCACAAGCTAAGGTTGTCTTAAAGGGTGCCTCTTCAAAATCCATTGGGCCTCCACCTCAACATCGATATGACTTAGTCAACCAACTTCGGAAAACTCTTGCTCAGATTTCTATCTTAGAACTCTTGAAGATTTCCATAGCACATAAAGAAATTCTCAAAAATGCCTTTGTTGAAATGACTGTATCTACTAATCTGGATGCGGACTAATTTCAAGCCATGGTAGGACACTTGTCCTCACCCACATGCCTCTCATTCTCTAAAAAAGATGACGTTTCCATAACTCATCCCCATAATTCATCATTATAATTCGAAGTCATTGTTCACAAGTTTCGTGTTAGACGAGTTCTAATAGATGGAGGTGTTGATTTGAACATATGTACCATGAAGTTGGTTAAGGCTTTAGGATTTTCTGAGGACTCCATTGATCTCAGAAGAAATATTACTATTAAAGCCTACGATGATGAGGAAAGAGCATCCAAGGGTTTAATCATGCTACCAATAAGAGTGGGACTTGTTATCAAAAATACTTTATGTCAAGTATTAGACCGTGATCTTTCCTACATCATCTTGTTGGGTCATCCTTGGATCCACAAAATGCAAGCTGTCCCATCCACATATCATCAATGTCTTAAGTTTCCTTATGATGGACAGGAAATCATGATACTAGCTGATAATTCAAATATTCAAACTTGTGCCAACATCAAAGCTAGTCAAGATACTTTGGTTCCTAACAATTGAGAAGCTCGTGCTAGTACTTCTCTCAAGATTGATACACAAATAAGTCAGGTAACCAATATTTTTGACAAGAAATTGAAATTCAAGGACCATGGAATTGGGGAGTACTCTCTTTGTCTTGCTAATTTACCTACATCACCTCGGTCACATGGACAACCTTCTATCACCCAACATTAAATATCAACAGCGTCAACATCAACGCAACCACCAACAGAGCCAAGCACAAATTTTAATGGATGATTCATCAAAGAAAAATTCCCCATGGAAGATCTTGAGGATAGTGAAATTATAAACTGGCTCTATAAAGATGAAGATGAAATAGTTTTTAATGTCAAATTACCAACATATAGATATGGAAAAGGGTATTCAATCATGCAAAAGATGGGCTATGATAAGGGTCCTATCAGAAAAAGAAAAGGATTAGTTGAGCCTATTCACCTTCGATGAATTGCTTTGAAAGAGAAAATCGGATTAGGCTATGATACTAACTCAAAAGAAAGAACACCCAAACAACTGCATGACACTGTCTTCACATTGCAAGAAGGTTCAGATTCAAGAGAAGCATGTTTGGCAACAATTCAGAATTTTGTGGATGATAACTCTGACACAGACTCTGTTGAATATCAATGGGACACCATTCACAATGATGAATTCTGGAGGGACAAAAAGGTTGATATAATACACAAGTATACCCCAACTTTAATCGAAGGTGAAGGGTCAGGGTCCCAAACACGAGAATTTGAACTACAAGGTGACTATGATTCTAGTGATACTGAGTTAGATTCAAATGAACAAGACTATCGTGAGAACAATACCATTATTGATTGCCTCATACCTCAAATCCTACAGTCAACTTCGTCATGACCATAACCATAGCCGATTTCACGCATTTCGACGACTCACTATCTTTGATCCATCCCAATCTCATTGATTGGGATTCATTCGAACCTATCAATATACCTATGTTTCCAAGTGATGAATCTATCGTCAACTTCCTTTTCGCAGATGATGTAAATGATTGTTCCACTAGCGATTTTCGGCATAGAGTCTTTAATCAGGAGAGTGTCAAGTCTCCTAGCTGCAAAAGTAAAAATAAAAAAGAAAGATCTAATGGTGAAAACTAGAATCTGGTAGTGTTAGATCAAACAAAAAATAAAATAAAGAGCGTATTGGATGGTGAAAACCTTTTTAAGGCACCAGATGATGGGAATCTTGACACTCTCCCAGAGCACTACCATGAGCGATCACCTATCTTGATTGAGCCTACAAAATATGTAAATCTTGAAACTTTCGAAAAACCAAGGATTTTACAGTTAGTGGCATCAATGATAGAGAAAGAAGTACCAAAGTTCATAGAATTTCTAAGAGCAAATCAAGTCAACTTTGCTTGGTCCTATGCAAACATGCCAGGTATTGATCCTGATCTTATCATGCATCACTTGTGTATTAAACCAGGGGTTAAGCCTGTGAAACAAAAACTCAGAAAGATGCACCCCCATGTTGCATTATTGGTTAAGGAAGAACTGAGAAAACTCCTTGATGTGGGCTTCATAAGATCAATTGACTACACAAAATGGATCTCCAACATTGTTCCTGTATCCAAGCCAGATAAAAGTGTTAGAGTGTGCACATATTTCAGAGATCTTAATAAAGCATGTCCTAAGGATGACTTCCCACTTCCAAACATCGACACTATAGTTGACCTGATAGCTGGCCATGCCATGTATTCATTAATGGATGGTTTTTCTGGTTACAACCAAATCAAGATTGCACCTGAAGACCAGGAGAAAACAACTTTCACATGTCCATGGGGAACTTATTGTTGGAACGTCATGCCTTTCGGTCTAAAGAATGTTGGGGATACTTATCAAAGAGCCATGACTACAATATTTCATGACATGATGCACACATTTATGGAAGATTATGTAGATGGCATATTGGCAAAGTCATACACCAGAGAAGGACATCTAGAAATATTGTCCAAAATATTTGCAAGATTGGAGAAATTCAAAGTTCGCCTCAATCCCAAGAAATGTGTTTTTGGGGTCACATCTGGAAAAATCTTAGGATACATAGTATTAGGAAAAGGGATTGAAGTAGATCCTACCAAAGTACAATAAATTATGGAAATGCCTCCACCAAGGAATATTAGTCAGTTGAGATAATTACAGGGATGACTTCAGTCTATTCACAAATTCATTGCATAGTTGGCCGATAAGAGTTTACCTTTCACACATCTACTACATAAGAATGTTCATTTTAGATGGGATGAAAAATGTGAAATGGCCTTTCAACAAATCAAACAGTACCTAATGAACCCACCAGTTCTAGTACTGTCAAATCTAGACAAACCTCTAATCTTATATATTGCGGCAACAAAGACATCTTTAGGGGCATTATTAGCACAAGAAGACTCTACAGGAAAGGAATGTGCAATCTATTATCTCAGTCAAACATTAACAAGGCATGAACTCAACTACACTTTCATTGAGAAGGCTTGCCTAGCAGTAGTCTTTGCTTCACAAATTTTTTGACACTACATGTTAACTCATACAATCAATCTTGTTGCCAAGATTGATCCACTCAAGTATCCTGTTAAGCAAGGCTACGTTGACAGGAAGGCTAGCAAAATGGGTAATGATTCTGAGTGAGTTTGACATCCATTATGTGGATCGCAAGGCAATCAAAGGATAAGTTATCGCTGATCAACTAGTTGAAACACCACTGCAAGCAGACCATCTCTTGCACATTGAATTTCTCGATGTTGATGTCTTTACTGCAGAATCCAAACAACCATGGTCCTTATATTTTGATGGTTCTTTCACTCAACATGGATCGGGCGCAGGGCTACTTTTCGTCACCCCCCGAGGACACACCATTCCTCGATCATATAGGTTGATGTTTCCATGCACCAACAACATAGCCGAATATGAAGCATTAATCACTGGACTTAAAATAGCATTGGAATGGAGGATTATAGAATTACAAGTGTATGGTGACTCACAGTTAGTCATTAATCAGATCAATGATGATTATCAGACCAAAGATGACAAACTTTTTCCATATAAAAATATGGTTGACGACTTTAAGAAGTACTTTGTGGACATCAAATTCACACAAATTCCAAGGCTTGATAACAAAGCAGTCGATGCCATGGGTACGATCGCATCAACTCCCAGAAAATCAGGCTCACTATGAATTTCTGGTGGAACAATCATTTACACCTGCCTATGACACACCTGAAAGCCAAATTATTTGCCACTTGGTAGGATCTGATTCACCTTGGTATGGCAAGATTTATGCCTACCTAAAAGAAGACATCTTACCACCTGATTTATCCCATAAGCAAAAGCAAAATTTTATCCACCAATCCTCTTGCTACACTCTTATCGCTAACACCCTTTATCGCCGTGGTCTTGATGGTACTCTACTTCGATGTCTTGAACGTGATGAATCTGACAAAGCTTTACAAGAAGTTCACGGTGGCATTTGTGGTACTCATTCGAGTGGACTGACCTTATCCAAGAAATTGATTAGAATGGGTTACTACTAGCCTACGATGGAGAGGGAATCATTCACTTTTGTGAAAACGTGCTCAAAATGCTAGATTCATGGGAATCTCATTCATGCTCCTGCACAGGAACTTCAACCATTTATTCCAACCTAGCCATTCTCCCAATGGGGGTTAGATCTAGTGGGCAAGATTCATCCTTCCTCATCGAACGGGCATAAGTTCATCATCACAGCCATATAGTATTTTACCAAGTGGATTGAGGTAGTACCTCTTACTAAAGTTACTGGCAAACAAATATCATCGTTCATACTCAACTATATTATTTGTCGGTATGGCATTTCCAACTCCATTATTATGGATAATGGACGACCTTTCAAGAATCAGGATGTTGATGAACTTTGTGAGAGATTTCATATTCACCACATATATTCAACACCTTACTATCCACAAGGGAATGGCCAAGCAGAGGCCTCAAATAAGACTATACTAATTTTTTTAAAGAAGACTGTGAATGATTCAAGGAAAGATTGGCATGTTCAACTCAATCCCGCCTTATGGGCCTACAGAACCAGTGTCCGCACGCCAATAGGAGCAATGCCATTTGCTCTTGTTTATGGAGCAGAGGCTATACTTCCTCTAGAAGTTGAGACTCCCTCACTTAGAGTCTCATTGAAAGGCCTCACAACAAATGATGAATACAAAGTTTCCCGACTGCAAGAGCTAGAACTCCTAGATGAAAAGAGACAAAGAGCAACTGATCATTTGAAAGCATACCAACAGATGATGTCTCACAACTATAATCACAAAGTAAATCCATGTACCTTTCAGGTGGGTGATTTGGTTTTGAAAGAAAATCCATGAAATCAGCAAGACAGAGAAAAGAAAGGAAAGTTTGAACCAAATTGGCTAGGTCCTTATGTGGTTATCGTAGTCTACAATTCAGGAGCCTACAAGCTATCGATGCCAAAAGGGGACCTGTTTGACAAACCTATCAACAGCATGCATCTAAAGAAATATTATGTTTAAATCAGCTATCATCATCCATAAATGTCTTGAAGAAATACAAAAAAATCATAAAATGTCCTAAAGAAATACAAAAAAATCAGAAAATGTCCTAAAAAATAAAAATAAAGAAAAATTCAAAAAAAAATCATCATAAGGTGAAAACCTGGAAACAGGCAATCTATTGACAAGAAAAATACAAAAAAATCAAAAAGAAAAAAAAATGCAATAAAAACAAATAGTGAAAATCTGGCAAACAAACGCTATTTGTAGCTCTCCATCTATTAGTTCATGTTCTCCACTTTGCTTCTCAGCCTTCATTTTGTGCATCTTTCTATCATCTTAGGGCCATACCAGCATCATGATGCCATCATTTGCGTAGAATGATAACATCTTACCATGGCTTGATTATTGTAGATATTCATTTCAACAAGTTATGTTAGAACTGGGGGCAAATGCTAACATACTGGGGGCAATCAACTTTCAGGTTTTTACCAAAACAGATAGACAATGACATCAAATCCAATCATGTGAACCAACAATCAAATCTTATGAACACCTATCCAATCATTGATCCATATTACAACAGTTTTTAGCAAGTACCATATCCTAACTCATATCTAGATGATCTAAAATCTGAATAATGTTTGGAATAGTAGTATTATATCTTGAACAAAGTTTGTTTGATTTTCGATATCATCTCTCTGGAGCACACTCAATGATGTAGTGAACTAGAGTGGCGAGGAAAGAGAATGATTTTTCTTTGTCTGTTGTCTTGAGGTTAACTATCAATCAGGTGCAAATATGTTGTGAAACATAATTTCCAAAGCATATCATTGATGACAGTTCCACATTTGCATCAGAAGGTGGTTAGTCTTTGTCTATTTATGCAAGAAATGCTCAGGTCATCTCGGGACAATTATACCTCGATGCTTGTGTTTGCTTGCTATCAAAAATCATGAAAGTTGTACTTAGGTCATCATTGGTGCTGATGTACCCTCTGATGCTTGTACATACTTCCAACATTTTAAAAAGGCTCTATGATGATTCAAGAAAGCTAACAAAAGGCTCAACAAATGGTTTGTTTCATTTAGTTGCATTTCATTTTAGATCAGTGTATATAACTACATAATGGACCCACATCAGAGTTTTGAAGGGCTAACAAAAATATCAACAGCTATCATATCTCTTTGGACTATTTGTGGAGGACATTTGGACATTTGTTTCATCATCACCTTTCATCTTCCTTATCATTTCATCTAGGTCCTATCATTTATCATTTATCATTCATGTGCATATCCTTTGGATTCTTTATCATTTCATATCATTCATCTCTTAGGTATATCATATCACTTTCATATTATCATTTCATTATCCTTATCATTTCATTATCATTCAAAATTCTTCATCATTTCATTATCATATCACTTTCATTGTCATATTATCGTTTCATATCATCCATTTATCCATTTTGTATTTTCATATCACCTTCATTTTCATATTATCTATCATCTTCATATCATTCACATCTCACTTATCGTTTTCATATTCCTTTCATTCTCATTTTGCACATTTGCTTCCCATTTATCACTTTGTTTCATTCATTTAATTTCCTTTCATTTATCACTGCTCATTTCATTATCCTCTCATTTATCATTTCATTATCATTCATTTCATATCATTTCATTATCATTCATTTCATATCATTTCATTATCATTCATTTCATATCATTTCATTTATCAATTCATTATCATTCATTTCATTTATCATTTCATTATCGTTCATTTCATTTCATTATCACTTATAATTTCATTTATCATTTCATTATCATTCATTTCATATCATTTCATTATCACTTATCATTTTCATTATCGTTCATGTCATTATCATTTCATTTCATTTTATCATTTCATTTCATCATAATTATGAAACGTTACATTTCATCACATATCATTTATCATCTTATCATACATTTCATTATTTATTTCACTTCATATCGTTATTCATATCATTTATCATTTGTCACATTACATTCATATTGTATCTTTAATCATCCTATCATTTTTAATAACAAATCATATTACAAATTCATGATGCATATCACAACATTCATTTTCCATCATATTATCATTATTTACTTGCATTTGAAAATCCAAAAAAAAAAAAAACATTTCATACATGCATTTTCATATCATTTTCCAAACAACATTTTCATAAAACATATCCAATATCCCATGGCATCTTTTCATAATCACATCATAAGTCATTCACCTGCATGACATCATTAGTACGTATCATCAATCATTTTTCCTCGTCATCATAAACACATTGTATCAAATCATCCTGCATATCATGTTAGTCATCAAATCATTAAAATGCATACCAAAATCCATAACATATAGAAATAAATGCATATCACATAATCATCCCATAAATGCACGTCACATCATCAAAAATCATCGCCGCTGCATATCATCGCTCATCATAAATAATACAAATGTCCAATGTCCAAGGAAACTAAAAATTCCAAAGAGAGATACATGGGATATGATCAAAAATCAAATATACATGCTCCAAAAATGATATACATGTGGGAAGTACATCTACATCACAACATCATCAACTAGCTGGTCAATGCCCCTGATGGAGCTGGTCTGGAAGAAGGTGGCCTGCCACTGGTACCTGCGTTGGATCCCATCAAGGCCCAGTAACCCCCATACTCTGTGTGGTTGTTTGCGACCTACTCCTGGTCCTCGTATGGGACCGTGGGAATGGCTCTCTGCACTTAGGAGGACACAACTCCTCATATCGAACTCTATAGTACTTCACCTCCCTCGCCATCTCCATGCCCTCTATAATAGCCTCTCGTAAGGATGCACTCTCTACAGTGCCCATAAGCCTCTGAGCAACACCCTCGGCCTCTATTGCCCTCCGTCTCAAAGCATCCCTCTCTGTGATCAACTGGGATATTTGTGGGTCTGGGGTAGAAGCCTATACTTGAGCCTGTGCCTGTGCTTGAGCCTGAGCCTGTGCCTGAGCCTATGACTATGCCAGTTGTGCTTATAGTTGTGCAACTAATCCCTATGCCTGCACTAACTGACTCTGTAACTGCACCTGTTGTCCCTGCAATGTTTGCACCTGGGCCTGTAGGGTATCTATCTGTCCCTGCTGGGGTGAGGAACCAACCCTGACCACTGTCCTCTGTCCAATCCCAGTCCTCAGCCTTTGCATGATTTGTATACCGCGCAAAATATATGGCCTCGGCCTCCCTGGAACCTGCCCCTCATCTCCACCATTATCCCCATCATCCCCATCAGAACTCTCCTCCTCCTCTTTGCTCTCCATCCCCTCTCCTCCAACTGCTGCCTGCTCACCACCAGCCACATCCTCCTGCCTCCCTACCCCTAGTTGCGGTAACACCAAAATGGGTACTGGGTCATCTGGACTGGTAAATCGTGGAAAGGGATGAGTATGATAATAGACTGAGTACTCGTCAGACATACCAGCATCAACAATGTCTCGTCTATCATCCCATTTCTCGGGCGCTAATGCCATGTACTCCGTATATGCTAGCTGGTATGAAATACCAGGTCCCCATCCTACCTCATCCTTGCTTCGCGCATAGTGAGCAACTCCCTGAGGCATACCCTAAGTAAATCCAAACTATCGATGTACTCGCATGGCCAGAAACCTCTCAATGATGAAAGGGGTCCTCCCTATCAAAAATCGAGGAATACCTACAAACGACATCTCAAGGTGATCTGTATCCCACGGCTCACAATCTAGGTATGGCCGCCATATCACTGCATCAAGATCATCCAAGCACCGTCTCCAGTAATCCACCTTGCCCAACTTGGGCTGGACAAGGAACATCGCATATGCGTACACATAAGATCTCCCTAGTGGCCTCACTCTGGGACAAGCCGGTCTCGTCACCGCCATATGCTCCCATGCCCAGATCTATAGCAGTGTCACACCGCATGACAAACTGAAACACCCCTGTATACTACCTGATGTAAATCATGATATAAGTGAGCCAACATGCAGCTCCCCCAGGCATATCTCTGAGGCTATAACAATATCTGCTCCAAAATCCTCCCCCATCCCACTGACAGTCCCTTTGACCGATGATCCAGACAAAGGAGACCTCTAATAAACACACCCAAAATTGCAGGCAAGGCTGGAATCCTCTGAAGTCAGCCCATGGCACCTAGTACCCTGCTATCTGTGCATCGCCATAGACTCTCCTCAGCGCATCTGTACCCCCAAGCTCCTTGTGATCATAGAACACAAGGGCGTCAACCATGGAAATATCGAGAATCCTGTAGACATCCTCTGGAGTCACAGTCACCTCACCAATCAACAAATGAAAGGTGTTGTGCTCAGAATGCCACCTCTCTGCTAGTGCGGTCAATAGTCCCCTATTGACCCGAATCGGCGGCATGGCCAACAAAGGTTTCAATCTGCCGGTCTCTATTGATGCTACATCAGCGGGTGTCAGCTCGGCTATCCTATCCCACCCTGCCAAGTGTCGCTCCCTAATCTGGAGGTTTTTGAAAACCTCCTATTTTTAGGGTAACACAAAACAATCAATCACCATCATATCAATGATTCAATCTCAATCAAACAACATCAATCTAACTCATATCTATCTGGGACCACTATTCAAGCACAATCTATCCATCTGAACATCATATCATTTATCTACTATTTGTTTTCTATCTCAAGAAGCAAATTTATCAAAAGGCAATCAATCATCTACTATTTGTTTTCTATTGCAAGAAGCAAATTTATCAGAAGGAAATCAATCATCTACTATTTGTTTTCTATCACAAGAAGCAAATTTATCAGAAGGAAATCAATCATCTACTGTTTGTTTTCTATCGCAGGAAGCAAATTTATCAAAAAACAATCAAACATCTACTATTTGTTTTCTATTGTAGGAAGCAAATTTATCAGACAGTAATCAAACATCTACTATTTGTTTTCTATCATAGAAAGCAAATTTATCAACAGTCCTATCAATCATCTACTCTCCATTTTTTTTTTGTCCGTACAGGGGAAATAGAGTTATCAGCTATCTACTCTTTGATTTCTATCTTGGAAACAAAGTTATCAACATGATGACAAGACAAATTTTCTATTTATTGACTAAGGAAACAATATACATCATCATTTTCATATCACTTTCATCAAAACACACATTTTGTTTTTTTCACCAGATGCGCTAATTTGTGGTCCCTATGCGCTAAAACTCATATGCACTATTGTTTTTCCTAGATGTGCTAAAACCCAAATGCGCTATTCTTTGCCCTGGATGGGCTACAACAGTTCCCATATGCGCTATTTCCCTCTAAGCGCTAAAACTCTAATCCTAAGCGCTACTTCATTTCCTGGATGTGCGATAACCCTATATGCGCTACTATTTTCCCTAGATGCTTTAAATTCCTAAATTTTATTATGACACCCTATATGCGCTACTTTTTTCATCGAATGCGCTAAACTGGTTTCTATGGTACACCTGCTAAATCTTCCCTAGATGCACTATTCTTTTCATCGTAAGTGCTAAAATATCTATCGAAAGCGCTAAAAGTTTTCTAAATGCACTAAAACGGAATTTTTAAACCTAAATCCGCGGGAAAACAGTAAAATTTGATTTCAAACGGACAAATTTGAAAGCACAAGCGGTTTGATCGACTCACCGGTGGTCCATACGCAGCTGGCCTCTGGTATCGACGAGATTGCTCGAATATGTGACGGTGATACGAAATTTCCATGTCGCTAGGTCGTTGTCAAAGCTATAGGATTCAAAAAGTCAAAAAGTGCAAATGACTTGTCCTTTTCTACCTTTTTACCTTTTAAAGGTCAACCAAAGGTAAGTATTGTGACATTTTTATCTTTTCATCCCAATTTGACTTTATTTTTCACACTGGGGCATCTTTTACACCACTTATCAGGAGCTAAATCACTGAATCACCAGCAGAATGTCCTCATCCAATCAAGTTTTGTTTATCACATTTTCAAAATTCATTTTATCATCCGTGATTTAGCTCCTGAGGGGGCATCAACATCAAAAACATATCAGGGGCAAAAATTTTATTTTCTTTGAAGTAATGCGTTTCACACATCACTTCAAAGAGAGGGAAAATGTATGTGCATAAAATTGGTCATGTCTAATTAATCCTGACATTTAATTAAATATTTATTATTTAATTAATTTCTCTAAAGTCTTCTACAATGTAATTAAATTTAATTAATTTAATTATATTGTTCATTCATTTTATTCTCCCACCATAATTGAATAAATTTATTTTATTTAATTATTTCACGTGTCTACTTGATTAATTAAATAAATACATTTTATTTATTTAAATTAATTATCATCTTTTGAATTTAATTAAATCTTTTGTTTTAATTAAATTTAAATATTTCTTTTCTTCTATTTAAAACTTTCTTCTAATTAATTAAATATTTTATTTATTAATTTCATACACATGTCATTTCTTCAAATTTAATTAATTTTTTTATTTAATTAAAGATCTTCTGCTTTCTTCAAATCATAATTAAATATTTCATTTAATTATGAAATCTTCTGATTTCCTCAAAATCTTAATTAAATATTTATTTAATTAAGAAAAATCTACATGCACCCCTAAATAAATAATTGAATTTGATAATTGCTTATTTATCTTCTCAATATCTTTCCATTATCTTCTAAAAAAAATGATTTTTTTAAGAATCTCATCTTATCTCTTCCACGAAAATAGAAAAATCCTACTTTATTCGTTTTCTTCTATTTTTCTCTCCAGTCTCATCCACATTCGATCGTTCGATCTATCAGGAATTATCACAGCCGTTGATCAACTCAGCCAATCAAAATCCTTGAAAAACTCTATAAATACATGTGTGAATCCAAGCATTGGTTACACATGGACATAGACATACACACGCAATTACACTTATGTACTTACATCCTTAGCATTCTAGCAATAATTTTATCATAGCATAGCATAATTGTGCATATTAGTATAGTATGCATTTTAGTTTAAATCTCATTCTCTAGTAGTCCATTTCATTGAGCTTGGCATACTAAATCTGAGAGCAACTTGAATCAACGAAACGCTGGAGATAGGGAGAAATTAAATGACTTTGAAGGAGTTGCAATAAGAGTGTTTATTTTTCTTCAAGCTTCTTTGATATAATGTTTTATTGAATGTGTTTTGAATTCTTCATGATAAGCGTATTTTCATACACACAATCATCATAGAGAATTTTATTTGGTAATGAACAACAGACACCAAGGTATGACATAGACCAAGGTACAAAACTATTATCCCTTTGCATAAACAGACACATTGCAAACAAGGAATGCCATGACACATACCAGTGACAATAGAACCTTGTTGAAATATGTGAGAAGTAACCATAAAGCATGTTAGTCATGATGCAAGAAAGTGTTAGATGACCTTTAACTTGCATATGATGTTTTGAATATTCTAAATGGGGCCCCAATCACACACAAGGAACTTAATTGCCCCAATCATATTATCAAGAAAAACCACAAACAAAAATCAAAGAGAAAAGGGTCACGATCCATCATTGCTCCTCTCATCACCTATGCAATTCCTCAAGGCACATAGTAACATGACTAGAGATAAATCAAATAAAAAGATAAGACTAACTAGACCAAATGAGTCAACAACCATTTAGATCTTGTTGCCTACTTATAAGTGTGATATATTTTCAATTGATTATGTTTGTTTTAAGGAGTGAAATATTTCATGTAAGACGCCTAGTCTGGTTTTGATAATGCAACATCCTAGAAGACAAATGATTTTTGATAATATAGGTAAAATTTATAGAAAATTGATCAGCCTAATTGAGGACTAGTTTGGGAGTTTCATCTGTTGTTTCATAATTTGTTAAGCTCGATCCTATGTAGGATACCTTGTTTGTTGCCTTAGATGTCAATTGTCGACAAAGGATTGTTTTATTATGGAATTTTAGATTATGATGAAAGGTTTATCATGGAGGACCCTAAGGGGACTAACATATGCCTCAGGGGCTCACTAATGATGGCCTTTCCTATGTGACACACACAAAGACAATGTAGGTCGACTGACCATGACAAGTGACCGTTTATTTTGGATTGTGAATTATGATGAAGATTTGACAATTTATTGTGAAGGACCCTAAGGGATTGACCTATGCCTTGGGGGATCATCGGTGATTCACCTTCCCTACATACACACATAGAGGAAACATAGTTCGATACCATGGACTGACATTTTTTTTTACTTTTTTGATATTTTATGATTGTTTTGAAGTTTTCAAAGGATATTTGAAATTTTTGATGTTTTGTTGAATATTTCAATGTTTTTTGTATTTTTGTGATAGTGTCCTCAAATACCATGTATAAGATCCTTTTGAAACCTTAGGTCAAGGATTATGCCTAGTTCGGAATAGAACCAATTATTACAAAAGGATGGATATGTTAAGCGGTTGACGCTAAATGTTTAATTAGTCCCAGACCATGAGAAGGGTGAGAAAGCTTTATTTATGAAAGAGCCTCGACTCAAGTTATTATGGATGAAATTTGATAGAGTAGTGATAGATGGTAGAGCAGTAGCTAACTACACATGGTGCCTTTTTACCAGGTTTTCACCATGGTACTTATCCAAAGCACCACCGAAATGGTTTTCACTATAGGACAAATTATTTCTCTTTCTCTTTACCTTTTTGTTTTTCTATTTATTTTTATTTTTCTGATTTTATGAGATCTTTAGAGTTCATGTATAGTACTTCCAAAGGTGCATGCTATTGATTGGATCAGGTAGTGATTCACCCTCAGGGGTAGCCAGTTGATAAGCACCAGATCTGTATGTTTTCATAATGTTATAAGGACCCAACCAATTAGGCTCAAACTTGCCTGATTTTTCTCGTTCCTATTGATTCTTAGGATTTTCCTTCAAGACTAGATCACCAATGCCAAAGTTTTGGACCTTGAATCTCTTGTTGTAACTGTGTCTGAGGTGATTTTGATATGCCTACAAGTGGACCAACATAGTTTGTCTTCTTTCATCCAATAGTTCTAGCTTGTGTAACCTAGAGATCTAATAATCTTCATCATTGATGAATTGCTACATGGAAACTCTCAAGGATAGGATCTTGACTCAATTGGCAAGATAACTTTAGAACCAAAGACAAGGGAATAAGGTGTAGCACCAATAGGAGTACAAATGCTCATATGATAAGCCCATAAGGTTGCATTTAGTTGTATGTGCCAGTCTCCAATGTCATTGACAATCTTTTTCAAGGTTTTTACAATGGTTTTATTTGACACCTCCACTTGACCATTACCCTAGGTATAATACAGAGATAGAGAATTAATGTAGTTAACCACAAATCAACAATTTAGTACCTAAATGCATTCCAAATCAATCAATAGAAAACTAGCAACATAAATGAAATCGGATTCAAATAAAAAATATATTCACCTTCATCATGTTGTCATGGAATACTTCTATTGTCCTCCTTCGCTTTGCTTTGCTCTCAGATTTTAGTACGCTATTCTTCACTTCAAGCTCAAAAGTGTGTGGAAAATAGAAATGATGCAAAACTCCAATGTTTGTGGTTAGCCATTAATGTGATGTGAGGGCTGATTTTATAAAAATGGATGATTTGGATGAACGATCCAGATCAAGAGGTGCAAGGTCAAGATCAATGGTTGAGGATTGTTGAGAGTAATTGATTGCCTAGTTAACTAACTGCGATTGGTTGTAGGATTTCAATTAACTAGTTGTATGAAATAGTTAACTAATTGCATGAATTATTTAAAGTGAATTGATTGCTTTTTTAGGGGGATTGATTGATTAGTTAACTCACATTGAGTGGGAGTAAAGTAAATTGATTGATCGGTGAACTAGAATTGATTATCTAGTTGACTGGAAGAGAGTGTTAGTTAAGTTTGAGGGAATTATGCACGAGAGGATAATTAATTAAATAATTAATTAACTATTGGAGGGTAAAAGCACAAACTTGTGTCACACTTTATAAAGGAATCAACCAACAGCAAAAAAAAATTTGAAACTTCGACCACATAAAAGTGGTCTTTATGTTTTGAATTTCAAAATGGTGTAAACTAATGAAATGTAAAACTTTTGATGAAGTTTATTGCTATAATTTTTTTAAAAAAATTAAAAATTGTTTTCATTATATTTTTATCAATTTAAGGACAAATTTTGGAATGCTGAAAATTTTAGAAAAGAGTGACTTCATGGGCCGTCAAGAAACAAATTGAAAAAAACTTCATTTCTCCCTAATTTTTTTTCTCCAAATAGGTAACTTCAATATCTTGTGCATGAAAACAAAATCATATTTTGATGTATATTTTTCTCGTAATAACATTTTAAAGTCAAACATGTCAGAATTTGACAGTTTACACAGGTCGTCAACTATTTTCAAAAAATTTAGTCATTTTCAAAAAACAAATTATACCCTTTTGAAGAAGACTCTCTCCTCTTGTGCCCCATATAAGATTTAATTTTTTTAATAAGTTTTACTATCTTTTTTTAATTTGTAATCAACCTCTTTTTTCATTTTAAAAACCTACTTGCATTATTTTAAAAATAAAATATATTAAAACTAATAAAAATATTAAATATATATTTGGATTCTCCACTCTGAGCTCTACAAATGGGTATTTTATTTTTTTTCAAAAAAATCATTCTGACTAAAGAAATACCTAGCTAAAGTTGAAAATTTTAGAAAATTCTAAAAAAAGCTAAGTTGGCTGCCAACTAGGATGCCACATAGACAGTTTCGGTAGAAACAGTTTCTATAGAAAGGGTTTCAGCCGAAACCCTTTCTATAGAAATAATTTCTACCGAAACCCTTTATATAAAAATAATTTCTACTAAACCCCTTTCTATAGAAACCTCACACATTAAAAAATGCAATTCCAAAGCCAATTTCAAAGCGGTAAACGACTTTTTTTTTTTTTTTTGTGATTCAGGTGAAACTTATTTGACCAAAACCTGTGTGCCACGTAATAGGCCACGTGGTTTCGGTCGAAACCTAGCCAGGTGAAACCTTTCCGGCTGAAAATATTTTGCTCAGAACTATTTATTTGACCGAAAGTGTGACACAACTTTGTGCTTTTACCCTGGAGGAACATGCAAGTGAAGATTAATTAATATAATAAAATGTTTATTTATTAATAATGAGTGGATAATGTTAAGATAAAAAGGGATAATTAAATAATTATTTAATATAGAAGTGGGAAAGTGGTCAATTAAATATTTTCCCTTCCATCTCATGATCCCATTTCCAATCAAGAACAACATATCCCTTCCATCCCATCCAATGATCCCTTTCCATCTCAAGAGTGATAGATACCTTCATCCCCCTCTCATGGTCCCCTTTCTTCCACTCCATTATATGATCCCTCTCTAAATCAAGATCAAAGTATCTCCTCCACTCCATTCCACAAGATCAAAGTACACCTTCCACCCTATCCACTGATCCTCTCCCCACTCATGATAAAAACACCCCTCCCACTCCATGTCATGATCCCCTTCCATCTCATAACCAAGAGCACACTATACCATCCACCCCATCCCATGATCCTACCCCAAGTTAAGATCAAAGCATCCCTTCATCTTCATGTCATGATCCTAATCCTCCACAAGATCCCATCACCCCTATCCAAGCTACCCATGAACCCCATACTTATCAAATGGGTTCCCCCACTTTCATCCAAGCTAGTTTACTCCAAGAGCCTATCATTCCTTCCATTTATATCCCCCTCAAAATGGACTCGCATCTTGCTTCCAAAACAACAAATATCACATTGGAAAAAGGATTGGCCAAACTATACATTATCAAGGCAAAGGGTCAGGCCTTCATGAGAAAGGCATCTTAGAACCCATTAATATCAAAGAAAATCCAAAATATCATGGCCTTGGATACCAAGCTCAAGACATTGGCACTCCTTCAACCCATTCTAAATCCAAAATCCCTCCATCTAAATCCAAATATCCACATTCCCCATCCTCTAAATCTATCTTTGGCCCTTATGTTCAAAATCCCAATCCCTCATCCCTTCCATCCATTTTGGATACCTATGTCCCAAAACAAAGTCCATCCCCTACATCCATCTTGGGTCCTTACATTCCACCACCTAGCATTCCTATTCCAAAATCCCATTATCCTCTCTATCCATCGCCTCATATCCCTAATCAAGATCAATGAAGGTACACACCCTTGAACCTTTTCCAACATAATACTTACACAAACCCATCCATATTACATCCACATCATTCATATCCATCCACAAATCCCATTGCTCTTGGAAGCAATTTGGATGCCAAATCTCAAATGCATAAAGCCAAAAATCCACAAAAATCAAAAGATCAACATGTCCCATCAAAATGACATGAAATAAAAAATAAAAATATGATCCAAAATAATAAAATAAAAAAAACCTCAAAGGGAAAAAAGGCCCATGAAGCAAAAATCAAAGTAAAAAACAATGTGGATTCCCAAAATACTCATAGAATCAATGCATCCCAAAGAAAAATCAAAATTGGCATCCAAAATTTCTTATCCAAAAGATTCATCCAATCACAAGTCCTTCACCCCATCTAATAATACTTCATCACCTCCCTCTATTTTGGGTCCTTATATCCCAAAATATACATCCACTCCTCCATCTAAACCTCAAAATACAAAGTCCACTTCCCTTCAACAACTCCACCACCCTTCAATGTGTGTGCCAATGTTGATCTTGCCAACGTTTCCATCCACTCATTTACATGTCTTCCATCAACCCATCCATTATCCAACATCCATTTTCCATCCTTCCATCCCTTTTATATGATCCTTTGCATAAATCCATATCCCCCTCCATCTTCTAATCCATTTTATCCCTCTTACCATCATTCTACCAATGTCTATGAGCATACATCCAATTACCATGGTCCATTATAGCACATAATCAAGGGATACCATCTATGGAACTAGATGCTTGAGCCCTTCCTCCATATTATTATTATCCATCCACTCATGTGTAATCTCCCCATCCTCTTGCACTCTACACTTAGGGGCAAGCTTCATCCATGCACATCTTATCCACATCCTCCACTATCATTCATCATCTACCCATCATCCTATCTAAATCCATCCTCACTTTTCCCTTCGTTGATCTTGTCAAGGTTAAGGATCTACATGAACATCACATATCCTTCCTCCCTTATGCTATTTATATCATTCATTCCATATACAAATCAATCCACCCTTCCCATATTTGATCTTGATAAGAAGTCTTCATGCTATCATATATGCATATCCTATCCATATACCTTATTATTCTCCTTCTCATATCCCTTGTCCTACCTCCATCTTCCTATCCTATCCAATTCATCCTCTCTCTTCACCCTTGATCTTTATAGAAAGCTAGGGGAAAAATATCCATGCATGCTCTAGATAATGCAAAGCTTACTCTTATTTCAATTCATGACACTTATGCACTATCCTTCCATCTCATGCTACTATTCTTCCATCCATGGTTGCACTACCTCTTGTGTGGGACATCTTATTCCTTTTCAACTGGTCTTTGGAGCTCCCCTCCTCTTATCTTCCATCACCATCCATCATCCAAAGCCCTCTCACCTATCCACTTCCATCCTTTACAATGCCTTGGTTCTCCCTTGTCACAGGATCCCATCCATTCCTCTATCCTAATCATCCTATCCTCCGTCCAATCTTATCTTATCCAATTCATCTATCCTTCCAATCCAACCATTCTAATCCAATGCATCCAAATGCAATCGATCCTAATCCATGCAATCTAACTTGCAATCTATCTCGTCATCCATAAGCAATCCATGAACTTAACCCAAATCAACTAAAATCTATTGATCCATTGTCAAGTTATCAGTATAGGGACATATCCTTCCTAGTCCAGGTGTTGTTATTATCATTAACAACACAATCTTTGAGAACACATTGTTCTTATCGTTAACTTTGCTATCCTTATCATCATCATCACCAATCCATCAATCAATCCACCAATCAATTTTTAGCTTGTCTTGGATCATAGTCCTTGTTTGATTTTGGTTTATTGTGCATGCTTGTTGGTTGCTTGTGTGTTTTATCATTGTTTGAATTTATCATGGTCTCTTGCACTCTATTGCTACAAGGGCGTCATGGTCTCCCATATCATGGTGTTATAAGGCATATGTTTGCACTTGACCTTTTTGATCATGTTCTTGACACATTATCATCCTAGTTCCTTATACCTTGGTACATAATGCTAAGTACAATAGAAAATATAGGTTACTCATACCATTGCAACATGATGATCATCCACCCCCCTCTTCATCCACATATTCATCATTCTTAGTTATTTTCCTCTATCCTTTCATCCTTTGATCGCTAGTCCTCTCCCGTCTATTTTGAGAGCACACCCATGTTCTTTGAACTCACATGTCCTCTCAAGGGGGCATACCACTACCTCCTCATCATCCTTCCTTGTCCTCGCAAGCGACTGGGGCATCATGCCACTAGTTCCTATCCCTTGCCTACCCACTATGTTTTATTCTTCTTTGAAATGATGTTACTTCTCTTAGTTGCAACATCATCTCAAAGAGGGGAAAAACGTAGACACTTGAAATGTGACCTAACCACACTTTACCAATCCTAATATTTAATTAAATTTAAATACCTTTTCCCTTATCCAAATTATTAAATAAATAAATTTTTATTATTTATTTAATTGTTTTTTCCATCACCTTTATCCACCACCTTTAATTAAATAAATTATTTAATTAATTAAATCCAACCTTAGTCCCCAAATCTTCCAACTAAATAAATTAATTAATAATTTATTTATTTAGGCTAGCTAACCTTCATTACTATTTTCTCATTATTTAATACCATCTTAATCACCATTAGCCCATTCTCCAACTTTTAACCCTAGCAAAGTTAATGAACCCATGATTTGTTAACTTAACCTATCCCTATTAAATTAATTAATTCATGGCTAATTAATTTTATCCATAAGCCTAACCATCATTATCATTCTTTCCTAATTTTTAATTCTCTCCACCTCCCCCAAATTTGCCACTAGGTGACAAGTGTCCTAGCCTACCCATCCTACCTTTTGCTCACATGTGTGTGAATCCCACCTACCTCTTACACAAATCCACTAACCTCTTACACAATCCCACTAACTCTTCCCAATGTGTGCTCACACATGTGTGAGCACACCTCCCTCTTTCACCCCTTTCCCTCTTGTGACACTTTTCACAAGGCTAATCCTCTACCAAACCATTCAATCTTAGCCCTTGATCAAGTCAATGAATCCTATCCCTTGGTTCCACTCATTAAATTCTATATATGGAGGCATTAGCTCTCATTTCATGAAGCTATCTCTATCATACCCTTATGCTGCAAACATCTATGCTTGAGAAAATCTACAAGTCTTGGACGCAACTTGAAGGTATAATATCAATTTGTGTTCATTTCTTTTATGCTTTTCATTGATTTACCTTTATTATCATTTCCCCCTTCTTCATTTATATTAATGTTCTTTGATTATACATTAATTTATAGAAAGACATGGGAAGACCATTTGCTTCATGTAGATCAAACATTACAAGTTCTCAAACATCACCACTTTTATGCTAAAGATTCCAAGTGCACTTTTGGTCTCAAATAGGTAGAGTACTTGGGTCACATAGTCTATCACAAATGAGTAGAGGTTAATCCTAACAAAATTAAGGCTATGATGGATTGGAATATTCCTAAAACCATTATGAAATTAAGTGGTTTCCTAGGACTCAATGGATACTATAAAAGATTTGTGAAGAACTATGATGCATACCAACACCTAATATAACTCTCTTAAATAAGGATTATTTTTAATGAAATGATTTAGCTAGTACAACATTTAAGAGAATGAAGGATCCTATGTGTACCACTTTAGTTCTAGCCACTTTAAAATTCACCAAGGATTTTATTGTGGAGTGTGATGCTTCAAGAAATGGTATAGGAGTAGTTCTCATGCAAGAAGGTAGCCCTATTGCTTTTAAAAGTCATAAATTGAAGAAATGAGAATAAAATCAAAGCCATTTATAAGAAGGAAGTTCCAGCTATTCTTAAAGCAGCAAAATAAAAGAGGTTATATTTGATGGGAAAAAACTTCAAGTTAAGATAAAGCATGATAGCCAAAAATATTTTTCCAACAATTATTATCCTTTGAAGAGAAAAAAAGATGGATCACTGAGATGTTGGGGTATGAATTTGAGATAACATGTAAGAAAGTGAAGGATAATATTGTTGTTGATTCACTATCTTATAAAATGAAAAGGATGAGGCATTATTGTATGCAATGCAAATATTACAAGTAGATTAAGTTTAAGTAGCCAAAGTAGAGTATTAGAATGATGTTACAACAAGGAATCTCATTCAACAATTACAAAATGATCCCAATAGTTCAAATACGTTTTATTGGAAGGGAGAATATTTATGATATAAAGATAGATTATACCTATACAAGAATTTCACCCTCAAACACAAGATTATTTAAGAGCTCCATGGTTCTCTAGTTTGGGCTTGTTGAATATTTTTAAAGACATACCATTGAATCAAGTAGTATTTCTTTTGGGAAGGGATTAATAGTGATATTTAAAAAATTGTGGCAAAATGTTTGGTATGTCAAAGAAATAAAGGTGAGATAATTAAGACACCTGGTATTTTCTATACCTTAGTTATTGAGAGCCAAAAATGGGAAGAGGTCTCCATGAATTTCATCACAAGCTTTCCAAGATCTAAATATATGAGTGTTATCATGGAAGAACGGGTCATCTCACCAAATATGTCCATTTTATTGCATTATTCCATCCTTTTATAGTAAATAAATTAACAAATGGATTTATGGATAACATACATAATTTATATGTTACCCAAAGGGTTATTGTTAGTAATTGTTAGCAAATCTTTACTAGTAGCTTTTTGATAGATTTATTCTCTTGTCTAGGTAGTCAATTGCTCATAAATATTCATACCATCCCTAGTTAGATGGGTAAATTGAGATAATTAATAAGTACTTGGAAGGGTATCTACATTGTTTAACTTTAAATATGTAGTCTTAATGGGTGGTGTTAGGGATTAATTTGGTTTCTTGAGTTTTTCTTGGCCTTTATAAAATTTTGTCTAAGTCCTTCAAGAGTCAGACTTTTCAGCTACCACTTAGCTACATGATTGTTCCTTTATTTTCTATCTTCCTTAACTTCCCTCATTGTTTCTTTATAAAATCAACTAAGTTTTTGGTTCATCGACATTTCAGGTCATCAAAAATTTCCTTCCATGCATACCAAATAAAGTCCCCTTCTTGAAGTCTCACTAATCCCCAAAGTTTGAAGTTAAAAGTATCTAAGTGTTGAATTTTTGGAAATTTGGGTTGTCAACATCTCCCTTTCTCTTATACCTCTTTTGGTATCCATTTTGATGTTTCCCCAACATTACTTTGTAAAATTTCCTAAGTCTCTGAATTTTTTGGAGCATCAATGTCTTCCATATCTTCATCCCTTTTTGGCATGTTTCCCTTTGCCTTGTTGATGCCCAAAGTGTGCACTTTGTAAAGCACCTAAGTCTTAATTCATCGACTTTTTCAGAATATCCTTCACTTGATAACTCTTTTGGTGTGTGGATAAGTTTCTCCTTGAACCCCGATTCTCGATTCATTCCCTTCGACTCCCCAATCCCCAATGTTTCCATCATTTCCATTCTAAAATCCTTCTAAGTCCTTCAAGAGTCAAAATTTTAGCTTTCCCTTTTCCCTCATTCTTTTTTGGCATTCATTCTTGATTACCCTAACTTCTTGATGTCCCACAACTTTCGTACTTTGTTCCTATTTTTGAATTTTCAAGATGTCTCTTTCTCCCACCCAAATGGTTGATGTTATAATGGATATTTGAAGTCTAATGTTTGATGGCTCAATGCCTTGTCGAGGTTTCAAAGATGAAGTTATCAATGACTTGGTATAATTGGTATATGATTTAATGATAGGCAAACAAATCAATGTTTGGCATATTACTTGTGTAGATTCATTGAGAGTTCTCACACTCCAATCCTAGGGGTAGACGATATTTGGTAGCTCGATGACCCAATCTCTAGAATCACTTCTTTACTTTGTTGAGGGTTTGAAATATTTAATGTCAAATAATTTAATGGTATGATCAAGCACAAGGTGATTGTCTTAAATTTTGTAATAGCCAATGGCATTCTTCTTCTCCACTTGCTCCACTAAATCACATTAATGACACCATTTCACCTAGCTATCGAGAATAAATGTGGTTGTCCTTTAGTTTTAGATGCCCATTTTGGGTGGGCTTCATCTTCAACCATTATATTGAGTGTGATATAGTGTAGTAGGATAGAGTTTTCAACCCAAATTTATATGTTGTGTTATGTGATTCTTTTCAAAGGGTTGATTACTTTTTCTCAAGGAAAAAGAGGTGTCAATGTTTTCCAAGATTTCACCCATTGAAAGTTAGTTGCATAAGTGTAGTGAAATTAATTGAATATCAAAAGGTATCATGGCATAATGTGTTGCAAAGTCAATGTGTCAAGAATCATAAGTGCATGTTTAGGGTATTTTAAAAATTCCCTTCAACATACTTAATATTTTTATTGTAAATTTTGTTAGAGAATGTGGCAACATTTTGAAATAATTATAAACATTGTAATAATCTTTCATAATTTACATATGATTTTATGCAGTTTTTTGTTAGATAACTAATTATGTTGTGTCTACGATATTTTCATCGATGCATTATTATTCTTAGATCAATCTTTCAATATTTTCCTTTCATTGCTTTCTTCCTTCTCAACGTGACTCAGATACCCATAGATAGGCACCAACCTAGGGGTATTCCAACCCATTATCAAAATAAAAATGTTAACCATTAATATAGGACTAAGAGAAGTCCTTTGTATCATAACATTACATCAAAACCAAAGATTCATCTTCAGTAAGTTTCAAAAGGATTGATTTTATGTGGTTATGATTGCAAATTATCATCAGCTATATAGGGGTTTTGAGAGAACTAGTTTTTCTTAATTCAATTATATTATTTGGTGCCAAGTTAGAATATTGGGTTTAGTTGTCATTGATCTCTAATAGTGCATTTTTTTTGAATTAAAACTTGTTAAGGTAACCCCTAGGAATACCCTCCCAATTCTAAGTTGAGCTTGAACTATATGAGAGAAAACCCACTCTCGTAGAGTTGATCTTAAACCCTCCATTCATCTATTGATGAAAAATTTCACAGTACTTTGGCCTAGCGGATGATATTTTGTTCTAGGAAGTGGAGAAACAATTTTGGGACCCAACAAAATGTCATCATTTTCAAGGACTAGCAGCTACTAAAATTTCTTAACATCATTTAGAGAGTTATAGATTTTAAAAGTGTTTTGTAGTTGCTATTTTGGGTTGCAACAATAAGTATAATTTCAAGAAAATCTTGTCTCCCTTAGGGAGTTGTGACTCTGTTGTAAGAACCTAGTTTCATTAAATTTTTGTTTACAATGGATTGAAGAAGATAGAGTAATGAGAATCATGCATAAGGAAGTAATGCAGGTAATATAAGAAATGAATCTAGTAAATAGAAAAAAATGTGGAATTAGTTCATCTAGATAGAATGATACAGAAAAGGTTAGTACCTCAAGCAGAGGCAATGCCTTTGTTGACCTAAGGGACCACTACCATTATACCTTTGATTATTTGGTAGACTAGATACTCAAAAGGAGAAATATAAATGTTGATGAATACGATGCAAGGAGAAATAATGATGCAATGGGCAGGGAAGGTAGAGGTTCTCATAGAATTGACCAACAACAAATTTCTCCCATTGGTTCCTAGGGTTCTCAATTCAATCAAAATTTCCATGATTTTGATTAGAACATTTGAAATAATATTGGTGAAAGGCAAAGGATTGTAGATGAAGAGTTGGAACTTTTGAACCAAGCTAGAAGAAAAAGGTAGGAATTGCAAGTTGAAATTAATCAACTAACTCAAGCCTATGCTCAAGTTACCTAGCCATAGGATCAATAAGTAGGTAATCAACATGATGCACAAAATATGCATAAACAAGCATATCCCAACCTACAACAAGATCAACAAATACCTCAATAAAAAATATACCTTAAAATGTAAGGGGTGATCATCGTGGACAAGCTTAGAAGTTTGTACCTGTCAAGTAGCCTTTGGGGACTAAAATGTATAGGAAAATAGAATTATTTGGGGTCCAAAATTATCCCATTCCCATTCCCATTGACATCAAGGGAAAGGTCCCAAAACTCCAAGGCAACAACATAGTGATGAGAGAAGAGCACTTAAGATGCTTTATCAATATCACTAATGATTATGAGATTGAGGATGAAAATCTGATGATGAATTTGTTTGTTCATTACCTAGAGGAGAGTGTTAGGGACTGGTTCATGAATCTTCTTTACAACAAAAATTATTCTTGGGAAGAGTTTTTATTTCTTTCATAATACAATATGAGACAAGATTGATCTAAAGTTTGTTATCCATGAGCTCACCACCATCAAAAAGAGCATTAACAAAATGATGGTTGACTTTAATAGTAGGTTCATCCTCACCATGAGAAAGTCACCTCAACATATTAAGCCTAATAAAAATATGTGTCTTGTGCTTTATTGTGGTGTATTTGATTCTAAAATAGGAAATTGTTTGAGAGATAATCCCTCAAACCCTTAAGGAATCATATGATACAACCATAAACATTGAGAGTAACATGAGGGAATCCAATATTAAACAATTAAAAAGAGTTGATGTGAAGTTATCACAATTGGATAGAGATGTTGTGAACATACCCCTCTTAATTGAGGATAAATGATAAAATAATGGGTTCCATAAAAGATTTTTCCTACAAGGTGGCACAAAATAAGAAGGGGTTTCCACCTCATGGTGCATCCACATATTTCAATGAAGGGAAAATATTGTAATTTAGGCCATACAACACTAATTGGTCCAAAATACCACAACAACATATAATGGAAGGGTTGCTCAAAAACATGTAAATTTCAAACAATGGGACAAAGACATACCAGATCCTTTGACCTAAGAAAATATTGATTATAAAGATGATAATTTGTGTTGTTATTCATGTTTCTTTCCACATGATCCTCTCAATTTTTTTGTGGCACTCTCTTTGAGCAGAGATGAGGATTTTATTGGTATATGGAGCCTAATCAAACTCAGAGGTTAAATTTTCCCCACTTTTATCAGCGCAGTTTCCCTCCAAATTATTTAACAGGGTTAAAGGGCAGCGCCCCTCACAGGGTCCAGAGGCAACATAAGTCTTGATAAAAGGCTAAGGGTTTGGGTTTCTATTGACATTGTATTGTAGCATTTGCAATGGTACTAAGTTGCAAGGATTACTGGTTGTAATTAGTTCAATTTACTGGATAATAATATTGGACTCTCTGTTGGTGGACATAGCCGAAGTTTGGGTGAACCACGTTAAATATTGTCTCTTGCTGTTATTATTTCTGTGTTTTTCATTCCTATGTTTAATATTTATTTGCATGCAATTGATATTTTCTACATACAATTCCTAACAAGTGGTATCAGAGCGGGTTGTGTTCGATTATTGTCTACACGAAGGTCTCACGGTTGAGTGGGAGTCTCACGGTTAAGTGGGAGCAATGGCAGATGAGGGTAAATTGAAGGTAGATAAATTCAATGGGCAGAACTATCAGTTATGGAAGATGCAAATGGAGGATTATCTCTATCAAAAAGATTTATGGAGGCCGTTGGAAGGAACAACCAAGAAACCGGTAGGAATGAGTGATGAGGAATGAAATCTTCTAGACAGAAAGGCACTGGGAGCCATTCATTTATGCCTGACACAATTGGTGGAATTCAATATTACAACAAAGACAACTCAAGAGTTGATGGAAAACCTGGTGAAGTTATATGAAAAGCCTTACGCTTCGAATAAGGTATTTCTCATGAAGCGTTTATTTAATATGAAAATGGCAAAAGGTGGGTCAGTAGTTGATCATTTAAATGAGTTTAATACAGTTACGAGTCAATTAACTTCTATAAATGTAAACTTTGATGAAGTTAGGGCTCTTTTGATTTTGTGTTATTTTCCTGAAAGATGGAATAGCTTGGTCATGGTTGTTAGTAATTATGTTTCTGGTTCGAATACATTGAAATTTGATGATCTTGTTGGTGTTATTTTGAGCGAGAAAATTCGTAGGAAAAGCTCAAGTGGAACATCCACATTAGGCAGTGTTTTGAATGCAGAAAGCAGGGGTAGAAAAAATGAGGGAGGAAACAATTTTGGAAGTCGTGGGAAGTCACGAGGAAAATCAAAGGACAAAAGGTCCCAATCTACAGACAAGAGGGATTGTTGGTACTGTGGTAAGCCAGACCATTTAAAGAAAGATTGTTGGTCTCGATAAAATAAAGGAGAGAAAAGGAAGGCAATAAAGAGGCAAATGTGGTAAGTAATAAATCTGATGAGGATGCTTTGATTCTTTCCCTTGATAATGTTGATGATTCTTGGGTGTTAGATTCAGGGGCTTCATTTCATGCTACACCCCATAGAAGTTATTTTCTTGATTATGTCCAAGGGGTTTTGGGCTAGTTTATTTGGGAGATAACGAACCCTGTCAGATTGTTGGAAAGGGAAGAATCAAGATTAAGTTGTAGAATGTGAATCATTGGCTACTACTTGAGGTAAGACACATTCCAAAGTTAAAAAGAAATTTAATTTCAACAGGGCAACTAGATGATGAAGGTTTTGTTGTTACATTTAGTGATAAAAAATGGAAGGTTACAAAAGGTGCCTTAGAGGTAGCAAAATGTGTGAAAGTAGTCACCTTGTATCCTTGTACAGGTCATACTATTCCTTGTACTTTAGCTATTACAGATAAAAATCAATATTCAGGAACAATTGTTGCAATTCAGCAAGTAGAAAAATAGACAGTTGCTATGGATTTTGAATTAGTACTATGGCATAATAGACTTGGGCATATGAATGCAAAAGGTATGAAATTACTTCATTCAAAGAATGTTTTACCAGGTCTGAAATGTCTTAATATGTATTTCTGTGAAAGTTGTGTATAGCAAACAAAAGAGAGTTAGTTTTCTCAAGGATGGGAAGCAAAAGAAAGATGAGAAATTGGAGCTTGTGCATACAGATGTATGGGGACCAGCTCAAGTATCTTCTCTCGGTGGCTCTCGGTACTATGTCACTTTTATTGATGATGCAACAAGGAAGGTATAGATTTATTTTCTTAGGCATAAATCTGATGTATTTGAAACTTTTAAGAAATGGAGAAGCTTGGTTGAGAATGAGACAGGTAAAAAGTTATAATGTCTTAATTTTGACAATGGTGGTGAGTATTGCAACAAATATTTTGAAGATTATTGTTCCTCAAATGGTATTCGTAGGAAAAAAATGGTTCCAAGGACTCCATAGGAAAATGGAGTGGTTGAGCACATGAACAGAACAATAATGGAGCATGCATGGACTATGATATTGCATGTTGGGTTGCCTTTAAACATGTGGGCGGAGGTTGTAAATACTGCTATTTATTTAATTAATAGAGGTCCTTCAGTTCCCTTGGGTTGTGGTATTCCAGAGGAAGCATGGACAGGTAAGAAGGTGAGTTATTCTTTTCTCAAGACCTTTGGTTGTGAAGCATTTGCACATGTAGATTCTGAAAATAGAACCAAGCTAGATGCAAAATCAAAGAAATGTATATTTGTTGGATATGGCATTGATGAATTTGGTTATAGGCTTTGGGATTCTGAAAATCAAAAAATTGTGAGAAGCAGGGATGTCATATTCAATGAGAAAGTGTTGTACAAAGATCAGTTGTAGCAGCATGAGAAGAAAGAAAATGATTATGTAATGCTAGATGATACACCGAATAGCAATGTTCTAGTGGTTCCTCATGCTCCACGACAACAACAACAACAAATACCACAAAATCTAGTGAATGTTAGACGATCTTCAAGGATAATTAGACCTCCAAAAATATTTTCTCCCTCTTTGTATTATATTTTGTTAACAAATGTTGGTGAACCTAAAGGGTATGATGAAGCTATGCAGGTAGATACAAAGGTTCAATGGGAGCATGCAATGGAAGAAGAAATGGACTCCTTGTTGAAAAATGAGACTTGGGAATTATGCAAGTTGCCTACAGGTAAAAAGGCTTTACCAAACAAATGGGTTTACAGACTGAAAGAGGAAGATGGAGGTAAGAACAGATTTAAAGCCAGGTTAGTTGCAAAAGGATTTGCACAAAAAAGGGCATTGATTTTGCTAAGATTTTTTCTCTGGTTGTTAAGATGACTTCTATTTGTACTATTTTAAGTATTGTGGTTGTTGAAGATTTACATTTGGAACAACTAGATGTGAAAACTACCTTTCTTCATGGTGATTTGGAGGAGGAGATATATATGGAACAAACCCAAGGATCTGAGGTCAAAGGAAAGGAGAAATTGGTGTGTAGATTGAAGAAGAGTTTATATGGCTTGAAACAAGCACCTCAACAATGGTACTTGAAATTTGATAGTTTTATGGCTAAGCAAGGCTACAACAGGTGTAATTTTGATCTTTGTGTTTATTTTAAGAGGTTGGATAATGACAGCTACATTATTTTACGTTTATATGTTGATGACATGCTTGTAGCGGGGTCTAACATGGATCACATAAGTGAGTTAAAACAATAGTTAGCAAAATCATTTTCTATGAAGGATTTGGGGGCAGCAAAACAAATCCTTGGTATGAGAATTTGTAGAGATAGGAAGAACAAAAAATTGACTCTATCTCAGGTTGATTATGTTGAAAAGGTGTTGCAGAGATTCCACATGGAGAATGCAAAAGCTACTAGCACACCTTTGCCTAGTCATTTGAAATTGACTAAGGAGATGTGTCCAAAGACACAAGAGGAGGAAGATAAAATGTCCAAGGTACCTTATGCTTCAGCTATAGGAAGTTTAATGTATGCCATGGTATGCACGAGACCAGATATTGCACATGTTGTTGGAGTCGTAAGCATGTATATGTGTAATCCCAGATTGGAGCATTGGAATGTAGTAAAATGGGTTCTCAGGTATTTGAGAGGTACATCCAATAAATGTTTATGTTTTGGGGGCTCTAATACTGATTTAGCAAGTTATGTAGACTCATATTTCACAGGGGATATTCATACCAGGCGGAGTACTACAAGTTATGTCTTTACTGTAGGTGGGACAACAGTAAGTTGGATCTCACAGTTGCAAAAGGTGGTTGCTTTATCCACCATGAAGGTAAAGTATGTAGTTGCAACAAAGGCAAGCAAGGAGATGATATGGCTACAATCTTTCATGGAAGAATTTGACAAACAACAGGCCACCAGTTATTTATTTACAGATAGTCAAAGTGCCATACATCTTGCAAAGAATTTTGCCTTGCATTCAAAGACCAAACACATAAACTTGAGGTATCACTTCATTCAATCAGTGTTGGATGATGGACAGTTAAGGCTGGAAAAGATACATACAAATGGCAATCCAACGGATATGTTTACAAAGTCAGTGCCAAGGGAGAAGTTGAGCTCCTCTTCAGCTTCGGTTGGTCTTCAAGACTAAAAACAATAAAATCATAATAGCAGGGTCCAAGGTGCTTATTTTCAATGGGAGCTACAAGGTCAATGGTATTATGATCAGTCTCCAAGTGGGAGGTGATATGGGGTGGATTCTGATCAGTGCCCAAGTGGGAGATTGTTGGCATATGGAGCCTAATCAGACTCCAAGGTTAAATTTTCCCCTTTTATCGGTGCAGTTTCCCCTCAAATTATTTAACAGGGTCAAGGGGCAGCACCCCTTGCGGGGTCCAGAGGCAACATAAGTCTTGATAAAAGGCTAAGGGTTTGGGTTTCTGTTGACATTGTATTGTAGCATTTGCAACAGTATTGAGTTGCAAGGATTATTGGTTGTAATCAGTTCAATTTATTGGATAATAATATTGGACTCTCTGTTCGTGGACATAGCCCAAGTTTGGGTGAACCATATTAAATATTGTCTCTTGTTATTATTTTTGTGTTTTTCATTCCTCTGTTTAATCTTTATTTGCATGCAATTGATATTTTTTGCATACAATTCCTAACAGAGTTTTGAAATGAAGAGGGTGCTCTTGAATAGTATGAGGATAAAACTGACTAATTTGATGAATGGATCGATGATCATACAATGGATACAATGTGTATTAGCATCTTTAGTTTGAATGGTCTAGTTTTCTAATGTGATGGAAAGCTAGGTCCACTACCATATTAATTTCTAGCTCATGACTTTGAGCATATTAAATCTCTCATGCAATAGAGGTATAAGAGGACAAGACCTTCAAACAAGGATATCAAAGACCACACTGATGCAGTCATGGTGTAGGCCCAAAATGGTATTCAATTAAGAAATATAATATTGTTCTAATACATTCCCAAAGTGTTGGTAAGTCAGATGTAGTAACCCAAAGGGTTGACACTAGTAAGAAAAAACTAAATATTGATGAAAAATAATGTGTTCTAGCTAAGAAGGCTATTGATAAGAGAAAAAGTCCAAAACAACAGTAAAATAAAAAGTGCATCCCTAAGGTTTGATTCTCATCTATACAAATGAATGATATTGTTATTCGTGGAGACAACACCATAAATACAAATGAGTCCAAGGGGACAATAACAAATCAAGTGTATGTAGGTACTCAATATGGAAAAGAAGTAAGAGATTATTTCTAATTATTTATTCTTCTATTCATGTGAATTTATGCATACCAAATGCAAATATGGTGACCATAGCACCAAGCACACGTCTGGGATAATACACTTTGATTGATGAGGAGCTGATTTTGAGTCAAGTAAGAGTTTCTTTTACTTTGGTTGAGGTTCTTAGAATTCTAGAACATAGGAAAAGGGTTGAATATTTTATTTTGGAGGTTGTGCAAGAAACACCAACTAGTGCCCAAATTAAAGAAGAAAATATAGTGGAGGATATTATGGAAGTATACCTTGATGCATCAATTATGAAAAATCAGCTTGTTGTAGACCCCTTCTATTTCATATTGATTATCAATGGGAGGTTGCTCCATGAATGCATGCTTGATTCAGGAGCATCCAACAATGTCATATCATTGCAGGTAATGAATGACCTTGGGCTATAGGTGTCAAAGTCATATGGAGAATCCATTGCCATGGATTCTAGAGAGGTTAATGTCATTAGATTGGTAAGTGATGTAGAGGTCCAATTAGTTGCTTACTTAGACAAGTTCTTATTGATGGGAAATAATGGTAGACTATCCTCCTAAGCGGGGAATGTTGTTATCACACAAGTGGGTAGCTTCTATTGCCAAAAGTATACATGGATTTATCTTATGCCATTATTCATTTGCATGGTGAGAACATAATTTTGGATAGGGAACACACATTCCGAGACAACATTGATGATAAGTATAAAAATATTGATCGTGTGAACCTATTTGATACCAAAATTGATCATATAATAGGTAATTTTGATGAGGCTAGGATTTAGGTGGGTGTTCTAACTCCACTAGACATCAAAAAGGAGCTAAGTGAAAGTCTTTGGACCATGTTTTTTAATGGTTCTTTTTCAAGAGAAGGTAACAATGTTGGTATAGTATTGATGTCTCTAAATGTTGAGAATCACAAGTTCTCATTCAGGCTAACCTTCCAATGTACTAATAACATTGTTGAATATAAGGCCCTATCACTAGGGTTGAATGTCACTCATAAGGTCATGGGGTTAGATGCTTGAAAATTTGTGGAGATTCCAAGTTTTTAGTATAGAAAGTGAAAGGTGCATATACACTTCCAAAGAAAATAAGCTTAGAATGTACAAAAATTTTGTTTGGGACAACATGAAATTATTTGACATCATTGGTATTCAATGGATGTATATAAGTGAGAATGTTGAGGTTGATGCTCTTACATATGCAATGTCAAGGTACAATTTGAATGTAAACCTTCCTTTATTGCAACAAAGAATTAAGGTATTAGAAAGACATGCCATATTGAACAACATATGTAGCTGACAAGTATTTAATAATAGTCAACAAATTAATAGGTTCTTAAATGGTATGGATGAGTTTGATAATCAACTTATTAATTAACAATCAATGATTAAAATTTATTATAGAAATGAGATAGTGCAACTCAAGACAAATACTATTCCCAAAGGGTTGGTTTCCTTAAAAAATATGTTTGATAGCAAAGATTGTTATAGGAACAAGAAACAATCAAATCATGAAGATGGATTACATCAATAAGAAGTTGAAACCTCATGAAAAATAAATGTTGATTTCCATGTTGCATAAGTTTAAAGAGTGTTTTGTATAGTTTGTGAGGATCTCAAGGCATATAGGGAGGATATATTTTAGCATACTATACCACTTCAACCTGATGCTAAGCCATTTAAGCAAAAACACAAGCTTATTAGTCCTACCTTGGCTCCCTAAAGGCAAAAGGAGTTGATGAAAATGAAGCAATCCAAAATCATCAAGGCTATTAGACATTTTAAGTGGGTATCTAACCTTATCCAAATGATTAATAAGAAAATGGATATAATGTTGTTGACTTTAGGAACCTCAACCTTAAATATCTCTAAGATAACTATCCCCTTCCAAGAATGAACCACTTGTTGTAGCAAGTAAATTGATCAACTAATGTCCATGATGGATGGATTTTCAAGCTACAACTAGGTAGTTATGAAAGAGTCAAAACAACATAGAATGGCATTCACTACTCTATACAACACATGTATGTACATGAGGATGTTGTTTGGTTTGAAGAATGTAGGATAAAATTTTCAAAGAGAAATGGACAACTTTTTCTAGTCTTATTGACTAAATCTTAGTGGTTTACTAGGATGACCTAACAATATTTTCAAAAGAAAGAGGTGAGCATTGCAAACACCTAAAAATAATTTTTAAAAGATGTTTGGAGCATGAGATTTATTTGAATCCCAAGAAGTTTCAATTTTGTATTAAGGATGGTAAGCTTATAGGACATAATGCGTCAAAATATGGGGTAAGGATAGACCTCTAAAGATTCAAGAGTATAAAGCAAGCAATTAAAGAGGAACTAGTCCTCAAATCTCCAAATTTCTCAAAGCCTTTTCAATTATTTTCCTTCACATATTTTCACACTTTTGCTGTTGTGCTATTATAGAAAAATGAAGAAGGATATGAGCAGCCAATTATATCCTTTAGTAAATCTCTGCAAGCTACTGAGCTAAAATATGATATCATAGAAAATCAGACTTATGCCTTGGTGAAAGTAGTTAAAATTTTAGATCATATTTGGTTGGTGTAAAAATTGTTGCATATATTCTTACTATTGTAGTTAAGGACATCTTCACACAACAGGAGGTCGCTGCAAGAAGATGTAGGTGGATAAATAGGATACAATAATTTAATCTAGATATCTAGATCACACAATTGGTGAGAGGACAAGGGTTGGAAAGGCTAATGGAAGAAACAAATTTAGATTCCAACCAAGTTAATTATGTTAAAGAAATAGATGTATCTCCCATTTGTGACATGCAAACTTCCAAATGGTATAAGTACATTGTTTATTACTTGCGAAATATTTCATGCCCTAAATGGATGACAAATAATTAAAAAAGGAAACTTAAATTGTAGGCTATTAAATATGTGATCATTGAAAATGAATTGTGGTGGAGTCTAGATGAAGTATTGTTAAAGTACATTAATAGAGAACAAGCACTGAAAATCTTAACTGAAATGCATAGTGGTGTTTGTGGTGGCCATTATATGGCCAAAACTACTGCACATAAATTCTTGAGGGTCAGGTTTTGGTGGCCAACAATCTTCAAAGATGCACATAGGTGAACCGTCAATTTTTGGGGGGCTATGTATTCTCTTGCTCTCTTAGGGTTTTTCACTTAAAAGGAGAGATATAGACCCAAAACTAAGGTGGTTCACTCAAACTAATGTAAGTGTGATGGAATTAAGCCTAAATGCAATGATCCAGATGCAACAAACTAATGAAATTGATTGATTATTTATGCAAAACCTAAGAAATATGAAGTGTTTGAAAACACAATGTGATATGCAAAAATGAACTAGAAACATGCACAAATGAAAACATAATTGAATGAGACTGAATGGAGTGCACCTGGAGATGAAATTTTGATGCAAGAAGGTTCTAGAATCTGATAAAAATCACTGTTGATGACAAGTGGGACTCATTCACTACTAATGGCAAATCAATTCTGCTTTTGGTAAACTTTGCTGAAACTGGTTTCTAACAGTCGAAAACTAAATTCTGATGAATTTTTTTTCCATCCTGGCAGTGGGACCCATTCACCACTGATGGAAAATCAGTTATCCTCTAAAATTTTGCAAATTCAAGAGTCAACTTTGTGGGTCCAGATCTGCACTTGTCTTCTTGTCAGGTTGACAGAATTGAAACTGCAAAAAATGGGCTAAATATTGTCTCCAAGCTTGAATTAGGGTTTAGTTGACTTGAATAGCTTTGATGAATTGTTGAACACTTTTCAACACCCATTTCTTTGACAAATATGTCTACAAGACCTGCAAACACACATTAAAAGAGGAGAAAAATGGTTAAGGGTTAGAGTATAGGGATTTGCCTTGGTCAAATCCCACTTTGGTAATCAAACCCTTGATAGGGAAATGGAATGAAATAAGAAAGGAATGATGAATAAACAACATGGAAATGTCCTAAACTCACCAAATCATTTTTGTTGAAGTATGAAGATATATCAATGGTTGCTCCAAGATGCTTGATAATTGCTTGATTGAATGATGCAAAATGCCTGAATGCTTGAATGAATGGGTGAATTAGTGAACTTGATGAATGGGGGTTAAAATGGATGGAAAAACACTTATTTATAACACGCTTATGCCCTAATTGTACCAAAAAATACAACATCACATGCCGACATAAGGTCTTAATGAATAAAAACCCGAAGGAAATTTAAATTTATTTTGAATTTTGTGCCAAGAGGGACTCATTCGCCACCCATGGCAAATGGGTCCTACTCAAGGCATATAAGTGGGTTTCGAGAATTAAGTTGCTTTTAATGATGTTTGTCGGGTTTGTATTAAAAAACACACTTAATTAAGGCCTATAAGTGCATAAAGGGGCCAAACAAAGCATAAGAAAGGTGTAATTAGTGGTGACAAGCCTAGGAAAGCGTGAAAATTTGTTACAAGACTTTACAACACTTTGAAATAGGACTTGATAAGGGATACAAAGGGAATATTTAGATGAATTGTAATAAGAATAATCTAGAAAAGTGTAGAAATGTGAAAAAACACTTCACAACACCTTCACAGGACATCGTAAAGTCTTAATAATTTGAATATTCAAGATCTAATGTGAATGTATAAGTTACATTGTAACATTAAATCTAAGCAAAATAAGTCAAGAATTGTAGGGAAAAGACCTAAATGACCATAAAATGTCCAAGATCCATTTTTCTATCGTACATTTAGCTTTGAATTTAGTGAGAGGATGAACTTGCTTCAAACTTACACTAAAGTAGCCATGCATATTGAGAGGGATCCAAATGTACTTATGCTAGCAAGATGAGATAGCAATAATCAAGAGGGATGATCAAGCACCTAAAATGAAGATCCCATGGAAAACTAAATATAAGAACAAAAGAACACACATGTGAAAGAGAGAAAGAGAAGGGAGAGGAAAAGGAAAATTCAGATCAAGCTTTGATAGTTTGTTCAACTAGTTGTGAATTAGATCTAGGTTGTTTGTTCGAAAAAGAAAATGCATACTCGCTTTGGGGCAACGGAACTCATGGTTATTCACCAGGTGAGAAGGCCCAAAATGTGAGAAACATACGCTTGGTTGGTCACAAACACATAGGTGGCTATGGGGAAAGTCGTGCCTCAGAATGGGCTTCCCACTCAACCATACTAAAGTTATACCTCCTGATAACTTTAATAAGGTGCCACAAAGGAAAATGTCAGTTTGTGCTTCATGAGACAAGAAAAGCTTTGTATGCTTGGAACTCATGAACAAGTAGAATGGCACCATAGGCATGCAAGTTGCGTTATGCAAGGTGGCCATGTAAATGCAAAAATGTAAAATGTAAAAGATGTTCAAAGGAGTCTTGTTAAGTTCATGCGAGGTCTATAACTTAGGGAACATTGTGTCTAATGTCTCAAAGAGAGGACTGATCAAAGAATAGAAGATTCGCAACTTAGGGGATGCAGTGTGTTGCATCAAGCCACCAAGAGGAATATAATATGCTAAGATAGATCATGCTCATGGAAATCACACCCAATGTCATCCACAAAGTGAAAAACGCATCGTATGAAGTGACAAGGTTGCACTAAGAACCAAGAATGCAAATGAATAATGCCAATGTATGCCCCACTTTAAAGGAATTGCTACACACCATTTTGTGAACAATTACTTTAAAGTAGCAAATAAAAAATGAAAAAAGAAAACAAGACATGAGAGCCAACTTGGAAAGCCCTTGCGCCAAGTCATACGTTTCCGAGTAAGGTTGTGTCATGTAAAGGAAAAGGGAAAAAAAGAAAGAGGGGTTGCCCCCAAAAAAGAAACACACCAAACACATAAGGGATCTATGGATTTGGGGTCAGTATGTAGGAAATTTCATCATGGTCAACTTATCCTGAATGTGAGTTTGCAAGTTTTTGATATACATCTTTTGGAGATGTGAATCAGGAACCTTGACATCTACTTGAGCATACAATGATTGATAACGTGAAATGAAATCAGTTACTTTTTCATCCGCATTTTGTTTACACCTCATTAAATCAACCATTGTCTTTTTGGGAGTCATATGGACTTGGAAATGAATTATAAAGGCATCAACAAGTTCATTAAATGATCAAATTGAATGATTGGGTAAGTTTGAAAACCACTCCAAGGTAGTGTCCTTTAAGGTCCTAGGAAATAGTTTGGCTAATAGTTTATCGTCAAGGGTCAGTACATAAGTCTATATAAGCATTGACATGATTAGTAGGGTCTCCTTTACCTTTGTACTTTTCAAACCTAGGCATCTCAATTCCTTGTGGCATCGATGTTCGTAAGATTTCTAAAGATAATGGGCTACTATGAACATAGTATGTGGGTGGTGTGGTTTGATTTTGGTTAATGGTGGATATTTATTATTGCATAGAAGAAGCAGTGTGAAAGAGTTGTGTAATAAGAGGTGGAAGAGAGAATGGTGATGGAGTGTATTTAATATTAGGAGAAGTGAAGGGGACACTAAGAGGGGTGAAGGTGGTGGAGGATGGAACATTTGATGACACAAAAGAACTAGGAATGCTAGTTGGAATAGCGAAAGAAGGAGTCACATGACTAACCTGTTGCATGGTTGTTGTAACTTGAGGAGTGGTATAGGTGGGTATGGATGCGACAGTTGAAGGAGGAGGAATGTGAGATCCTCCTTGGCTAACCATAGTGTGTGCTAGTTGGGAAGTGAAAGAAACATGTTTGTTGTATATTTCAACAATTTTTCTCATAACATGTAAGCCATAATCACTTTCAAGTAGGTGATGTATGTTGTCTATAACATGTATTGCAGTGATGGAGATGTTTTCAAGACATAAATCTTGTTGTAAATGTGCTAAATCCTCATGAATGCTAATGACTTTATCTTGCGGAATGGGATATTTTGTGTGTCAACATGCATTATATGTGAAGGTAAAGGTGTACTAGTGGTAGTATCCATGCCTAATGCACCATTATCCATAATAGGAGTAGGAGCTTGGGACAACCCAAGGTCCACAACGAGTGTGTTATCACGGGAGGCCATGAGTCAAGAACTTCTCACTAAAGTATTATCAATAAGGCATCAAACACTCATACAAATACCACAAGAGGTGGGGTGAATGCAAATGCAATGCAATCTAGGAATAATAAAATGAAAATAACAAAAATTTCGTAAACTGAAACAAGAATGCAATAACATAAAATAGAAATGCAAAAGTTACTGTGAAAATGACAGAAATTGTTGTTCAAAAAGTGTAACTGGATTGATTCGCCCAGGGTGGTGAATGAGTCCAGGGATGAATTTTTTTGTTATTTTTCAAAAAAAATTAAAGTGATTTTTGTGCTTTTCTGATGCAAAACTATGATGCAAATGCAAAATTTGAGTTTTTGTAATGTTTTGAAGTGCAAAAATGACATATATATGAGATATTCACTAATGCAAGTTTGGAAATCCTAGGATGCAAAAACAATGCAAAGGCTAATGCAAAAGCTAATGTTATGAGTCATAGGATGCAATGCAAATCATAAATATGATGTTCAATATGCAGGTTCACCAAAATGAACCGTCAATTTTTGGGGGGCTATGTACTCTCTTGCTCTCTTGGGGTTTTTCACCTAAAAGGAGAGAGATAGACCCAAAAACTAAGGTGGTTCACTCAAACTAATGTAAGTGTGATGGAATTAAGCCTAAATGAAATGATCTAGATGCAAAAAAAACTAATGAAATTGATTGATTATTTATGCAAAACCTAAGAAATATGAAGTGTTTGAAAACATAGTGTGATATGTAGAAATGAACTAGAAACATGCACAAATGAAAATAAAATTGAATGAGACTGAACAGAGTGCACCTAGAGATGAAATGTTGATGCTAGAAGGTTCTAGAATCTGACAGAAATCACTATTGATGACAAGTGGGACTCATTTGCCACTGATGGCGAATTAATTATGCTTTTGGTAAACTTTGCTGAAATTGGTTTCCGACAGTTAGGAATTGAATTATGATGAAAACAACTTTTCCAGCTTGGTAGTGGGACTCATTTGCCACTAATGGAAAATCGGTCCTCCTCCAAAATTCTGCAAATTCAGGAGTCAACTCTGTGGATCCAGATCCACACTTATTTTTTTGTTGGGTTGACGAAACTGAAATTGCAAAAAACGGGTTGAATATTGTCTCCAAGCTTGAATTAGGGTTTAGTTGACTTGAATAGCTTTGATGACTTGTTGACCACTTTTCAACACCCATTTCTTTGACAATTTTTCCTACAAGACCTGTAAAGAGGAGAAAAATGGTTAAGGGTTAGAGTATGGGGATTTGCCTTGGTAAAATCCCACATTGGTAATCAAGCCCTTGATAAAGAAATGAAATGAAATAAGAAAGGAATGATGAATAAACAACATGCAAATGTCTTAAACTCACCAAACCCTTGTTGAAGTTTGAAGATATATTAATGGTTGCTCCAAGATGCTTGATAATTGCTTGATTGAATGATGCAAAATGCTTGAATGCTTGAATGAATGGATGAATTAGTAAACTTGATGAATGAGGGTTAAAATGGATGGAAAAACACTTATTTATACACATTTATGCCCTAATTGTACCAAAAAATACATCACATGCCGACATAAGGTCTTAATGAATAAAAATCCGAAGGAAATTGGAATTTATTTTGAATTTTGTGCCAAGAGGGACTCATTTGCCACCCATGGCGAATGGGTCCTACTCAAGGCATATAAGTGGGTGTCGGGAATTAAGTTGCTTTTAATGATGTTTGTCAGGTTTGTATTCAAAAACACACTTTATTAAGGCCTATCAGTGCATAAAGGGGCCAAATAAAGCACAAGAAAGGAGTAATTAGTGGTGACAAGCCTAGGAAAGCGTGAAAGTTTATTACAAGACTTTACAACACTTTAAAATAAGACTTGATAAGGGATAAAAAGGGAATATTTAGATGAATTATAATAAGAAGAGTCTAGTAAAGTGTAGAAATGTGTTACAACACTTCACAACGCCTTCACAAGACATCATAAAGTCTTAATAATTTGGATATTCAAGACCTAATGTGAATATATAATTTACATTGCAACATTAAATTTAAGCATCACAGGAAAAAGACCTAAATGACCATGAAAATGTCCAAGATCCATTTTTCTATGGTACAATAGGTTGGTGAGGGCATGTGATGCATGCCAAAGATTTGTAGGAAAGTTAAAATTCTTAGGAAAATTACCACTCCGACCAATAACAATATATGCCTCTTTTCAATAGTGGGGGATAGATTTCATAGGGGAGATTGCATAAAAATCTAGCAGAGGAAACTCATGGATTTTAGTAGCCATAGATTACTTCACAAAGTGGGTAGAAGCAATACCAACCAAAAAGGCTAACAACAAAGTGGTGGTAGATTTTCTGATGAACAATATTTTGACAAGATTTAGTGTACCGAAAAAGAATACATCTGAAAATGCCATGCGTTTCGAGTCAGAATAGTTCACAGACTTTTGCAACAAGTATAGGATAACAATCTCATATGCATCCCCATATCACCCACAAGGCAATGGACAAGCTGAGTCTAGTAATAAAAGTTTAATGAAGATGACTAAAAGGGTGATAAAGAAGAATAAAAGAGCTTGGGATGCAAAACTAAAGATCTTTGGGCTGATAGGGGGACTATTAGAAAGGCCATAGGATAGTCACCATTCCACCTAGTTTATGGCATTGAGGCTAGGATGCCAACAGATAACCTGTTACAAGTGTATAAATTCATTCACAAATATGATGAGGATATCTCTGATGACATGGAACAAATAATCAATGTCTTGACAAAGTTGGATAAAGTCAGAAGGGATGCACAACAAAAGAACATTAAAATGTAGTTGTAAGTCAAGAATCTTTATGACAAAAAGTCTTCTCTTAGAAAGTTTGAAATTGGAAGCATGATATTGATGTGGAATACCAGGGCATGAGATAGAGAAAAGCATGACAAGTTTGATGCTTTGTGGCTAGGTCCATACATGATCAGTAACACACATGGAGAGGATTTTTATTTCTTACATAATCTAATTGGAGAAATTCTAGAATTGCCAGTACATGGAAAATTCCTGAAGCCATACTTCTCTTGAGGTATGTTATTATTCCATGTACACTGTAGTTTATGTATATCCATGTATATAGTGTATGGTCTTGTAAATAGGTTTTGGTTTTCCTACCTTGTCTAGGCTCCTTTTTGTTTTTTTCTTGCTCTACTCTATGATCTTCTCCACCAAAGATTTTGGGATCTCACTTTGTTTAGTTTGAAAAAACATCCCCAACTGGAGCCACTAATGCCCGAATTCTATTTTTTTTTTTATGGTTCTTGGTCTTGGTTTCACTTCTTTGAGTGTTTGGACAAGTTTCCATGGTTAGGGTTTCTCTTTGTTAGAAAAAACCCTCCAAAAAACCTAACTCTGAATGTTTTAATCCTTTGGTCTATTTCCATGTTGACTTGTTGAATTGGTTCCCAATCTATTAAGTCACAACTTGTGTCCTTTTAATCATATGTTGACCAACCCCATCCACCTTGTGTTACAAATTAGTCCAACGCCTTACAAATTCTTTTAAAATGACATTATTCGAACCTTTGAAATATTTTAGGCCATGTCCCTTTGAAAACATTTCATTTTATCGAAATATTTGATCAAATATCCTAAGTTTGGATAATCCATCAACCTTTGTCAAATGTTATTCATTTAATAACATAGTCAAGGTCCCCATCTTTAAAACAAATTATTCAACATGTGTAAATTACCTCACTCAAGTTTCCTTTCCCCGCTCTGCTTAAGCCATGTGGTAGTGTTTCATTCCATCACTCACCTTCTTCGCATCATGCTTTGCTTATCCATCGTTAGGTCTAAAGGTCTGATATGTGATGGCTTTATAGTTCTATAACTTATGGACAAGTGTCAGCTTCTTAATGCATCACAATGTTCCTTTGTATTGTTGTTTTAATTGTTAGGAGCTCAATGCTAGGTGCACTATGTGCGGTTGTCCAAGATTAAGACATGTGGATGCATCTGAGCTCATTGCTCCCTTCCTTCGCATCACAATTATGAATCAACAATATATAGATAAAATTGTGATATGCGATGAGAAGATAGAAGAAAGGAAGGGATGAAGAATATGCTTAAAGAATATTTAGGTAACAAGTTTCCACTTTCATTTCATCGTGAGGTCTCTTTAGATCGTGGCTTGCATTCCCTTCAACAATATATAGATAAAATTGCGATGTGCGATGAGAAAATAAAAGAAAGGAAGAGATGAAGAATATGCTTAAAGAATATTTAGATAACAAGTTTCCACTTTTCATTTCATCGTGAGGTCTCTTTAGATCATGGCTTGCATTCCCTCGAGGATGGAGGACTCTTTAGATCATGGCTTGCATTCCCTCGAGGATGGAGGAAAGCACGATATGCATTAGGTATCTCATATCTTGACACGTGCTTGCATCCAAATGCATCGCGAGACTCCGGTGCATCATAGTTATATGTAGGAGAGGTATAATTAGAACTGTGATATGCAATGAGCGAGGAGAAGTTACAGAGGATCTCGGGAGGAATATCCTATGCCAGGTGTTAGTATAGCAGCTCATCGCAGGGATCCTTTGCATTGCAGTTTGATCTCTTTAGAGAAAAGAGATGGCGACAAGGTTTAAAAGGCCGATGAAAGACGTGTGGCATTCTCTCAGTCCATCGCGTGACCTCTTCACATTGCACTTCATAAAATAAAAAAGCGATACAAATAAAGCTCGTGATGACTGTTGATCTTGTTTTTAAATAATTTGATTGGCAACCCGAATTTAAAATTGAACGACTAGTTGTTGATATGAAATCGTTTGCTCGCACGAACTATCAACATGTATTAATGGCATATTTGCTCCATCTTAAAGGCAATAAAGTAGTGAATTACCTTTTTTCATCATTTTCACAGGGGAATTCAAGGATTCGGGCGAGAGGAGCTCCGAGCAAGCAGTTTCAAATGAAAGTCAAGCTAGGGTTTTTCCCGGACAAGTTGAATTTTCTCACCCTTCTAAGAATAAATTCGGTTACATATATGTCACGCCAAAACAGATGTAGGAAAGCTGAACTTTGGGATTGGAAAACCATGAAAACTCTTTTTGGTTTACTTGTCACGCCAGTTGTACTTTATGGGTGTGAAGTGTGGGGAAGCAATATGTCAAAGTGCAGCTGGAAACAAATTGAAAGGATCCAAAAACACCTAATAACAAGCAATCTCAAAGTTAAGGCCATGGTCCCATATGAAATTCTTTTAGCTGAAGCGGGGGCTTTTCCCTTGGAGGCATCGGCAATAATTCGGTTGATAAGTTATCTAAAGAAGATTGAAAATATGGACAACCACCGGTGGCCCAAAGCGGTTATGGAGGAGGCACTAAACCGTAGAAAGAAAACCTGGATGAAGCAGAACAACAAGTGGCTGAACAAGTGGGACATCAAATTACAGGAGTGTCCTAGCACCAATAGGGAAATAAAAAATTACGTGAAGGAAAAATTTAGGACTGCCATGTGGTCAAATCAGATTGGGTGAAAAAAAGCATACTACATCAAAGAGTTTAACCCGACAAAGGATCATGGCGAAAAAACGTATTTAGGGGCTGCTATTAAAGGGAAAGCGAGGGTGTTAATTGCACAACTGAGGACGGGATCGCATCATCTTAGATGTGAGACCGGTAGATGGAAGTCTCCTAAGGAAACATGGGAAGAAAGAACTTGCATATTATGCGATAAGGGGGTGGTTGAGACGGAGCGACACTTCTTCATGGAATGCACAGCTTATGAAGACATCCGTAAACAGTATGCAAATAGTTTGTGTATGGACGATATGCAACAGTTATTCGAGGAGGATAAGATCAATCAGACGGCTAGTCTTCTTGTCAAAATCAATAGTAGGAGATCTGATTTAGAAAAGAGCATGAAAGAAAATTAAGTTTGTTTCTTGGTCCCATAGACTGTTTAGTCTCGTGGACGTCATTAAAATCTTTCATTCATTCATTCATTCATATAAAAGAAAAGGGGTTGTAAGCGTATCTAGGGCAAATTGGGGATATAGGGTTTTTTTGCGTTGCAGTTTCAAAAGAAAATTGTTAGGCCCTAGATTTTTCAGAAGTGCATTTGTGAAATTTTGTATAATTTGAGCAAGAATTTTGGTAAACCCTAAAAAGGTATTAAGTGTTGTAAAACCCTAGTGTTAAAGTTGAATTTTGAAGCCCCACTATATCCAAATTTTGAAAAATGAGTGAAGTTAGTGGAACCTCAAAGGCTAAACCTAGATCAAAATCAAAAGGAGTGAAGAGAGATTTCACTCGCTTCATGGAAGATGACTTGATTGCCTTATTCCCTAGAGCAAAAAGAGTGGGAAAAAGGACCATTGATGAGGGAATTTTGTTGGATCATTTGCAAGATAGGGAAAAATAGGTGGATAATATTATTCCACAAAGTAGTTGGGAATTATTTCAATATGCATACAAAAAGTCAAACCACCCTCTTTTAGGTAACAATTTGTGGATGTGTGGCTTGGGTAAACTTATTGTACCAAATGTCTTTGTAGAGGTTGGTTTGATAAATACAATTATAGAATGCTATGACTCAGGGGCTAGAATAATTAGAAGAAGAAAGGGGTCACCATTGATTGATATCACTGGAAATCAAGTTTGAGAACTTTTAAATTGAATCCATCTGTCACAATATCCATCGATTTTAGTGCAATTTGCAAGGATTATGAAAATTATAAATATGGATACAAAAACCATGTATTTCCTAGACACAAAAGGATGATACATTTATGAAAGGAGTAAGGTTTTCCCCAAACGATTTGGAACCTTTTAGTTGTGATGAATTTGAGGATTATTTCGAGAATACATACTTTGGCCTATGCCAAGTATTGGGGAAAACCTATGATTTGAGGATGCCAATTTATTTGATGATGTTGGCAATGGATATTTAAAAAAAGTATGCCAACAAGGATATTGATTATGTTGCTTATCCTGTTGAGCAAATTGACAAGCAATTGAAAGATTTGAAGGAGCCCAATGCTCCACTGAGATTCACAGATTATTCTTTATTGATATATATGATTTTGTGGAGTGGGGAGAAGGCGTAGCCTAAATTCATGGACCTAAGAACAAAGGATGAATAAGGCAATGATTTTCCCATGCAATTGAGGACACATATTTGGGATAAGAATTTCCCTGATTCCAATTACTCATTCTTTTGCAATGGATTGTACTTGGAATCTTAGATAATTTGGGGTGTAAGCTAACCAACAAAATTTCAAGGAATATCAAGGATATTTTGAGGCCCCTGCAATTCAAAACCAACACCAAATTAGATCACAACTGGGGTGATTGGTATCTTCAATCTACTTGCACAGATTTTAGAGTTTATGGTGTACCTATGCAGCCTCATTACCCACCAATTTATGTTTTAGAAAGACTTTCCTTTATGGAGATAATGTGGCAGTTAGATAGCATGGATAAGAAGTATTTTAGGCATGCCAAGAAGGGATCTTTCATCTTGGGGCAATTTGCTTTTTTGCATTTTACTGTTACTTCCAAGGAAGGACTTGAAAACTTTTTTGATATATTGAAATCGTTCAGGATGAAGGTTAAAAAGGTTAGAAATTGTGACCCAGAGGGTTTCATTGACAAGGAGATAAGGAATAGAAACGGGTTTGGTTTCAACCATCATTTCCTCTATATAGAAGATGTTAAAATAAAATTTTCATCTGATGTTGAATTCAATGAAAGGAAACAAGTATGGCTTCACATAATTAGTGTTGAGGAGAAAAGATTTAACATAAATCCATTATATGTGAGCCCCTATGCTCAAATTTAGGATTCTTTTAAAAAATATATGAAAATGTTAGAGGAACACAAGAGTGGTAGTTTCATGAATTTAATAATGTTGGCAATGGAAGTTGTGAATAAGGAGGAAGAAATGGCTAAAATATAGAGCAAGCTAGCTCAAACTTCTACCCATGGCTTATCTGTATAGCCTATGGATATTGAGGAAAGGTCGGTTGTCCATCCTCTTGTTGAATATTTTGCAGAGCCAAAGGGGGATGACACAATGGGGGAACAGTCAATAGAACATGTTCCTAGAGAAGAGGAGGTACATCAAAGATTCCCCTCCCCAAAGCTTATGATTAGATGGATGCATGTGTACCTACTGAAAGAGTGATAATAACTAAGTATGACAAAAATAACCCCACTGAGGATGTCAAGCTGAAGGCCTATGAGAAATTCATGAGCAATGATTCTTGTGTGCAAAAAAAAGAGTTTAAAGAATTTGTCATCCAAGCAAGGAGTGTAGAATACAAGAATAGAATTGAAAAGACAAAGGAGGGAGTTGATCCTTCCATACATGAATAAGTTAAGAAGTGGGAAGAGGAGAAAATCGAGAAAGAAATTGCTAAGATCTCCCACAATGAAGGCAAACAACTTGTAAAGAAGAGTGGAATTATTTTGTTGTAAGGTTGAGATCTAACATCTACCATTGCCTTAGATACCATCAAAAATGAAATAAAAGCTTTCATTTTTTAAGAGTAGTATGATAATAAGGTATTTCGCTTTGGTTTTAGCCCAAGGTTACATACATTGGAAATGTGGTCCATGAGACCAAATATATGAAAACCAAGGGTGATAAGATCAGTGGTAGAAATTACAAGAGAAGTGGTTGTGAAAAGAGCTTCTGAAATAACCCCAACTTAAGCAACAAAATTAACTATGCATGTTGATACTACTGAAATGGCACAAGGGAGGTATGATCAACTATTGGCCAAGATCAATAGATTACAAGAAGAGTATTATAAAGTAAAGGTCAATGCTTCTCAAGAAAGGCAAGTAGCACCAAGAATGAAGGCCCTCCCACCTCCTACTTCCTCATAGGAGTTCTCAACACAAGATAGAGAGAATTTTTTCTCTCAAGATTAAAAGATTAAAGGAGTTAGACATGGTGAGGGAAAATGGGAAAAAAGCTAAAGAAGAGACCAGGAAGGTGGTAACTGATATAATTGATGATGTTATTATGAACAAAATTGCTTGCATTTTACACAAACTTGATAATATCTAGAATGTATACAAGAATATGCATGAGGCTCATAAAAGGCATGCTAGGGTTCAAAAAAAAAAATCAAAATGTATGGAGTAAGTGGAGCATCGGAGTTGATGCTCTTAGAGAAGTGATGAAGAACATGGAAGTTGATCCAGAGGCACCAATAAACTTGCCCTGACTACTTCAAGAAATTGGACTATTGGGAGAAATCTCAACCTTTCAAAGCAAACTAGATATACAATTTAAAAGAAAATTGAAGATGTTCAAAGATATGGAAACAAATGGAATGCTACACATTCTTGATGAGGCAGGTGAGCTGAAGAATTTTACAAGTTGGAAGGAGGAGTTTGGGAGTATTGTCCCTTCCCTATTTGCCTATATATATAAGGATGGTAAAGTTGAGTATGCATTGCTAAATAGTTCCCTTGATGATCTATTCAAAATGGAGGTTAATTTAGATACATTTGCAAAAGAGGCTCGTGGCATCATAGATGCAATATACAATATGCACAACAAAAAGGTGTAGAAGTTACTTGAAATCAACTGGCTATTAGAGGAGTACAACAAATGGCTTGAAAATTTTCCGAATTAAGCCTTAGCAACAACAAAGTTTAAAGTTGTCTCCTCTAAGGTTTAAAGTTGTTTTCTCATATTTGCTGATGCGAAGTATTTTTGTCCTTTTGTACTTTTGATTTTGATCCTTGAGGTTTTAGAAGATAAGAATATGAAGACAAAGGAATATTCAGTTTGAAGTACAACCATCTTCCTCAACAAGTACTTTTTGAAAAGTGAGAGAATCCACTTCAACAACTTAAAAATAACTTTTGTCTTATATGGGATTTCTCTCCATGGATAGTTAAGGTCCTATTTTTGTATTATAACTAAATGAAAAATGATAAAGTGACATGTGTACTTAGCCTGAAGCTTGTATTACTCTCTTGTTCTTATAAAAGGGAAATCAAGGCCATTTGCATGGATCTTTTGGAGAATTTTGTATTTCAGAGCATAGAGTCCAAGTCTTTCTAGGTTTTATTAAGTCTAAATTGTATGTAGTTTGCAATTTTGGGTTTAATGGTACTAACATCTTTTGAATACAATGGCATAATTCTTTGGCCAATTGTCCCCTATTGTATAATTCATACAGATTATGAATGAAAAATGATCAAAGATTTTATAATTCATCGTCATTTACTTTCCATTGAATGTATGTCCTTATTGTAGCTCTTGTTCAAAAAATGAGTTAAAATGCTTTAGTGAGAACGTAGATTTGTGTGAATGTATGTGGTGATCTGATAAGTAGAATTGGTTGGGAATTTGAGTGCAACAGTGTAATGAATTATTGTAAATATTTGTGATGTTTGGGGAACAATACTATTAAGAAAACCTTAATTACATTTATTCTAACTCCATGCCCTTGGTTAAGGCACCAATCTTTTGAATTTTCATCTAATTACTAGCTCTAGGATCATACACATAAACACATTTACAAACATTAAATTCAGTTGAGTTATTTGTTAAGTTTGAAATTATTTTGTGTTCTCTTGCTTTGAAATGTTAAAATTCTTAAAGGATATTTCCAGATCCTTTCATTTTCATAACCATTAAGCAAATTTGCTTGGCTTGATCTTTAATTTTTTCATAATCCTCAAGCAAATATGTTAAGAACACATATGCTATCTACAGTATTTAGGATAATTGGCATAGGAGATCTTATAAATATTGTTAGGGATCACCCTCTTGGGTCTTGCAAAGCCCAAAGTGAAGAGGGAAAGCACTATCCAACTTTCTCCTAGTAGTTGACCAATCCCTCCAAGTAATTGATCATTAAAAATGGTAATCCTATAGACTATTTGTCAACCTAGATAGAGTTTCTCGAGAGTATTTTGTCACAAAAGGTTGATTGATGCTTAGAAAATAGGATAGAGTCACCCAAGGACGTCTAGGTCCTGGTCAAGGGTTATAGAAATTTAAATTTTGATTGTGTGTTACTCTGTTTAAGAAAATTGATCTACTTGCAAACAATTGAAATAGTAAGCAATTTTCCAGAATTTGCTTAATGTATCCCAGTTTGATGCAAAATACGAGTATGCAATGATGTCGAGGATGCTTAAACAAATTTGAATGCAAATTTTAGATTTGAAATGTAATGATTGAGTGATTGTAAAATGTAGAGACCTAGAAATGATGATTTTGAATGCAAATTTGGACCCCAAACAATGCACTTTCTTTCACCAAATGAACTAAATGCAAAATGCTTTAGAATATTAAATTATGAAATTCAAATAGAGATCTACAAGTATAGGAAAATTGAGCAGACAAAGACAAATAAGTGTGAAAAAGACTGTTAAGAAACCTATACAAGGATAGGGTCGCCCAAGGGCGTTTAAGTCCTTGTTTAGGATTTTGGAAACTAAAAAACTAAATGTCTAAGTTGTTGTTTAAGGTCATTGTTCCTATATGCAAACAGGTTTGATAGTGACTACTTTTCCAAAATTTTCCAATGTTAAGGAAGTGCAAATGTATGAAAAATGACACTTTTTAATGCAATTTTGAAATAAAAATTTGATCTAGATGACCGAAACACACCCTAATGAAAGCTATGATGCAATATGGATGCAGTTTTTTTGGATTTTTATGACTTTTTATGATGCAAATATGAAACCCTAAAAGAGAAATGCAAGACAAAATGACGCAAAACCTAGATCTAGGGTTTGAAAGACTACCAAATCAAAAAGCTATGATGTCACACGTCAAGTTCACCAAAATGTAATGTAGAAAAAGGTGAACCTTAATGTTTAGGGGTGTAAACACAATGGCTACTTTAGGGAAATTTTTCTATGTCACATTAGAAGGTGGATCAACAAGGTGAGTAGATTGACTATTTACCATAAAGGTGAGCCAATCAGACTTGAATCCACTTTCTTAGGGTCTTGAAGATGGATGGGAAATGATTTAGAATGATTAACCTAATTGGGCTATATGACCTAATGTGATAAATACAATAATCTAGAAATACATAGATTGAAACTATAAATTATAGGTGGATCTGGGAAATGTATGATGATGTGTGCCTATCACCAAAAGTTGGATCTAGTATGCAAAGGAAGACACAGTCACCTAAGGGTGTATAGGTCCCTAATAGAGGGTCTTGAAATTGATTCTACAATCCTTTGATGCTAGATCTGGCCTTCTATTTCTCAGTTTTAAAGTTGTCGGAATGTCTTCAGTGAATTATGTAATTGAGTTTTCGTGATTTAACAAGATGTATGACAACAAATGCAACAATGGAGAATTTTCCTTTAATCTTCCTTCGATCTTCTTCAAACTTGCAACCCGCACATTCACAAAGAGCAGAGATGTTGGGCCATTTTAGGGGCTTTCATCAGTCAAACCCCATGTAAGTGTTTTCACTTCCACAATGGCAATGTCAATGATATGAATGACAATTGAAACGAAGGTGATGGAGGCAAAATATGCCATTATTTTACCTATTATTTGCTCTAACCTTTTTCATCTTTCCTAGTATTTCATGTTGCTCCTATCACTTTTCATGAATGAACTAAAAATATTTTATAGAATACAAGGAAAGATAAAAATACGCAAATATATCAAATCCCTTGGTTGTTTATTAATCGTTTTCATGATTTTGATAACAGGGAATGCTTGAACGAGTGACACATGGGCATGAAGGCATCGGTGGATGAAAGCCTGGGCCGGTTGGAGTCATTTTGTCACTTTAGCCATATTTGTGCCGAGATTAACAAATCTATTTTGAGTTCTTATGTTATTTTAAGATATTGTCAAAAGACTTTAAGCTATTTTTTATTACCTTTTGATAGTTGTTGGTTGTAAGCCACAAACAACCAAAATGTTTATTCGCTTTCATCTGCAAGACTGTTATGGGTATAGACAGCTATGATACATATGTGTGTGTGTGTCGAAGACTCAGATAGATAGAGATAATATAAATTATATATTGGCATTAAAAGTGTGTTCATACTCTATTGTTGCAATTCAAATGAATGACAATTAGTGTGGAGTAATTATGTGTTTGTGAGCTTCATCACTCAATAGCCAGCGAAGGCAGGACCCACTTCCTCGGTTGTTGGTGATTTTTCCATTTGATATCTGAGAGTGGTAATGTATGTGTGATTTCATAATTATTTGATTGGTTTCATATTGATTATTGTGTTAAGTATTAGATTCTTATCAGCATAGTTAATCTTTATGAATGTGTTTAATCTCTATTGCTTTGCTCAACACTTATCAGTGTGTATAATTTACCTTATCAGTATTGTTAAACATAGTTAGAAGCCGATTAGTAAGATCACTATGAGTTGAGGAGTTGAGTAGTTAATTAATGTTGAAAGCATATCTACATTTAGTAGCATGATTTTGATTCTGTTTATTTTATTTCAAGAAAGATTTTCATTATGTTGTATAGAAATTTTTGATTTTGTTTCGTTGTGTGCTAGTAATTTGCTTTATGCTGCAAAATCATTTCTTCATGGCTTCTTGTCACACATGTGACATGAAGTCTGCAAATCAGAATTTTGTTCAAATATAGATTACATTAGTTTGCATCCATCAACCCTTAGTTTATTGATTGCAACCCTTCAGCATATTTCCACAACATGGTTCAAAAGCCTACTGTAGACACTTAAATTTGGACACTTAATTTATCCAAATTTATCCCTTTTCATCTAAACATTCCCTTATCCACATTAATTAAGTAATATCACTATTATTTAATTAATGCCTCTAAAGTTCTTCTAATCCCTAAGGTATCTAGTTAAATAACTAAATACCTTATGTCTTTAATCCTCCTTTCATCAAATGAATTAAATAAATATGACATTTATTTAATTCTTCATATGTCACATCCTCCATCATTTTTACCTAATCTTAATCCATCTTCTAATCTCATCATTAGAGATGTGCACATGCCTAATCCTTGATTAGAATGTGTCACATCCTCCAACTTTTGCAAGTTGGCCTCTAATCTCTCTTAGCCACCTAACCCTCCTCCAATCCTTCATTAACTAGCCTAATCAACCTTTCAAGGAATATTAAATTCATTTTTTCTCTTCCCCATGTGATCTTTGACTTGTCACATCAAGTCACATGTGAACTCTTCCTAATTTCCCACTTGTCTCTAATGTGTCATAATTAGTGTAATCAAGTACTTGCACAACCCTTAATCACTTAATTAGGTCAACCTAATCTCTATGTCATTTGTCCTAAGTCAACCCTATTAAATGTTTTTTCTTTTTGGAGAAGACACTCCATTTCCCCATGTGAATTTTTAATTCACATTTAATCCCCCAAAGCATTCCTTGGAATTTAAAATTCCTTTTATCGTCCCCATGTGGATATTTGGGGAATTTTTAATTCCTCACATGTTCTTTCACCCACATGGGGACAAGGACCTCTTTATGAGGAGATCTTGTCCAATCCCAAGGTACTATGTACCACCTCCATGTCATGTACTATTTTTCCACCTCATGTACACATCATCCTTTTCAAGCCACTTCACATGCCACATGTCAAGATGTGAGGGCTTGTGAGTTCTCAACTCACCTTAGCCCTACATCTTGATTTTGGTGGCTCAATCTCAGCCATTCATTTCCCTAGAGAATTTCAAAATCTCTATAAATCCCCCCTCTTTTCTCTCATTTTGGGGGAGATCATTCATGCTAGCCAAACTCTTGTAAAAAATTTCTTTGAGTCATACTTAGCCAATTTTTCACATTTGCATCCATTTTTCATTCATTTTCCATCCTCATCCCATCTCTTAGCTTGCATCTCTTGCCATCCAAGGAGCATACAACATCGAAGATCGAAGGGCCAACCAAAGGACAACTCAATAAGGTGAAAGCTTCCATTTTTATTTGCTTAGTTAATCTTTAGGCTAATCTTGAGGTGTAGGGTGTTTTTAGTGTTGTTTCACACTCTTTGATTTGTTGTTCGTATTCTAACACTCATTCTTGCCCTATCACACCTACGTTCCCAAATTGACACTTTAGGATGAACTAAGGAAGCCATTTCTAAGAATTAATTTATATCCATTACAAGAACAATTTGAAGCCGCAACTTTGTCCAATCATTTTGGCGTCATTGCTAGGGAACAGTGTTAAAGGCCTGTATTTCCAGTAAACTAAGCTACGAGCATTGCACTAAGGAGAAATTCCACACGATAGTCGACCTCATTTAGGTAACTACCCTTAATTTTCTTTGTCATAAGTCATTTAGGTGCATGAATCGTAGTAGGGATAGTAAAGAGAGATTTGTTAAAAAGGACAAAGGGAGTATTAAACAATTAGAAAAAATAGAAAATAATTCAAAATCATTAGTTGAGGGAGGCAGCTCACAACAAGGGAAATTGAAAACTAAATTACAACCCTTAGAGTTACCCGAGCCCCATCTTGAGAAGTGTGTTATAGAATCTACTACTGTTGAGATACCTACAGGTACCCATCCAAGTTCTTCTGAAATATTATGGAAAAAGGTTGAAAAGATCTTTCAAGAAACCTATGGGTCAGACGCTAGTCCATTCTCAGAAGAAACCCAAGAACCATTTAGAACCTATTTTACCCCTTGGGAATTAGACATAATGGATCCCAACAACAATAACAACAATAACAACAACAACAACAACAACAACGATAATAGGGCACTGGCCAACTATAATCTGGTTACTTTTGAGTTTCCTATCACACATCCCGAGTGAGATGCCCCTATGAAGAATATTCATCATTCATCTTTAATTTTTTTCGTGGCCTTTCGATTGAGGATCCTGACATGTTTTTGTTTGAATTTGATGTGTTGTGTCACAACTATGATTATCAAAGCAACATGAAAAAGCTTAAGCTATTTCCTGCCACATTGAAGGATGTAACCCTGCAATGGTTTATGAACCTCAGAAATATCAGAACATGGGAAGTCATGAAGGAGTTGTTCCTGAACAAGTACCAGGAGTATTGCAAAACAAAGGAGGTTTGGGATGAAATCTTCCACATGACACAAAAGGAAGATGAGTCCGTGGAGGACTATCTTGAACGCTTCATGTTCAGTCTTCAACGATCTTGCCAATCGGGATTAAATGAGGATGCTATTAAAATGTTGTTTCTTACAGGCATGAGAGATGATGTTATGGAAGCATTAAACTTAATAGGTAAAGGGAATATTTTTAAAATGGAATTTGATGATATCTATGATATTTGTAGGAACTATTCTAGATCTTAGCACTTAGGAAAGAACTATCCAAGCAAGCTATATTCTGCAGGAGCTTCGATAGGTATCACCAAGCACGAGATAGGTAATCTACTTGAGGACCTTAAGATTGATTTGTTAAGTCATATGGGTAAACAAATAGACACTATATACACGAAGAAAGTAGGAGGAGGCTGAAAAAGCCTTGGTTGTCTTTTGCCCCATTTGTCGAAAGAAGCACAGTAGCAAGGAGTGTCCATATAATAGAGCAAAGATATCTTCTTTAGAAGAAGCTAGTAGGGACACTACTCTAAAACCTCTTCATGTAGGGATGACCGAGGTAGAATACATAGATGAACCTATTTGCTTCATGGCCCAAAGAAGACAATGGCAACCAAGAACATTGCCCCACCGGATTACCAAGTTTCATCCCAAAATCCTTTTCAACATAATTCCTTCACAAACTAGTTTGGATCGTATGGAAATGGGTAGCACCCTCCATACTACCCTCACTAGTCACAACAATACCTGCCTGCTCCATAATCGTGGCAAGGATGGTCAGCACCACCACCACCCTATCCACAATATCAGTCATATTCATCGTATCCACCACCTCCAACAATAAACCCATATTAGCAATCCCAACAACTCTTACCATCTGTCCCGATATCCAATCAACCTTCTAGCTCAACCCAACCACCAAAAGCTACACCAATTCTCGTACAACCAACACCTAATCCAAACAATAAGGTGACTCAACCAGTTTACATTAATGAAGTGACATGATTCCCGACTTATCTTGTCAATGCACTGGAGATTGACGGTGTAAACCTGAGGTTAGGAAAGAGCCTTCAAGGAATGACCATTACTAAGGTTGAAGACCATCCAGTTGAGCCTGAATAAGAGCAACCAAATCCTCCATTTCTAGATAGGTTGCAGGATCCACTAAAGCAACATGAAACATTTCAATCTGACTTTGATTTTATGAGTGAGTTATGCAATGTTAACATTAAGATTCCTTTGTTGCAGGCCATTGGAGATATTCTTGTGTACACTAAGGCGGTTAAAGAACTTTGTGGGAGGAAGCAATAGAAGAAGTAGGACCCCAAGATAGTCCAAGTCATTGGACAACTTGCAGACTTGATGCTAGCAAATATTTTAGTCCCTAAGTATTCGGATCCTAGTAGTCCAATGATTAAGGTACATATTGGTGACATAACTATTCCAAATACACTTGTGGATCTAGGAGCAACTATAAATGTAGTGACTAACGAGACTAAGGAGAGGTTAGCCCTTCAGGGACTAAGACCTACTCCAACAGTCTTACAAATGGTTGATCGTTGCCTCGTAAAACCAAAAGGTATGATCAAAGACATCATTATCTCTATTGAGTTTTGGGAGTATCCAATATATTTTATGATTTTGCAACCAAAGATTAGGCTGGGGGGATATCCCCTGATTTTAGGAAGACCTTGGTTTGTTGTTGCTAATGCCTTCATTGATTGCAGGTTCAAAAATATGGTGATCTCAAATGAGGAGCAAATAAAGCAGTTGACATTGTACCCTCCAGCACAACCATTATTAGAAATGGAGGATCCTTTGCGGATCGATAGTGATGTAGAGGAGCCTCTACCTATTTTAACAATAGATCAAAGTAGGGGATTTGAAGATGTTTCAGAAGACACTGTTATTATACATTTATTGCAAAATCATTATTTAATTGATAGTGATCTTGAGCCAATGATTTTGCTTATGGACATGGGTGATAACTGCCCATTTGGAAATTTTCCATTAGTGGGTAGTTCATAGTCTGTTTAGAACTTTATCACTTTGCACCAATTATTACCACATGATTGTATATACCGTCCATTTTTTATGTCTAGGGATATTGATCCATCTTCGTCTAATTTGCTACTACTTGCCATAGATACCCCTGTATAATCCCAAGCTACTGAAGTATTACCCAGTAAAACACTTAACATCAGTCCCAAATTAGATGCCTGCCAATTGAAAGAACTCATTGAGATGTTATCAGCTCATAAAGAAGCCTTTGCTTGGGATTATCAAGATATGAGAGGTATTCACCCCGCTACTTGTATACACCACATCTATATAGATGAAAGGAGTAGACTTGTGTGACAACCCCAGAGAAGGTTAAACCAAACCTTACGAGAAATAGTTAAGGAAGAACTTCATAAGTTGCTCAATGTAGGATTTATTTACCCCATATCAAATAGCCAATGGGTGTCCCCACTTGTGGTAGTACTTAAAAAGAATGGAAAATGGAAAATATGTGTCAATTATAGGGCCCTTAACAAGGCCACTAAGAAAGATCATTTCCCACTTCCTTTCATTGACCAAGTCCTAGACACCTTAGCTGGGAAAAAGTTCTTCTCCTTTCTTGGTGGGTTTAGTGGGTACAACCAAATCCACATTGCCCCTGAGGACCAAGACAAAACCACTTTTACCTGCCCTTAGGGAACATTTTCCTACAATGTCTTACCTTTCGGATTGTGCAATGCACCCGCTACTTTCCAATGAGCTATTTTAAGAATTTTTGTTGATTTAATCCATGATTGCATAGAAGTGTATATGGATGACTTTACTGCTTATGATAACACATATGAGGAAGCTAAGGAAAATCTTGAGAAGCTACTTAAGCGATGTATTGATACTAATCTTTCTTTGAGTCATGAAAAGTGTCGCATCCTAATGACCGAAGGTATTCTGTTGGGTCATTAAATTTCTGAAAAAGGAATTGAGGTAGATTCGAAAAAAATCAAGATTATTCAAGACTTGCCTATGCCTACTTGTGCAAATGATGTACGTAGTTTCCTAGGACATGTTGGCTATTATCGTAGGTTTATTCAAAATTTCAGCAAGATTACCTCACCTTTGCTTTTGTTACTAGGAAAGGATACATATTTCTCATGGACAACAGAGTGTCAACAAGCTTTCGAGGAAATCAAAGGTAAGCTCATCACAACCCCTGTGCTCCGAGGACCAAATTGGGAACTGCCATTTCATATTCATATCGATGCATCAAATACTTTGATAGGAGCTATCCTTGGACAAAAGGAAGACACCCTCTTTTATGCTATTTATTATATCAATAAGAATTTTACTGGTGCAAAGGTAAATTATACTATTATTGAAAAAGAGTTCTTGGCTGTCGTTTATACAATAAATAAATTTTGCCACTATATCACTGGATATAATTTTTTTGTACATACGGATCATTCAACTATTAGATTTTTAATGAACAAATCTATTGTTATAGGGTAAGCGATTCAGTGGTTACTTCTTTTGTAGGAGTTCGATATTACTATTCTCGACAAACCAGGGCGAGAGAATGTGGTGGCCGATTTTCTTTCTAGATTGCAACATGAAGATGAACCAACTCCAATGGATAACACCTTTCCAGACAAACACCTTTTTTCTATATCAACAAAAATCCAATGGTATGCTGACATGGAAAAATTAATTGGTTCCTTGCAAGTTCCCACCTCGTTTCTCTCCAAGGGAATGTCGAAAGCTGGTAGGACTCAGTGGTGATTACACATGGATTAATGGGATGCTCTTCCGCCAAGTCCTTGATAATATCACACGCTGGTGTGTGCCTGAAGAAGATGTCTTCAACCTTCTGCGTGCATGCCATACATAACCTTGCAGAGGGCATTTTGTTGCCCATAGAACCGCCCAAAAGATTCTCACCGTCAATTATTATTGGCCCACACTCCACAAGGACAATAAGAATTATGTTCAACATTGTGACAAATGCCAATGTATGGGGCAACCGACCTGCTTTGACAAAATGCCTTTACATCCTCAGTTATCTATAGAACCATTTGAAAAGTGGGGGTTAGATTTTGTAGGGCCCATTCATCCTCCTTCTCAGAATAAAGAATATATCTTGGTTTGTACAGATTATGTCACTAAATGGGTCAAAGTAGTAGCCTTGAAGCATGTTAGGGATACTAAGGTTGCTATCTTCTTGTATTATGAGATTTTTACCAGGTATGGCGTGCCTCACAAAATTGTCATAGACCAAGGAGCACAGTTCACCTCTGACTTGATTACAACATTGGTACGACAATATGAAATTAGGCATTGAAAGTCTTCCCCATACCATCCACAAGCCAATGGACAGGTGGAAGCAACTAACCGAGAATTGGAGAACATTCTTACGAAGAAAATAGCATTGCACAAGAAAGAATGGGCAGAAAGACTTCCTAAAGCAGTTTGGGCCTATCACACAACTTGGAAGATAGCTATAGGGATGGCACCATATGAGCTTGTTTATGGCAAGAGGGTTGTCTTGCCAATTGAATTTGAAGTGAAGACTCTACGCACTTCCCTTGAGCTTGGGATGAACCTTAATGAAGCATAGAAGGAGAGGCTTTCTCAACTCCATTCACTTGATGAAATGCGTCAAGAAGCTCTTTTCCATACAAAGATGGTACAAAAGCAAAGAGTGCAGTGGCATGATCACCTCATCCAGACACAGACATTCCAACTAGCAAACTGGGCATTTCTCTATGACTCGCAGTTTCAGATTTCAAGGGGAAGTTCTACACTCGCTAGCTCGGTCCCTATGAAATTCAAAATTTATATGATAACGATGTTGTTCGACTATGTACTGTGGATTCTAAATGCACGACTCTTCTTGTTAATGGGCATCGTCTGAAACTCTACAAATAGCCTCCTTCAAAGGAGACCTTCTTTTGTGATGTGGCGAAGGAACTTACTATTGTTCCTTTCGTCCTCCTCTGGGATTGAGCATATAATAATAATAATAATAATAAAAGCAATAAAAGATCCAACAATGAAAACCCTTTTGCCACTAGGCGGTGATAGATTGAAAATCGGGTAACCGACGGTCTATTGTCGGGAAAAAAATCATCTCATCACAAGTTGGCAAACCGCCTTCCTGTCACTTTCCTGCTAGGAACCATTCTACTTTGAGCTATAGGTGCTTAGGTCCCTCACTCCATCCATTTAGGGTCTCCTTTCGACCTCCTATTCATAACCATGGCCTGTACTTTAATGTTTCCCAGTGATATGCTTTGTCTTCTACCCCTCACATGCACCACTGTTCCTATCCTTTTCTTGTCAGGAACCTCTGCTTGGGTGCCTTTGTTGGTTGGTGTTTTCTTGGCCCTTGTTTTTTAGACCTCTCATTGTACATATCATTCCTCGTTCCTGGTTGTTTCCACATCATTCCCATCCTTGTGTCCATTCCTCTTCATTCACATTTCCATCATTCCCGCCATTATGGCTGTTTGTGGCTTACAACCAACAACCATCAATAGGACTGCTCTGCCTTCCTGTTGCTTTTGTGACAAGAACTTTTGAGAATATCTTCTGGCCAGGGTTCCAGTCTTTTTCCTCCCTAAGATCCTTTTTCTCTCTACTAGGCAGTGTTCCATTCTCCGTGGCTGGTCCCATGGTCCGTTTACATCTTTTTGGTGGCCCCAGCTATCTATATTCACACACGGTTGATCGCCAATTGGATGTATCCCACAAGTCATATTGTTTCACCAGTTGGTGATCTGCTTACTTGCACTAATGTCGTCATCACCTCGTCGACAACCTGGTAGCGTCCTTACTTTGTACCGTCAGCACCATTTTCTTATGTGTCTCTCTCATTCGCATGGCCGCACTCATTTCCACATCACTCCACGTCATCTCCGACAATCATCGTTATTGGTAGTTCACATTTTTTCTCTTTGTCATTTTATTTAACATTTTTTGTTTGTGCATTGATTGGTGACAAGACCCATGGATAGGTCATGAGCTTGGCAAGGGGGGGGAATCTCCTATCGTACATCATATGCCATCATGTCACATTTACACTATGTCTTTTCCAATTTGCCGCAACGGATTATTATCCCCAAATAATCATCGTTACCTACTTAAATGCAAGTCACCATAATGGACGGGCATGTAAATTGCTTGATTTGATTTTTGCTAAATCGCCCGCTAAAAATACCCATCCGCCAAAATTTCTCACCGCTAAAGTTATAATAGATATCTGTCTACTACCCTAAAATAGTAATTTTTTTTGCATTGGCCAATGATTTCTGCTTGTACAATATCTTGGTAACACCATGGAAGGAGACCAGTGTCGCCACCATTTCGATCCCTACACCATGGAAGAACTAAGGGCACCGGAGGTTGTGGAGGCTTAGAAAATCTTCAAACAAGTAGGATGGGATACATATTTTAAATGGTTAAGAGGGTTTGATGAAAAGATTGCGCGAGAGTTCACAATGACCTGCCATAAAAAGGAGGCAAAAGTCTATGGCTTAACAATCCATTTCTCAGTAGAGGCCATAGTTGATGTGTCTGGGTTTCCACTTTCAGGAGAGAATTAATTTCCCAATAACTCTAAATGTGCGACGAACGTCGAGTCCCTACGCAAGAAGTTCCTGGCACGAAGGGAGTCTATTGAAATCGTTATCAGTCAGGGCACAAAATTAATCTCACTTCCAAAACCTTGGGACAATGTGGAAAAATTTGTCATCCAATATATCACTTGCGAAGGGAGGTATGTATATGTTTATGCCAAACAATTTCAACTTATGAACCATTTGAGATGGGGAATGTTTGTGAACCAGCCATATTTTCTTTACTCTTTTGTAAACCAAATGCAAAAAGCAGTCCAAAAGGGGCATGAAAACTCATTAGCCCACCATGGCCTCGTTAAATTATTAATTGTAAGAAAAATGAAAATACTCTCTCCTCAACATGACTGGGATTCTTTGCTTGGTGAAGACACCCCAGATAACTCCCAGAGGAGGAGCCTCCTGTTAGCACACCTAGTTCTCCTAAAAAGGATGAGTCTGTAGACACAAAATCACCTAAAGGAAGTAATAATGAAAGCCCTTCAGAGGAACAAAGTGAAGATTTGAGGACAAACAAACTTTTTGGTGATTCCCCTAAATATGCAAAGAAGAGGGTTTCTAAAAGGGGTAAAAAGCAAACCCTAAGATAGCAAACCGACCAAAAGCTCCAATGTTACCCCATGTAAATCTATTACAACTAGCACACCTAGAAGTAAGAGGAAAAGGTCTAGAAAAACACACTCAGTCTCCCCTGGCTCTTCAAAGAAACAAGCTTCAACTCCTCCCGGTGACAAAGAGAAATCACCCTCTCAGGAAAAATCATCAATCAAGGAGAGGTCACCTCCTTCTACAACCAAAAATTTGGAAAATTTAGTAAATGTAGCCAATGAGGTTCTAGGTTCTGAATAGTCAAAAGCTATGGATGATCTCACAGTCTTAGGTATTGTGTATCACAAAACCAGAAGGACAATAAATGTCTTTAAGGAGCTACGAAGGAGCAATAGAAGGAAGAACAAAGTGGCACCTATATCTACTAATGAGAGTGACTCTAGGAATGAAAATGAAGTTGGGGGTGAACAAGAAAACCAACTCCTTCCATCCACCCTTTAGTTTTAGTAGTAGCCGCAGAAGGAAAGATAATGGAACCTCTTGATGAGAATGCATAGGCTATGAATGAGTAATTCTTGTCACAGGAGGAGGAGATTCCTGACAACACCAATATTCCAGACTCTCCCAATTAGTTAATGAATGAAGATGTTAATTTGATAGAACAAAAGACCATTGAATTATCTCTCCAAATAGAAAAGCAGAAGTTGAATGTGCCAATGGGTAATGAGCAAGAACAAATGGAGACACCCTCAATTGGATATTAGGAAGTAGAACCAAAATCGGGAGAAAGAAGAGAGGAGGTGAATGAGTTGGATGATCAAAGGCAGGAAAATATTGAAATTCCCCATTATGAGCAAGGAAAACAAGAATCTGAAGCAAAAGAAGAATTTGAGGACAAGCCTCCCCTACTACCCAATGATGAGATATGTAGCATTCAAAATATGGTGACTAAGCTAATTGTAGAAAATGAAGCCCTCCAAAAATAGGTTCAAGATGCAGAGTCACTCAATGCCTCAAAAGCAACAGAGCTCAATCAACTCGAGGGAACACTTGAGCAAGCAAATGTTACTAACACATATGTGGTAACAATTCAGGAACATGAATTTTTTTTGTAGGAACTCTATCAGTTGTGTGTCATAGAGGTCATTAGTACTCTGCTGAAACTTGCCCCTCCTCTTTTTGGTTTGTATTCTATACCCTTTTTGCATGAGGACATGCAAAGTCTTCAGCTGGGGGAAATGATAGGGGCAAAATATGCCATTATTTGCTCCAACCTTTCTCATCTTTCCTAGTATTTCCTACTACTCCTGTCACTTTTCGTGAATGAACTAAAAATATTTTATAGAATACAAGGAAAGATAAAATTACGTGAATGTATCAAATCCCTTTGTTGTTTATTAATCGTTTTCATGATTTTGATAACAAGGAATGCTTGAACGAGTGACACATGGGCATGAAGGAATCAGTGGATGAAAGATTAGGTTGGTTGGAGTCATTTTGTCACTTTAGCCATATTTGTGCTGAGATTAACAAATCTATTTTGAGTTTTTATGTTGTTTTAAGATACTGTCAAAAGACTTTAAGCTATTTTTGATTACCTTTCGATGGTTGTTGGCTGTAAGCCACAAACAACCAAAATGTTTATTCGCTTTCATCTGCAAGACTGTTATGGGTATAGATAGTTGTGGTACATATATATATGTGTGTGTGTGTGTGTGTGTGTGTGTGTGTGTGTGTGTGTGTGTGTATGTCGAAGACTCAGATAGATAGAGATAATAAAAATTATATATTGGCGTTAAAATTGCGTTCATACTCTGTTGTTGCAATTCAAATGAATGACAATTAGTGTGGAGTAATTTTGTGTTTGTGAGCTTCATCACTCAATAGAGGGTGAAGGAAAGGCCCACTTCCTCGGTTGTTGGTGATCTTTCCATTTGATAACTGAATGTGGTAATGTATGTGTGATTTCATAATTATTTGATTGGTTTCATATTGATTATTGTGTTAAGTATCAAATTCTTATCAGCATAGTTAATCTTTATGAATGTGTTTAATCTCTATTGGTTTGCTCAACACTTATCAGTGTGTATAATTTACCTTATCAGTATTGTTAAGCATAGTTAGAAGCCGATTAGTAAGATCACTATGAGTTGAGGAGTTGAGTAGTTAATTAATGTTGAAAGCATATCTACATTCAGTAGCATGATTTTGATTCTGTTTATTTTATTTCAAGAAATATTTTCATTCTATTGTATAGAGATTTTTTATTATGTTTCATTGTGTGCTAGTAATCTATTTTCTGCTACTGAATCATTTCTTCACGGGTTCCTGTCGCATGTTGCAAATCAGAATTTTGTTCAAATATAGATTACATTAGTTTGCATCCATCAACCCTTAGTTTATTGATTGCAGCCCTTCGGCATACTGCCACAACACGGTTCAAAAGCCTATGTTCCTGGATTGACACTTTAGGATGAACTAAGGAAGCCATTTCTAAAAATTAATTTATATCCATTACAAGAACAATTTGAAGCCACAACTTTGTCCAATCAGAATGAATGATGAATGAACAATTGCTACAACTCATTACCCTTCAATGGCTTCCTTGAAGGACTAAAGTCATACACATCACCTCAAGGATCTTGGATCTTGCTTGATAGTTTTACTTGAATACTTGAATTCTTAGAGACCTACAACAATGTTAGCCTTCACAAAACAATAACATGAACACATATAGAATATGACATGATGATGAATCTTGAATTGCTGCAATAAACTTTGATAATGTTGCTCTTGACTTGCTCTTGATAATAGTATTTGGTCAATTGCGTGTCTTATTGCTAGATAGTGTGTGTGTAGATTTCAAATGACAAAATAACTAGGTATTTATATGCAATTGTTCTAATTTCCCAAAAATAAAATTCCAAAAGCTGACTTGATTGAAATTTAAATTCTAAATGTTAAAATACCACAAAAAATATATTAAAAATTGGTCCCCAGTAATATGGGGGGACTAGTGTATGGGTCCTAGCCTTATTTGCTAGGACATTAAATGTCGAGATCATAACATTAATTATTTGCATTTATTCAATGCTTGCAATCCTTCAAAAAATGATAAAAATAGGCTTTAGAATGCATCATTTAGGAAACTAGGGACTTAATTAGGTCCAATAATTCAGGGGAGGCAAAACATAGTGTGAAATTGTTAAGGGTGACAATTTTCTACACTACACAATACACACACACACACAAAGTAGCTTAAGTTTGATATCTTTTATCATTCTTAGATAGATCTAGATGATTTGGGTAGTAATTTACTCTAGCAAATGATTACAATTCTATAGTTCTATTTTTTATGTACAATATAAGACTCCTTATTGTCATTGTATAAAATCTCTTGACATTACTAGCACCATCACACACAGGGAGGTCAGATTGTTGTCACTGGTTCAAAAGAAGGTTGCAGGAGACATTGAAGGTAGATCATAGTAGAAGGGGGTTTATTTGAACTTCTATATCTGATCATTGAATGCAAACAATGACTTGGACTGTCATATTTGTTAATTTATTGTAAGTGCAAAATTACATACATTTTTTTCAAAAGCCATGGTTTGTAAATCAACACCTTGATGTGATGCAATACAATTCAAATATAATCAAAAAGTTATTGAGAAGTTGTTGAAGATTTGGGGTACTTATTTTTCCATTATCTAGTTGTTTTATTTAATTTTGTTTCTAAAATATTAAAAAAATACAAAAAGAATAATCTCTTTTATTATAGAGGTGAAAACCAATAATTGTTTGCTAAGGAAGAACAACAAAAGTAGAATAAAATAAATTTAAAAATAACGACAAAAGCAAGACTTTCCACTGGCGAACAAGAATAAGTCTATTTTATTTCATTATCAAGATTCCATTGTGATCTGTTATAAAATTTAGCTTCTACAACAAATTAAAGGGTGATTATCTTTAGGTAAAAAAATTGTGTGATTACACACCTACATGTTTAATGTCTAAATATTTTATTTTGAATCTATTTTACTCCTAGGAAGCCAAGCACAACACTATGTACTTTTAAGATATGTACATTCTTCAATCCAATTGGCCACAGTATAGTTAAATTGAATGATATTAATACTTTGAATCTTCTCTAAGAAAATATTGTATGTATAATTAGTTTTAATTGTAGGCAGTTAAAGGAAGAGTGAATCTTGTCAAAGAACATATTTCCATTCTAATAGTGCAAAGATGCAGAGGCATTTTATATTTCAAGACCACAAAGATTTAGCTAAAATATGTCCGATTGGAGCAAAAAAGAGCTTAAAAGACTGCATAAAACACAAAACACAAGCAGAGAAACAAAATAAATGTTTTTTTAAAAGAAAAGGAGCACACCTTTTGTTTCGAAAGTAAAGATACAACCCACCTCAAATATTTTCCTGAGGAAGTCTCCAGGTTTGTCCAAGTCCAACCCTCTCTCGCCCTCAAATTCTCCACTGATATCCTCCTCTTCCTGGCAGTGATGGATTAGTCTTTTTTTAATTTTTCCCCACTTCTAACCTAGCACTGCACTATGATATTCTCTCCCTTTGCCAACAATGCTTAAAGTCTTCTCCCCCTATAAATGTGCATGTAAAATATGGTTATATTGACAGGGCGTGGATATATTTTTTAACTGAGACTTTTCTCCCGAATATCTACTTCATGCATATTCAAATTCTAGCGAACACATTTTAGATTTATTTATTTTTATTTATTTAATTCTTGATCCCTCCCCGTGGTGTTGAGCATGTAAGGTGCATAATTGTTAAGACTTGGCGTAGCTTGTTTAGACTCCCCAAATTATCTCATATGATGCCACAACTTGAAGAATAGTTGCACATATGCTTGAGTGTAAGTTCAAATAAATGAAACAAACATGCATCACTTATTTTTAACATTAAAAAAAATTTGCTACTTTAGTTCAATCACCAAGAAAGGTGGCATAAGTAGTTAATTAGTTTGGTTTAATTCCAGTTTTGATGCCTTGACTCAAGCATTATAATTTAACATAAATTCCTTTCAATTATTTATAATAATTTAACATGTATTCCTTTTAATTATTTATTAATATCTATTATTTAAGAAATATACCTACGATATAAATAAAGTATTTGTAATTATCAAACGAAAAGGGCGAGGCCTTACATTGTTGCCCTTCCTTAATTTACTTAATGGTTTAGGATGTGTGATGAACTCACACAAATCTTACAAGAATTATTTTAAGACTTAAGTTGAGTGGCCAAATTAAAAGGTTTCACTTCCAAAGTGGTGGTGGCTTGGAGAGGCTCTGAGGTGGTGGCCTCATATGATCAATGATGGAAAGATGCTAACTAACACCCACAAATGTAAATAAACTAGGAAGCACAAGTGATGTCGTCATTCTATAGGCTATCTATCTAGTCTCATGCATGGAACATGGCTTTGAATTTTAAACACGTTGAATGTGAGTAGATGTGACCTTGTGATTGAGCAATGCCATGTTTAAAATGAATTGAGTCTTCATGGCCTTGAGTTTAGCAAATTGCTACTCAATATGAAATTATATGGGAAAGTGGTTTGAAAGCATAATGTTTGACAAAGGGTTCATAATAAAAAATAATAATTGACAAAGGAAAAAAAGAGAGATTGTGTTGACATCATAACATGATTGAGATGCTTGAGTACTCTATCAGGCCTTGCTTTAAGATTATTCCAAGTGTAGCATATCATATGATATTGGTGGTGACCAAGATTGGGATAAAAAGTTATAATTTATTGCACATGAAGAACCACGCCTCTCTTTTTCCAACTTTCTATTGCATAGGCAAGGCCCCACATTCATCGTAGGCTATTTCAATCATATTAAAATCCCCACATAGAATCCAAGTGTAGATAGACATTGAATTGACAATCCACTTCCGAAGGGCAGATCTCTCAACAACATCATTCAAAGCATAAATATTAATAACTTCAAATAAATGATTATTAATGTTGAAAAGAGCCCACAATGCTCAGTTAGTGGAACCATATTTTTCATTTAGTATTAGTTGCATAATTTTAGCTCCTCTTATGTTTTCATAAGTTATTTTTAATCCCTAAACTATAGCAATTCCACATTATAAGAGAAAATTCCAACATTTAAGTAATAAATGCAAATAGACATGGGACCGTGGCCTAAGCAATTTTTAAATAAATGATATGTAAATCAAGGCTAAAATTATCAAGGTTAGGTTATAAAGCATATAAATCAAACCCTAATAAACAATGAAGTACAAATAAGTATAAAAACATAAAACATGGAACAATATTACCAAAAGCCTTCATACCACCATTGATTCACCTACATTGCACTTCTCCATTCTTCTTGAATAAGATAATTGCCCTCAGATTTTTGAGTATGCAAATAGGCCAATGACAACAACTAAGCAAAATATTGAAGATTCTAATTGACTATGGATGCACTTGACTTGATGTTGATAGACTTGATAGCAAGATGACTCTAGATAGCTTGTAGATTCAATAGACTATATAGCAAAAAGGTTGGTGACAAATGACAATAACAAGGTCTTTTATAAGAAAGACAATTTTGAATGAAAGGCTAAGATTGGAAGTCAATAATCAATGGCCAAAAATGAAAGATGTAGTATGAAATAGGGTTAGGGCAAATGATAAGGATCAATGGTCAAGATTAAATTATAAATAATTTAATCAAGGGTGGAGGTTTAATTGAGACATGGATAGATAAAGACTTGATGTGGAAGATAAGATTGGCACAGAGAAAGAGGTGATATGAGATTAAATAATAATAAAACTATTTAATCTAGGTGGCCAATGAGTAATTAAATAATTAAAATAATTATTTAATCATAGAGGAATGTGACAAAGAAAACCTTTTGAATTAAATAATGATTTGATTTAATTCAAAGTTCAAGAGAGTGGACCAAATTATGATAAAAGAGGCTAATGAATAATCAAATAATTATTTAATTATAATGGAAAGTGGATGAAAATTAAATAAATAAGAATTTATTTAATTTTAGAAAGAAGATGACTCAATTAGTGACGTAATTAAATAAATAATCAAGAAGGAATTAATATAGAAATGAATTAATTAAAACTATTTAATTAATAGAAGACTTATGACTTTAAGACATAATTAATTATCAAGAATGAAAGGGGAAATGATGGAGAATTTAGAAATCGGGAACAATTTTTAGTTTCTACATGATATATACGTGTATTTATTTGTACTAATAAAGAAAATTTTGAAAAGAAACATGAAAGAAAAAGAGAGAAAATGTGTATACTCATATAATATAATTATTATACTTTGTATAATTTTAACTCTCACAAATATTTGAATAATTTATTTTCAATTCCTAAATTATATCAACTCAATCATTATTAAAGAAGATTCTAAATTATCCTTTATACTTAACTCAATATTTATATAAAAAATTAAAATCTAAACAATAAACCAAAATAAACAATTGCATGAACCTACCCTACGACAAGCGCGAAACGCTAACGAGCTTTCTCACGTATATTAGCCTAACTCTACAGGCCAACTTCTAAATTCATTAAAACCTTAAATCCCAATCTATTTGACCGCAACTGAAGGCCTCCTCTTTATCTAGGTCACAGTGGATTCTTTTTTTTCTAGGTCTACTGAATCGGCAGTATCTTCTTTCTTTTTCACTCAGATCCACAAGGTACACAGCTTATAGGATAACAAATTACACATTTATAGGATTGATTTTTGAGGTGTGACTGCTACTTTGGTAGAGACCAGGAGGAGGTACAGTGGCCACTTCAACTTTATTATCAGGTAAGATGCTTTTTCTGAGTTGGGCATGCTTGGATTCTTATATACAGAAATGGGTCGGACTCTTTAAGTTTGTTTATTGCCTTGTACATTCATTTATACATGCTGGTCTGCTCATTTTCTTGTGGCTATTGCCATTGAATCCTATAAACAAGAGTTTTCCAAGTTTTTAGTTGACGGGCCTGGTCTGAGTGTAATGGAGACCAAGTTGGTCATCCACGTTTGAAAACAAAAAGAGTTCTTTTGGGGGTTGGCAATGAATCATTAAATGAAAAGTTATCGATTTCTTGGTTGATGGGTCTGAACTTAGTCCTGGGTGTAGTGGGAATCATGTTGGTCGTCAGTTTTTTCTTGTGGGTATTGCCATTGAGTTTTTAAACCCAGAGCTTTCAATTCTATAATTGACGGGTCTTTCCCGGATTTTGTGAGAAACACACGAACCGAGCTTTCCCGGGTGATTAGCATTTTAATCTTACTGTACAGAGAGTCGGTGTGTGCCATTGGAAAGTGGATCTGTCGTATGCTTGCTTAACGGCATTGTTGATGTCAAAACAAATTTACCTGGTTTTGGCACATGAGTATGTGCCGCTTTTATTCACTCATTTTGCGGGTGGGATCGAATGCCTTTTCTATTTCAAGTTCTGGTTACCTCAGAAAATATCCACAGAAAAAAAAATGGCAGGCACAGTATGGTTCAGCTTGGGATTATGAACTTATATATGAGGATACAAAAGCAACCTTTAGATTTATACTCCTCGTTCAAGTCGACTGGTAGTGTACTGTTTATTTCTGAATTTCATTCTGGGGTTGGGACTTGGCACATTCAAATACAAAGTTTGAACAAATAAATAAGGTAATAGAAAGAAATTCTTGACATCTGAGGATTTTGGTTCTCTACCTGGACGTTCTTCCTTTGTCTGTACTGCTTTGCAAGGTTCTCCTCATGCTTTTCTTTTTGTATTTGTACTAGCTTGGGAGTTACTCTTTTTAAGCTAACCCGTCTTCTGGCTATTCTCATTTTTTTTTGTTTTGATTTATTTTTTGCTTCATGTCTTGCGTTGATTTTGCCCTAGTTCGTTTCTATCGTACTTGCTGAATGTTCCGGTCCCTTTGATCCATTTTTGGACATTTGTGGTTGTTAAGCTATTTTATTTCTTTCATTCTTTCTTTTCTAATGGGGATCTGATATTTATCTATTGACACTGTCTTTAAGAACTATTGACAGTAACTTTCTTTAAGAACGTGACTCAATTTTGTAATTCTTTTGATTGTTCACTATCTACAACAGAATTCTTTAATTGGAACCACAGTAGCCCTTTACCTGTGCTTGAATATTTCGTTTTAAGTCATTTTTAAATTATAAATATTTGCTAAAATGCCCAGCGCAGTGTAGTTAGGCTGATGGTTGGGTTGCCCTGTTTTTCAAAGGGACTGATTTATATGTGTGCATAGGTTTCTGAACAATTTGAGTGTGTGTGTGTGTATTTCTTTATTCATATATCCTGACTGTGATGTATATACCAAAATACATGTGCATTGGGGTGCTAAGGGTTCCGGAGTTGGTATGCTCGTTATATGAATCTTGGTGAGGCTTTGGCCAACATTTAGACTGTTTTAGAAAGCCCTTGAAAGAAAATAAATTAATCTGTTGACAGAGAAAGGATTGAGATTCCCAATGCAGGTCCTCTCTTGGTTATGTATTCATGGTTGGTCCTATACCAATGTATGGAGTTTAAGTCACATGTCTCAGGTTTGACTTGTCACTGCTCAACTTGGGGGTCAAGAGTTGTTTGATGGAAAGCTGAAACTCTTTGAAAAAAATATAAATTTTTTGAGGTTGTAGAATTTTAGATGTATATTTTTATACACTAATCCTTGCTGAGTGTTGAGTTGATTCTTACTCTTTGGCTTCTTGTTTTATCTCAAGTCCAAATTGTATGATTATTGTATGGAGGATCTCTAGTATGGGCTTCAAATTTTTAGGTATATGCTGCTTAAATGGGTGAAATGCTGCTTTGGCAGTAGATTTGTGCTTACTCACATCCTGAAAGACTTCTTTCTAGATTTGTCAGGATTGAGGAATATAGACAATGATACCTTTAGGATGTTAATTAGGAATCTACATCCTAGCTAGACTATATGTTTTCTGTAATTAAATCTAAAACTAAAGCAAGCGTATCCATATTTCCACCTAGAACTGAAGCCAATATTTTCCATCTTCTATTTAAAACTGAAGCAAGTGTTTTCCATTTCATGCAAGCTGAAAAGATGTTTTGCATAGATTCATCTGAGCTGAAGTAAACCTCTCAAATAGAACTTTAAGATGCAACTCAGGTTTCCTTTCTAAAATATGAAGGTTTGGGTTTGGGGTTCGGGGATCAGTCAATTTTCTTTTCACCAGATATGGTATAGCTGGGTTCAGTTGTATAGTATATATATGAATAACTGTTATGTTTGTGGTTTGTGTTTTGTGTTTTGCTGGTAACATAAAAGTCACTTTTTAGGGTTAGCTTGGATTAGTTAGGCGTTAATGTACTTTTTGACTTATAAAAAATATCAGTGTTTTTATTAAATGTGTTGTTTCTGCCCCTGCATCTGGGTTCGCCTGGGTACATCCAAGGATGTACTGGGGCCTGTGCATTTGGCTCAGGTATGTCTCAGATGTACCTGGGGCAAATGTACAGGCCTGAGTACGTGCCTTGGATTTACCTAGGTCAGATCCGGCCTGGGATCTGAACCTGGACCGAACTGGTTTGGGTGCGGCAGGGCACCTGGGTGTACCAAGTAACACAACATAAATGATAAAAATCTAACTACAATTCTTCATTCCCATATGTCAAAATAGGCAATAAGACTAGTGGAGGCTATTGAAAGGACGTTACTTATTTTTCATCCAGACCATTTACTTGCATCTGCATGGAGCTTTTTTGCATATTCTATGCTAACTGGACAAACTTAATTTAACATAATGTGGCATTTATATTACAGTAATAAAATTCAATGGATGCTTGCAGTGTGTGATAATACTAAGAAACTAATTAATAATTATGGTAACATTTGATCAGGAAAAAAATAAGCTTAGTATAATACATCAAGAGAACACATCAAGCACGCTAAAGCCACCTTCAAATAGAGTGTAGTCACATGTTACTTACAGTATTAGCTTCTTAGTTTTTAAATAGTGAAGGCTGAATTAGACCAAGCTGAGATTTGTGGTTGTGTCCTGGACCAAGTATTATTCCTTTTTGCACAGTTGCTCAATACAAGTAGTGCACAGTAACCTGAATATAACTCCTGATCATAGTTAAACTACTTGACCTTTAAATATAAAATAACTGAATAGCTATATGTAATATTACCTGTTACCATTTTTTGTCCACTTCCCAGTGTTCTATGCTTTTTTCTAATATTGAATGAATGTATTGTATTTCTTTTTATATGCATGTTTCATTTGGCCACTTCCTTTAGTATCCATGTGGTGCTGTTTTGTGTTAAGTATGCATTGTGCTAATGCTCAGTTAGAATGTGACTGTGAATGTCAAGCAGCTTTTGTTCTAATCTAAGAGACCTTTATAAATATTACCTATATGCCTTCACAAGAAGCATGGTTTTACTTATATGTGCTCAACAGAGCAATTTGATCATGTCATTACCTATGCCTACACATACAGGGAGCAAAAACAGCTTTTCAGTGTTGCGAGCTGGTAGATTGATCAGCCTCCACTTAGGATGACTAATGAAAGCTAACAACTTCAGTAGGCACGAATCTATTACAAAATTCAATATGTAGGAAGGAGGCTTGATAATTTTCAGGTCCATCCTACTAATGGAAATAAAAAGCTGCTTCAGTGAAATGTATTGCAGCTGTACTCTTTCTGTTTCTGAATTATTACTGTCTACCTTGTCAGCTAAGTTACCGGGTTCTCCTGAACCGGTTCCTGTTCTCATACCCAACCAGACTGGGTTCAGGAGCGGTGACAAGAGCATCCCAAGAGCAGGCAGGGACGCTTCCTGTCTGCTTCCAGGCGCTTCCAAACACTCCTATGGGCAGAAAATAATTAAAACGCCCAAATAAATATAAAAAAGAATTTTTAAAACACTAAAACATTTAAAAAAACCCTAAAAAGCACCCTTATGCTTGTTGTTTGACAAACACAACTCTATTTCACACAAATTCATTCTTCCTATGTGGTTTTTGCATATTGAAAGGTAGCTGGTTTTTTTTTTAAGGAGAAAGATCACAAACTACTTAATTTCATTGTTTAGTGATAAAATTGTGAAAATGGTGTGTGCCATGAAGGTTTGTGTGGTTTCAAAGGCCTTAATTAGGGCTTGATGGTGGGGCTTTGCTCCAGGTGCTGTCCCTCAACCCTGTTGGGGGTGTTGCCCCTAGACCCCCACGAGGGGCAGCTCGATCTCATTGGGGGTGTTGCTTGTAGACCCCCATGAGGGGTGTTGACCCTTGATCCTGTTGGGGGTGTTGCTCTAGATCCCTGTGATGGGTGCATCCACTCGACCCCATTGGGGGCATTGCTCCAATCCCCTATGAGGGGTGTTACCCTTCAATCCCATTGGGATCTCCACTCCCAGCCCCCACTAGTTGTCAGGAGCTCTTGTCACATAAGAAACTTGATTACAATGAGGGGGTTTGGGAGTGGAGACCAAAACTGACAAATTAGATAGTTATCTTTATGACTATCATAATATCATTGATCAATGATGAAGTATAATACTATCAAAGATTCAAATGCCATTATTATTATAAAATATAATATTATATGATATATCAAATGTATTTGCAATTTGCCAATTCTCTATATTTTTAATTTTTTCTGCATATATATATATATATATACAGCCATACCCAAACGTACCATACCCAAGAATTTATTTTTGCTGTACTGGCATACCAGAAGTCCATACCTGTACTTGACATCATACCAGAACCGGCAACTTGGCATGTCAGCCATGCAGAATTGCTTTTAACTGTTTGAGGCACATCTATTGTTTCCATGATTTCATGAAAAATCAGCTTTCAAGAAGAACCTTTCATTTTTAATGCACCAGTTTTGATTTCAAGCTTTCAGTATCACTATGCTATGATAAGCTTTACCTCATTGGGGTCATCCATCTGGGGACTTTTGAGGATGCTTTTTCGCTCTGATATTGCATATCAAGCGACTTGGATGGGGACCAACTATTGAGGTATAATTATAATTCAAAATTGTTGCAACGAAAAGTGGCTTTAGCAGTCATTGAGATTTGATGTATAATATGCACTTCAGCAACTGCAAAAGCAATGTAGAGCTATATTGAGATGTTGGATAGCCAGTTACAGGTGTTAGTTATTAGTGGACAAGATGAGTATAGGATTGCTTTCTGGAAGATTATCCAATATTAATTTTCTTACAAATGTATATTTTACTTTGTGTACCGGTTAAAGACTGTTAAAATTAAAGATTATTATGTGCACCTTGTTGAAATATGCAGCTTCCACATAGGGGACAGATTTGTCTCTCCTGGAAATTTTGTGGTTCGTGTCCTGTAGGCAGGAGGTTCTTCTCTGCACAAGAGGAAATTTTCTTAGAAAGTGGAATAATAGATTAGCTTCTGTTGCCTGAAAAAAATAGTGCAATTACATGCAACATATGAACACAATGTGAATTGTGAATATTCAAATTTTTCTTATGGCTTACTTAACTAGAAGTACACTTGATACTTATAAAAATAAGTGCTTAGCTGCTTAGTATAATGTGTATAGCTGAAGATGCACAGGAAAGACAATAGGCTTTCTTGTCTAAAGGGTTAGCAATTTATGATCAAGAGTCCTGATGGGCACATTCCTTGTTACATGAAGTTAATTGAATGTGTGGACATGAGAGAGAGAGCAAGAGAGGGAGGGCCATTTCTTTACATTTCTATTTATCTAACTTAATGTGAACTGGTTTAAGGAGAATGCATTTGTATAAATAGATTCCTCAAGACATCCCTAATTCAAATGGATGTACTACTCTGGTGGAAGATTCAAGATCATGCATGGCATTGATGAATTGAATCTGGGGATGAAGTTAAATTGGAATCTAATAATTGCCAACAACAAATGGCTTCAAAGTTTAACCTTAATTAAGTAGCACATCTGTTCTAAATTGGTCAGTCTATCAATAAATCTCAAGCCCCTCCCCCACCTTTTGATGAGAAGCCTAGGATTCTTCTCAACATCATCCTCTTACAGAGTACATAGAGTTGAGACTATTTGGTCTTTATCATTTGCAGGGAGAGGGTGATTTCTCATGCGACTGGGTGTAATCCTTGTGTCATCAAGATTGCCTAGCCTCTGGCCTCAGGTGCTCAGTTTGTATCCTTTGGTTGAGAAGTTCTCTACATCCAATCTTTGAGTTTGGGTGTCCAAATAAGCCTTGAACTTCACCAGATCAAAAGGAAAAGGTCATATTAATTTTTTTTAAAGAATGCATGTTGCATATACCATGGTTTTGTTACAATCAGCAAGCATTAAGTTTAACAATGTGTGATTAAGTTTAACAATGTGTGAATCCTTTATCAGCTTAAAAACTTGAAGGTCTGTATTACTGTCTGGATCATTTTGTCTCATAGTGGCATTTGATTTGCTTCCAAGAAAGTGTTTGAGAAAGTGAAATGGTAATTGCAATGGCTTCTGAAAATGTTTGAATTGAAGGGGTCGTAGCAAATTAGATTGCAAGCAAAGGATTTCCTATCCTTAAAAGGCAAATTATATTAGTCTCTTTGCAGGGTTCCTGCAGAATCAACCTTATCTATATTTGTCATGTTTTCTATCTGTTTAAATGTTCTTAACCATTTTTCTTTGCCAATAATTTTTGAATTCTCTTGTTAAGCGATGATTCCAAGGGTGTTTCCCTAGGCCTAACTAGGGCTGATGGGCCTAAGAAATCCAGTAATGATGAAAGTGATAAACACTTTTAAGTACCACCTGTCAATGAATGAGATCTTGGCATACATTAGCTTGTACGAAAAATTGGCATTTAATTGTTTGGGATTGGATTAAGGTACATCTATATGATATTCCCTGCCATTATGGTTGTACTTTGTGCTTCTTATTAAAGGTGCACCTATGTGACATGAATAAGGAGTAACAGGGTCTTGTTTTCATGTTCTTACTGTTAGGTTTATTCTCCATACTGATTTCAAGATGACAGAACCATCAAAAGTTCTTCATATTCGCAATGTTGGACCTGAAATATCTGAGGTAATGCTTTCTGCAAATGGTGATTATTCCTTTTTTTCTGACAATGTCTATATAGTAATTTCTTTGTACTAGTTTATATTTATGTTTGTTAAATCTGCAGGCCGACTTGTTTAGTCTGGTACAAAATCTTGGTACTGCAACCAAACTTGTGATATTGCGTGCTAAGAATCAGGTCAGAACTTGAAGAGAGAACTTTCTATTCTAACAAATCTTTATATTCTTTCTTTTGGTGAATTAACTACTTGTGTAACGCTCTTTAGGCAAACGGCATTGACAATTTGTGTTTGTGCTGTAGGCTCTCATGCAAATGCGTGATATTCCTTCTGCGGTCAGTGTTTTAGACCATTACTCAACAATTCAGCCTAGCATAAGGTACTGTGCATGCAATTTCCACTTCTGGTTGGCAAAATATCTTCTTATTTAGTCCGACCTAACATGGGTATTATTTGCAGAGGTAGGAATGTCTACATTCAGTTCTCATCTCATCAGGAGTTGACAACAACAGAGCATTCAGGGCAGGCACGACGTAGTGGAGACCAGGTATGCAGTAGTACTGGCCATTTCAAATTGAGGCCACTATGAGTTAAAAGTGGAATAGGTTTGGCTTTGCATAATCAAATATGTCTTTTGTGCGCTACCTTACTTAAATCTCTTTTCTCACGCATTCCTTTCTGCTTTTCTCTATGTATGTCTTCTTTCTCGTGTCTTTGCTATGCTGGATTGGTGATGGCCATTCTCAGGATTCACAGCCCAACCGAATCCTCTTAGTTACTATTCATCACCTGCTCTATCCCATCACAGTGGAAGTGCTGCATCAAGTTTTTTCCCCTCTTGGTCTTGTCGAGAAGATCGTCATATTTCAGAAGTCTGGTCAGCTTCTTCGAGTCTTCTAAACATCCAATTCTTATTTCTTTCTTTCCTTAGTGGTATAGTCTGAGAGTGTTGGCATTTTCTCTTTCTATTCTTTCTTTTACTCTTTAAGTACATATGGATCATGATACTTCGCCCTATGCTTCTGTAGCATAGAAATATCATGAACAGATTAGACACATGTTTTAGTGATCTCATCATACAATATGGTAATATATTGTAGAAATATCCTGTGAATCTGTGAGTGATTTCAATTTAGTAATGGTTGAGTTGATAACTTATTGTTTGTATCCAGGTCTGCAAGCTTTCATTCAGTATGCTTCAAGACAAAGTGCTGTTCAAGCTATGAAAAATCTGCAGGTATGCATTGCTAGGACATATGTACATTCAGTTTTCTGATCATCGAGGAACTGGTGTACATTTTTATAGTTAGTTTTCTTTAACATTGTTTGTTGAGGTTTGATTTAGATTGAGTGATCTTGGAATATTTCTGCAGAACCGTAATATCTATGATGGATGTTGCCAGCTAGAGATTCAGTTCTCAAAGTATGCCTCTGCTGGATATCAACTTTTACCTTTGTTTGAATCATTATCATTTTTAGATTGTCCTTTTGATGTTGTCTTACAATGTAACTTTATTTTTTCTTCCAGCCTTACGGAGTTACAAGTGAACTACAATAATGAAAGAACCAGGTAATTTTTTTGCATTGCACCAATCAAGCTTGAGTATTTTCCTTAAGCTTCATCGTATAATGCACAATCTTTGTTGTTATGTTAATCTATAATAACCTTTTAAGTTAAATAACTTTTGGCAGGGACTTCACAAACCCATCATTGCCTCCAGAGCAGAAAAATCGGATGCCAACCCAGGTGATACTTAATATATTTTTAATGTGAATGGAAAGTTAAAATGGTTCTACTGTAACTTAATTTGGTTTGTTCTGAATTGCATCTTTGTGTATTATAAAACAGTCTTTTGGTGATGCGGGAGGCATGTATGGCATTCAACCAGGTGGGTGTGGTACACAACCATTTGTTCAAGTTTGAATATTTCCCATTTGAAGAGTTTAGGGTCTAAATTACGTTTTCTAATGATGTGTTCTTTCTTGAGAAAATTTACAGTCTCGCTCCATCATATGGTGGGTGCTCCAGCTATGGGATTAAACTCTGTACAGGTTTGATAATCAGCTTGAGCTCCGATTGCATTCATTGAAAATTTATCCAAGTTGCTTTTCTATGCTTCACATTGAACAGATAATGAAATTTTCAAGGAAATTATATTCTTTGATTTCTGACTTATCTAATTCAACATATTCTAATACAAATTCTTCACTACCTTTTACCTGTCATAGATGCCTACTGCCAGTGGAGCTGCTATAATGGAAGCCTTTGGTGGTGTCTTACCCCGAGGAGTTACTGGTAACAATGATAGATGCACGATTCTAGTTGCCAACTTGAACCCAGAGGTCCTGTTTTCAGAGACCCTTTTCAATTGTGCTTTCTCCGCATTTCTACATTTGATTTTCTCTAATTGTTTTCCATCTGAAATGTTGAATGCACTTATTGAATTAAAGCAAGAGGACTTTTTGAAATGTTTTTAGATTGACGATGAACTGACTTAAGTTGACATTATGACTTATTTCAGAAAATAGATGAAGATAAACTTTTCAATTTGTTCTCCATTTATGGTAACATATTGCGCATTAAATTACTCCGAAACAAACCCGATCATGCACTGATTCAAATGGCAGACGGTTTTCAGGCAGAATTAGCTGTCAACTTTCTGAAGGTAGAATCTTTGGCTTCTCAAGTGCTTGGTAAAGTTCAATAGAACTGTTTTTATTACTAACAATGTTTACTGACAATGTGAACTGTCACCCAGGGAGCTTTGCTGTTTGGAAAACATTTGGAAGTAAACTTTTCTAAGCATGCACAGATACATCCATCTTCAGATTCAACTGATTACTCAGGTTCTAAGCTGAATCGTTTTAACCGCAATCTGGCAAAGAACTACCGGTATTGTTGTGCTCCAACAAAGATGATACATGTTTCTAGCCTACCTGCTGATGTGACAGAAGTTGAAGTTGTGTCTCATTTGGAAGAACATGGAAATATTATTAACAGCAGACTCTTTGAGGCTAATGGTAAGAAGCAGGCGCTGATACTTTTTGAAAATGAAGAACAAGCTACAGAAGCTCTTGTTTGCAAACATGCCAGTACCATTGATCACTCGACAATTAGATTATCATTTTCTCAACTTCAGTCCATTTCAGCATCTTGACTGGAAGTTTTGATATCTGGCTGTGAGATTGCTTTACTGATATCTATGTCGGTTGCGATTGAGCTGTACTGATGGATTTTTTCTGGGATTAATGTTTGTACTTTCTTGTTGGTGCTAGCTTCCAACTTAAAGATGAGTCAATGGATCACTTTTTATCAACAAATGCTTTGAGTAATTACTGTGATTATATTTGTCATTACTCTGGACGTCTATCAGATACCACAAAACAAAACTGGACAATTTAAGTGTTATTAGGAATCTTCTTTTCATTTAAGTCTGATCAAGGATTCCCCTGGTAGGGGGTGATGGGTGGATTGGGCTGTAAACTTGAGTATCCCAAAAATTTCCAAGACACCAGGTCTTTCCCTACCAGTAGTTCCCCCAAAGCATCAATTCAGTTGACAATATAAAGATGCTTTGCGATTCTGATGCCTTGTGCCACTGGACATCCAATTATAAATCTAGGGAGAGTTATGAAGCCTTTTTAAAATTCTAATTATGAAAAAGATTTATGGAATGCAATTTTTGAGTTATTGTCAATGTTTGCTGTTTTCACATCCTTTATGGTTGATCATGTACATTGAGTACAATTTCAAAAGGTATTGAATTCCCTAGAATGAAGACCTTATATTTTTTAGTTTTAATGTATGTTCTTTATCAAGCGCCAAATAAAAATGTCTTTGTTTTAAGGTATTATTTGTTCTTGTGAGGCTCTTCCCTCTGCTGGTCCTTTCTCCTGCCCAGGACCTTGATGGAAGATAGGTATAATATTAATGTCTTAAATTGTAGCATAAATTATCGCATTATAAGAAGTTTTCTAGTTTCTTTGAATCAGTCATACAGACAGTCTCTTATCCTGACATGACTTTATTTTGGGAGTAATTATATTTTGCACCTAGTGTTCTTTCCAAAGCTCATTTACATTTTCCATATGCTACCGTGACTAATTTATATTTGCTCCAATTCAATTGTAAACCTTCATGTTGGCTGATTTTATTGTCTTGTATAGTCTTTGGTGTGTGCTGCAACATAGAAGAAAAGGCTTTGTGCCATCTTTGTGAGTTGGATTTTTCTCGCCATTTTTAATATAAACTTTGCCAGTTTGTTGCATGAACACAAGTTGACAGAGCTTAAAATGTCAATGCTTTATGCACTGATATTTTTCTAGCTTTGATTACACGAATGGGATGCGTTTGTGTTGGACTGAGTTAACAAGTTAGGCAAGCCAATGATAAAAGAGAGGAGGTTAATGCATTTTATTGGTCTTAGTTCATTCTTTTTTGGGTTCGTCACTCACCTTAATTTTCTACCAGAGCCTCATTTCAATTGATCTCTATGTTTTATGTAGTACTTTCAATGCATGATTTTCACTGGAGTCATAAGATACCCAACATTAAATCTTGACGTATTTGTTTTTTTGGTGGGCACAGTATCCATATGGCCTTATGCATGGATGAATCCTTGCCATATATATCTGCTATATTTTATAGCATTTTAATCAGATTCACAATGTCAAGGAATGTTGTTTGTTCAAGACCTGAATTTTACTAAGGATTTATCAACCATACTAATGTCATTCTCTATTTCCTTTAATAGTAATATTTTGCTTTGTAATTTTCACGAGTTCTGTTTCAGATACATGCATTTAAATTTTTTACTGTCTGTTTCTTAAATTTGACATGCAAAAGGAGCCATTATACACTTTTGTTAAAATTCTTGTTTCTCTCCAGCTGTCCTCGGCAACCTAGTGCGAGCATTGATGGTAGCAAAACACACTAAGTTTTGGAATGGTGTTTTGTAAATCCGTTTGTGTCGTAAACCTTTCTTCTTTATGGTTTATTTTGGATCTTCAGCACTCGTTAAATATATAAACCATGTTTTTGGAGAAATGAATAATTTTGGAATGTCGGCATCATCTTAAAATTAAATTTCAGTCAGTACACAAACAGTGTTCCATGGTGATGCTTCCCTGGGATCAATTAGACATTAGGAACATGGACGGGCAGGGGCGACAATGGGATGGATGCCCCTTGCATGCCGCCACTTCTTTTTGAAGGTTTTTGGACATGGCTGGGATGTTCCTCTTTTTCTAGGAGTATGCAGGGGATGATTCCCTGACATCCTTCAAGGCATGTCAAAACATCTGTCCCCGGGTTGTAAAGGTGTTCCCTGCGGTCTGTCTTCAAAAAGATAACAAATATCAACAAAAAGTAACAGAATCACCCCGTTAAATGCCAGTGTACTTGGTATTCTCTAAATTATCCTGTAGATTGTTCATTGGTCAACTGTATCATTTACCTGAGATATCCGACGAAATTTTATAATTTTATGTTAACCAGGATTGTGCTTGTGTTGCTGTGTAGCTTGTGCACATCCATGTTGAAATAAAAGGCCTGTAGTGCTCAATTGTGCCAGTTGGCATTAGAAACTTATATTTATACACTTCCTAACGACTTGGGTAGAGGACCATTAGGCCAGTACCAGTAAGTGGGCAAATGTTATATTGGATGTTAAATAACATTGTGGCATTCTAGTATTCGATGGACATGGTGGACCAAAAAGCTTTTGATGCTCGATGTAAGTCGAAGAATTTGACATTTTGGATACCATCAAGCATGATTTTTTAAAGTTAGTCGAAGAATTTGACATATTGGATACCCTCTAGCACAGTTTTTTTAAGTTAGTTTGCTGGTACACTCTCTCGCCATCCAGAGGTGATGAGAAGTGTATATTTTGTGATGAATCAACGGCTTTGGATGTAAATACCAAGTCTAATTGATTCAGTTACGAGGGTATTTGTTGCAGATATAACGCCACTTAGTGTCTTTCATTGACAACTTATTTACAGTAAATTAGTGGTGTCCATTTATGAATTCAGATTGGGTGATTCAACGACTACTTAAAGGTCGAAGGAAATTTGAGTAGATGATCATTACACAATGTCTTGAAACAAAAAACTTCTCTTTAATTGATTGGGTACAGCAGTATATTTTCTTTATTCCTATTTCTTTATGTAAACGGATGTCCATTTATTTAATGTGGTCCTGGTATCATGGTTAATACTTGCAAAGTTTACTTAAAACTGAAATTAAATATCATTTTGTTTGTTTTATGGTTTGTGAAATTTTAACCAAAAATTGAATGGAAGTGACACAATTGTTGTCATGGTATTATAAAACTGGAAATTGCCTATTTTACAATTTTGACTTATTGTTTATATTTTGTCAAATACATAGTGGTTAATCTCATCAATTTGTCAAGAAATACTTTTTACTTAAAAATGTTTATACATGAAATTCATTTTCTTCCTGATCAGATCATCCAAACCCATAACATTTGAATGTTCAAATCATCCAAACAACTGTAAGATCTTGTTTTTTATCCATTCTATCATATAAAATCTATAGTAGGTTTAATCTTTCCAGTCCATAAAAAATAGTATGAAAGTTTTTGGATTCAATTGTGTTTGCTGTTTAAGATTGATGATTCAAATCACACTCAGTGATCCAACATCAGGAAAAGAAAACAATCTTTTGTAAGTTTCCTATGTTTTTCCAATGATTTGTTCAATTTTATTATTCAAATATTTTTCTTACTTTGAAAATAGAAATAATTTTTTTGTTGATTTTTTATTTTATTTCTTCAATCTGTTTCTCGTGAATATTCTCTTTGATATCTTCTTGCATTATTTCTTGTAAGCTCAGTAAGCATTATGTAGCAATTCTTAGCTAGACAAATTCTTAAGTGATTCCAATTGTTGTTGTTTTTTTTCTTAGATTTTTAAGGCCAGGTTGCATTTCTCTGCGCATATAGATCTAATTCCAGTTTTGCAAGCACCATAAGGTGAGACATAATTTTGAAGGCTATAGCACAAGGACACAACTACAATTGTCATGTCCCCATTGCAATCACAAAGCTGTTTGTTGTTTTGGAAGTTTATTGGTCTATTTTTTCTGAACATTTTGATCAACTTGACTTTTAGTATTAGGATGTTATTACAACTTTGTCAGTTTATATATTAGAGGATTTGTTTTTTTTGTTTTTTGTTTTTTGTTTTTTTGTTTTTGCACATGTTTGCATGACTTTATCCTTACTTCTATTTTATTGAACTCCAAATTAGGCGCACTTACACCTTCTCTCTTCATGCAAAGATTTTTCTTACTCAATTTCATTTTTGAAGGCACGTTTAATTTTAGTGAAACAAAGCTATACCATTAATTCGATTAATTTTAACTTATAATTCTACTTTTCTCATCTTAAAATAAAATAATGTGGTGCTTAGTTTACTTAATAAACATATTAGAATAGAAATACAAGACACTCTTTTCTTCTAATGAGGTGGAAGTCTTGGAGGATTTCTTCTAGCCTGTTAATGCTCTTTGAAGATAATGGTAGACCTTTGAAGTTTTTAAGGTAGAAGATATATGTTTTCTTGGATTTGAATGATAAAGAATATTGATTATATTATTGAAGAGTTAACAAGCATAGTTCAAGAATATCAAGGTTGAAGGTTGATCTTAAGATTTTAAATAAAGAAATGTGATAGTTAATAGGGAATTGTAAGATTTGATTGGTTTTTGTTTGGATATTCATATGGTTGTGAAATACCTTGGTTTCCATAATCATGGGATGTTAGAGTTGACAAGTGTCTTCATATCATCGTATCATTTGGAAGTGCAATTTTGGAATATCTAACTAAAAGGGAATAAATTATTCACATTGTTAAGTTTCCTTCTTTGTCGAGATATGGTAAATCAAGCATGTAAGTTGAAAATGGTAGAGGTGCGTTGGGTGGTGACTAGATCGGGTGGTGTTGGTGGTAATCTTGCAATTGGACTTGGTGGTTTGGGGGTTTCATGGGTTTTGTAGTCCTCTTCTTTTATTTTCTTTTCACTTTGTGTTTTGTCTTCCCATATTATTGGGCATTTTGACATTCTAATCTACCATTTTATTTTTGTACCATTTTCTTTAATAAGTATAGTTGTCAAATCTTTATGTTCTAATTACGTGTTTGATATGACAGTTTTATTCTTGTAATCAATTTTTTGAAACTTTATAAGTGAAGAAAACCCTCCCTTTTTTTCAAAGAACATTAAAGAAACCAAAAATGTGAATCCTATTGCAATAACTCTTTAGTGTAAGATGTCGTAAATGAAAAATGTAGACTATTTGTAATGCATTACCCAAAGCAATCATGGAGGTTAAAAAGGATTAACAAACATAGGCTTCTAAAACTTAAATGCATAGATAGTAATGAAAATTAATTGTGGGTATTAGAAAAACAATGAAAATGCTACGAAACAAAGAAAGTAAAGTTATTGGTAATTTTAAGTATAGGTTAATGTCAAAAAGAGGTCTTTGAAATTTAATAATATTTTTAGCTAGAATGTCATGGGTATGCAAGATTTCTTAGATAAATTTAAATGCAAAGCAAAATTGTTGGAGGTAGTCTTTATTTTTCTTGAAAAATATCACATTTTAAATTTTAATTTTTTTTAATATTTGAAAATAAAGCTGTTAGACACCATGTTCATTATTGAATAATTTTGTAAAATAAAAAATAAAATTCACAACTTTTAATTATAAGAATTTTATATTAATATAAATATTTAAAAAAAATCTACATTTTAATAGATTTTAAATATAATGCTTGATTAGTTGTAAATAAGTATGTTTGTTTGTTCCATCTCTTCTTTCTTTTTTTTAATAATTTTTTTTTTCTTTTTACAATTTTTTAATAAAAAGATCTTTCCTTTAAAATTAAATAGGCCTAAATTTTTTACAATAATTACTTTTACAACTTAAATATCTTCATAAAAATTTATTTGACTTTAAGAATTTTAAAAATAAAAATGAAGCAATCTTTTAAAGATATAAAGATTTATATAGACTCTAAACATTTTTAAGTAGGTATTGTTCAAAATAATTAGGGGATTTTTATTTATTTTAGGTTTTATTTATTCACTTATTTTTAATAATTATAAAAAATAAAGCTGTTAGACACCATGTTCATTATTGAATAATTTTGTAAAATAAAAAATAAAATTCACAACTTTTAATTATAAGAATTTTATATTAATATAAATATTTTAAAAAAACTATCTATATTTTAATAGATTTTAAATGTAATGCTTGATTAGTTGTAAATAAGTATGTTTGTTTGTTCCACCTCTTCTTTCTTTTTTTTAATAATTTTTTTTTCTTTTTACAATTTTTTAATAAAAAGATCTTTTCTTTAAAATTAAATAGACCTAAATTTTTTACAATAATTACTTTTACAACTTAAATATCTTCATAAAAAATTTGACTTTAAGAATTTTAAAAATAAAAATGAAGCAATCTTTTAAAGATATAAAGATTTATATAGACTCTAAACATTTTTAAGTAGGTATTGTTCAAAATAATTAGGGGATTTTTATTTTATTTTAGGTTTTATTTATTCACTTATTTTTAATAATTATAAAAAATAAAGCTGTTAGACACCATGTTCATTATTGAATAATTTTGTAAAATAAAAAATAAAATTCACAACTTTTAATTATAAGAATTTTATATTAATATAAATATTTTAAAAAAACTATCTATATTTTAATAGATTTTAAATGTAATGCTTGATTAGTTGTAAATAAGTATGTTTGTTTGTTCCATCTCTTCTTTCTTTTTTTTTTAATAATTTTTTTTTTCTTTTTACAATTTTTTAATAAAAAGATCTTTCCTTTAAAATTAAATAGACCTAAATTTTTTACAATAATTACTTTTACAACTTAAATATCTTCATAAAAATTTATTTGACTTTAAGAATTTTAAAAATAAAAATGAAGCAAATCTTTTAAAGATATAAAGATTTATATAGACTCTAAACATTTTTAAGTAGGTATTGTTCAAAATAATTAGGGGATTTTTATTTTATTTTAGGTTTTATTTATTCACTTATTTTTAATAGTTATTAATTGATCATATTTTTATAATAATTAAAATCTAGATGCAATTTTTTAAGAAGTAAAAAAAATAAAGTGATTTTTTATTTAAATAATGGTTATATTATTTGAATTCACAAAGTTTTAATTTTTTTTTTTAAATTTTAACTTAATTATTATATTATAATTTTTCTTTATTTTAATTTAAATCTTTAAATAAGATATAAACACAATACACCAAGTTTAAACTAATAATCAAAATATATTAACCTAAATCATTTTATATCTTCATAAAAAACCATCTTTGAGAAGTCTATATATATAAGAATTTCATGTCACTCATAGACTTTGTTTAGAATTACATGTAAATCCCTTTCCTATGTAATTGACTTGAATATCTTGATTGTTTTAAGTGAATGTGCAGGATTTCTTTGTTGCCCATGGACCTTTTCTAAAGGTTTACTATACTTAGTAAGTATTGTTTAAAAAAATGTGGTCATTTTTGGGTTTAGGGTTCTACTTATGTTTATCTATTTAAAATAATTATTAATTTGTCACATTTTTATGATAATTAAAATTTAAAGGTATTTTTTAAGAAAATGCAAAAAGAAGTGAAGACAAATGATTTTTTATTAAAGAGTGGTATTATTTGAACTTATAAAGTTTCAAAATTTAAACTATACTTCTCATTTCTTTTTTTTGATACGTAAGAGTTTTATATTATATTAATTTAAAGATAAAAACATACACTCGTTTGTTAAGTAGGATTCCATCGCCCAATCAAAGCCCAAAAACTACCAAACTACCCTCGACCAACACAAAGAATATGATCATATCAAGATTTTTACAAAAATGGTATTACTACTGCCAAAAACCAAAAAACTCCACACTCGAACAACCCCACCAAACCATAACATATTCTTGACTAAAATTAGACACCAACCAATTCCATAGGAACCCATTAAGTTTAACAAAGGACTCAAAATCCTTAACCCATTCGAGGCCTCCGGCCGCCATTAACCCTAGCATCTTCTTTAGGTATTCCACCGCCATAGCCATGATCATTCAGTGACGCATGAGTGTCGCCCCACTTAGGTCCATGAGGAAAGGATAGAATTTAACGACATCATCCATATTTCACAAGAGCTCTAATTTTGCTAGACGCGGGATCCTAGTGCCAAAAATCACCGCCTTCAAAACCTCCTCCATGCCACCTACCAGATCCTTTCTAAACATCCGCACCAATAGCTCCTTCACCTTCGTCTTAGGAACTCGGCTATCAAGCAGAGAAGCCAAAAACCGTGAGGAAATATGCTCATTGTCCCTCCCATACTCCTTCCATTCAAGGTGGCCACTCCCCAAAATCATTTTTACCACTACGACAGTGAGAGGATCAGTATTGAGCAGGATTCGCTTCAACCTCTGGTCCGTTATCTCATGAAATGCAGCCTGCCTCAATGTTGCCAGCAAAGAAATTGTGGTGTTTGCTCCAAACCACGCCAAACCCTCCATTGAAACTACTATTACAAACTTTGAGCGCCCGACCATTGCCATCCTCAGATGACTCCAGAAGCCGAGTGAAGGTTTCCAACCAACTCTCCACCATTAACTAAGCATCAACATTGAAAAACTTACTATGCAACACAACCGTCGCCTCCACTCATTAATAAAGTTCGCGAGTTCCTAGCAATTCCAACTTCACACGAACGAGACATAATTTCTAGGCATGGCAAGTTGTCCTTGCACTAGCGATTTCGTCTTGTGTCCCCGACTCTATATGTGAGGCTATCCTTAGAAAATGAGCTTTAAACTATCGACCATCATTACAAGTACTCACCATAAATGAGGTGACCGACCTCTTACACCAACATCCACCTCATTGCTAGTCGCTCCACATGGATGCCACCTCTCAGACTGTCGAAAGCCCTCTGCCAGCTTGGAGGGCCACCCACCCAACCGCCCACTAGCTTTACACCATAGTTATTCCTATCACTTTTTTGTTAGGGCCGACCACACCCATGTTAGATAGTAGATTAGCCTCAACATTCCCTTCCCTCAAAATATGATTGATCATTACTTGTTCAAAATATTCCATCCAACCTAGAGCAACCTTTAGCTTCTCACCTAGCTTCCAATTCAAAATTTGTTTTGTCCTCAAGGTGTTGATGACTAAAGTGGAATCCCCTTCAATTACTACCTTGCTCACTTTCAATTCTTTGCATAAATTTAGGCCCAAAAATAAAGCTTGAAATTCAGCTGCATTATTTGTCCCCTAAGGGAGAGCTGCCACTACTGACCCTAAAATGGCCCCATTAATATCCCTCACAATGCATCCCACACTAGAAGGACTAGGATTACCCTGTGAAGCTCCATCAAAATTTAGTTTCACCCAACCTAAATCAGGAGGAAACTAGGCCACCTTGCTACGCTCTTCTGCAGTTGCCGCGCCCCCCAAGCCCATAAAAGTGGGAGCCTTGATACCAAACCAATTCATCATCATCAAAGAATCCCAAAACAAGAAATTATGCCCTTTAGAGTTCATCTCTTCCAACCTTGCATTAAAAGATTCTACTATGCAAGCCTCGATTTTACTTTGCAGTCAAGGAATTGACATTTCCTTATCTTGAGAAATCCTCTTGTTCTGCTCCTTCCATACTTCCCATAAGAAAATCGAAGGACTCATCAACCATAGATCTCCAAACAAAGATTGCTTCAAGGGAGATGGCCAAGAATTCAACAATGCTATCAATTTATTGGGGAAGGCAGTTTTCCACTACAGTTTAGAGCACAACCACTCCCAAACAACATGCGAAAACTGACAGTTTAAAAGTAAATGATCCACTATTTCCTCAACACTCTTACACAAAGGACACCTAGAAGGACCATAGAATCCTAGCTTTACAAATCTATCCCCAGTCAACACCCTACTCTGAGCCACTGCCGAGGTGAATATGCCAGCCTTGGGAAGACAAGCCTTATTCCAACATAATTGAGATGAAAGGCTTGATTCAAAAACACTTGAAGAAGCAAGAATAGCATAGCCAATCTTTGCAAAATATTCCCCCTTGGCCGACGCATTCCACCAAATTCTATCCCTGCCCTGTCTCCCCCAAATACATTTCCCCTTCAAGACCTTCTCAAAAGCTTCTACATCTTGATCTTCTAGACCCAACTGTCTAGGAGATTTCCAATAGTAGCAACCATCCTTAAGACCAGAAGGGTCTTTAAAGTAATCCCTTAGCTTATCTCCCCAAACCTGTTTAGTTTCTTCCTTTACCTGAGCAAGTGAAGGATCCTTTGCAAGGATAGGGAATCCTTCCCATGAATTCTCCCAAAAAAGTGCCTCTCTACCATCTTTAACCTCCCATGTTAAATAACCCAGAATGAGATCTCTAGCATTTTTGATGAAGTTCCAGATGCGAGAACCACTTGGCAGAGATCTAGCCTTCAAAAAACAATTTTCTTCATTATCCAAATATTTGGCTCTTACGATTTTAACCCACTTTAGCTTTGGATGAGAATGAATAGACCAGGCCAAATTTTCCCCAAAAGCCTTATTTTGCGAAAGCAAATTTTTTAACCCCACGCTATCTTCTTCCCTTCTTTCACAAACTTTTTGCCACTTAATTAGTGGAAAATTCTTTTGATCCCCACTCCCATTCCAAAATAAATACTTCATTGATCTGTTTAAGGATTTGCTCGCACCCACCGACATTGGCAGACAAGAAATCATATATATGGGCAAAGCAACAATGACAAACTTTAACATTGTCAATCTTCCAGCCCAAGAAAGCCAGCGGCTGTTCCATGAACAAAGTTTTTCTTTTACCTTTTCTAATAGAGAATTCTGAGTACCTCCATGTTGAGTTCCTTTAGTTGATGGTAGTCCCTAATATTTGTATGGAATTTGACCCTTTCTGAAACCTAGACACCTCAAAATCTGAACTTCCAACACACTGCTTGTGTTAAAGAAAAAGGCTTTTGACTTGACCAAAATTAACTCTTGACTTGAGGCCAAGGTGTACTTATCCAAAATATCCTTTAGCCTCTGAGCTTCTTTAAGTGAGGAAACCTCGAACAACATAGTGTCGTCTACGAATTGTTGATGGGTGATAGAAGGAAAACTACTTGTGACCTAAAGGCCCTCCACCCAACCATTACATCTTGCCTTATCTATCCATCAACCTAGAGTTTCCGCCATAATTATAAACAAGAAGGGGGAGAGTGGATCTCCCTACCTTAAACCCATCGAAGTAGAGAAAAAACCTTCAGGCGAACCATTCAATAAAACTGAGTATCACAGACTAGCCACCTAACCAAATAGCCAATCAAGCCAATCTTTTTGAAACCCAAAAGCCTCTAAAACTTTAAACAAAAAATGCCAATTCACCTTGTCATAAGATTTCTTTATATCCAATTTTAGAAACATTGTTGGTTTCTTTGTCTTTTGTACTAAATGGATGACTTCTTGAGCAATAATTACCCCATCAAGAATTGACCTCCCAGGCACAAACCCGGTTTGCTCTTTAGAGAGATAAAAGGAAAGATTTTCTTGAGACGGTTGGCTACAACCTTAGCAAGAATCTTGTATAATGTGTTGCAAAGGGAGATGGGACAAAATTCATCGCAGGATTCCAACTTCTCTTTCTTTGGAATGAGTGCAATAAAAGAGTTATTTACCTCCCTTAGGATTTTCCTTGAGCTTCTTGAGTCCTCAATCTCCTCTGTAATTTTTGATCCCACAAAATCCCAACACTTCTGGACAAAGAATGTTGGAAAGCCATCTGGCCTGGGATCCTTCTCCAGGTGTAAACCAAAAGCAACTGCTTTAATTTCCTCTTCTGAGAATTTAGCATTTAGAGCCTCCATTTGTGGACTAGAAACCAGAGCTGGAATGTTCCCTAATATTGCATTATGAGTTCCTAGATTGGAACCTTCCCAATCATTTAGAAGATTACTAAAATACTCAACTGTCGAATCTTTGCTTTCTTAAGGGTCTTCCAATAAGCGACCATCAACAACTTTAATACTTGCAATCCTATTTATTTCCCGTCAAACCTTTGTTGAATCGTGAAAATATTTGGTATTCCTATCTCCCACCTTGAGCAAAATATCCCTCAAATTTTGCATCCAAAATAATTCCTCCTTAGCCATAGCCACAAGATCATTCAATTTCATAGTTAGAGTCTTCTCTTGTTCAAATCTTTCATTATCCATCCCTTGGCTAATAACAGCCTCAACTAGAGCTTCCAATTCAGCCTCAATTCTCCTCAAAGATATTTTTAAAATGGTCCTTATTCCACTGCCTTATTTGCTGCTTGACATGTTTCAATTTTGCAACTATATTGAACATCTTGGTTCCACTCAGATTACAATCTGACACCATTGTTTAATCAAACCCATAATATTTTGATCCTTGAACTACATCAATTCTAACTTGAACACACAAAAAATTGGTCCCTTTTCGCCTTCAATTACCAGTTGAACTGGAATGTGATTAGAACCCACCCCCGCACTGATTCTATTATGCATGGTGAAAGGGAAGGCTCCCAAATTCCCTTTAAAGAAAAATCTATTAAGCTTTTCCACTATGCTACAAAAGTCTTTCCTTTTGTTAGTCCACGTGTATCTTCCATTCATAGTTTGCAGCTCTACCAACAAATTCCTCTCCACAAAGTGTTGAAAATCTATTTGGGATTGAAGAACTCTGCTCACCCCCCCTTTTTTATTTGTAGGCCTTAAGATGGCATTGAAATATTCCCCCAAGAAACAAAAATATAGCCCTGGGAAACTGAGGATTTGATCCAACTCTTGCCACATTTTCCTTTTTTACAAACATGAAGATGGACCATAAACATTAACGAGCAAAAAATGAAGATGTGAGATTAAACTCCTTACCCAACAAGCCAGCTAGTTTCGATTAGACTCGACTTCTTCCACTAATACTGTTTGGGGCTACCAAATAGTTAAGAAACCACTTGAAGCCCCATTAGCTCCAACTCCTAGCCATTTCCAATACTTCAACCTTTTGTCGAACTTGACCAAATCTCGATCCCCAAGTTTTGTTTCTTGAAGAACTAATTCCACTTGACAAGCTTCAATATGGTGCCTAATTAGGCTCCATTTGTTAGGGGCGTTGAGACCCCTAACATTCCACGTAAGGAGCCTCATTGCTATTTGGGAAGAGTTTCGATCTTCCCTACTTTCATCATGGAGTCAATTTTCTATTAACCATTTGCTTCACCATCCCATTTACGTTTTTCTTGATTTGAAATTCTTCCTTGCTTCTTATTCTCCCCACAGTCTAGAGTAGTTTTAAACAAGTCCTTTTGGAAAATACCCAACTTAGTCTGAGCTGATTCCAAACTTAGGGTTGGTTTCCTTTTCTTCCTCAATTGGGAGAAATTTCCTTTTGTGTAATTCGTCACATCTTTAGTCTCATGAACGCAATGTGTGTCTTCCGGCATATCCTTGACTTCTAAATCCTAGGAGCTATTCTTAACCGCTTCAGCTAGTTCTACCAGTTCTTTGTTGACCTCAATCAAAGAGTTTAACTCCACATTTTGGCAATCTTCCCCCAAAATTTCTAGAACCTCTGAAATCCTATGATCCAAAGCCATGTTCTAATCAATGTCCTATTCCGACACATCTTCTTGCATTGGTTCTTTTGCATGGAGAATTGTTTCCTGAGCTAGGGGCTTTGGCAGGGGAATTGAAAAATCTTGACCACTACTGTGTTTTGACAAAAGAGGGATTTTGATCACCACTGGCCCTGCACTGGCCCTGCCCCTCTAGCAACCTTTGTTTCCTTTGGCTTGGACAAAGATTGAGCTTCATCCTACTTCTTGATGTGTGAGAATGAAACCCCCACCTCCCTAGCTTTACCAGCTTTTTGAAGCGGGGATCTACAAACCAAGGGATGCATCAAAGAATGACCGTTGAAAGAGTCTATCCTGAGCTTCTGAACCCATCTCCCATAATCAGATATTAATTCAATTTCTTCCCAGATATGGCGCACCAGATTATTTTCTACACATAACCTCACATAGGTAGAAGCCTCCTTTGCATCTTTCTGCTCTTTTGCGTAGACAAAGGTTCCTAGTCAGTTCCCAATCTCTTCTAGAATACTTGGCTCCCAATATTCCAATGGGAGATTAGAGAGTCTATACTAGTCTTGCATTGTCTCCATTTCATGACTTGAAGGATTAAAACCCACTACCCACTGGTGGAGATAGAGGCCACAACCATCGAGAACCCAAACCCCATCAACAATATCATCCCTCAAATTTCTAATTGAACACAACTAAAAAAAACCAATTTTGAAGGGTTTTAAATTGAAGATCTGAGCCCCAATGCTCCTTCCACCATTTAACCAAATAATCCAAATTTAGAGATACACCATACCATTTTGCAATCAACCCTAAATTTTCCAGCCACAACACCTCCGCTTGAAGCTTAACTGAGCTGACCACCAAAGAAGCTTGACCACCCGGGATCATTCTTCCACCCATTGGGGTTGTTGCTTGAGTTTTCCCATACTTGAAATCTTCTCTCACCTCCTCCCATTCCATATGTGGCTTCTTTCGTTGCCAAACAATCTTGGTGTTGTTTAGTTTACGATTAGGGTTTCGACCCCAACCTTCTTGGTCGTTTGACCTTTCAAAACCGCCATTACCTTTATGACCTCTAACTTGTTGTCGAGGCCTTCTAAACTGTTTGGTCCTATACACACCTCTCCCATTACGACCCCTGAATCTGGGAACTCCCTGTTGCTACCCATGAAAACCAAAAGCTCTGCCCTCCTCACCAGGGAACAAACGATTGTTTGTGCATAGTCTTTCCCATCTATCTGAATGCCAAATATCTTCAATATTCACCTATCTATGCTCTCTCTTTCCATCCAACCCACGCTCTGTCCTTCGCCCTCCTACTGATTGTTGCAGACCTTCGAAACTATGTGCCATTCTTTTTTAACTATACTTCTTATTTTAATTTAAAGATTAAATCATAATTTCTTTATTTCAATTTATAAATATTTAATTGTTTTAAGAGAAGATTGTAAACAATAGCTATTGTAATGGTAAAATTTGTATATATAGACAATTCTTATGTTTTTGGCCCATTTTGATGGAATGACTTATACAATTACATATGAAAGTGACACAATTTTGAGATAAGTTTGACTTACAACCTCATATTCTTTCCCTATTCATTTCACATTCATTTGTACCTATTTTCATGTGTTTGACCTTATCCCATCCTTGTTTATGCACATGCCCCCACATTTGTCTTGTTTACACATCATTGATTAGCATTTGACCCTTGCCTTGAAGCTGACTATCCTAGGTCAATCTTGAGTTTGGGTTGACCCCAAAACTAATTAAAAGATAAAATTGATTCTAAAGTACTTGCCCCTTTTATTAATTCTTGTGAACCATTTTGACACACATTTTTATGATTTGTTGTTATGTCTTGATATTTAAAGACATTCAATGTACCATTAATTCATTAAACTATTGATCAACAAATCATAAGTGCTTACAAGTGGAAAAGCACTAGACCACCTTTGTTTCTAACGAACATAAAATCTTAGTCTACATCATAATCATATTATGCTATCCACAAGTCTTTGTGGGATGTATTCAACCATTTTCTCAAAGTCATAAAATTAGTTCAATAGGGTGGTTGACCTAGGAGAACTTGACCTTGCTAATCCAATGATCTCCTTAAGGTGTTTATAAACAAGACCTTGGCTAAATCAACCATAGAAGAAGGTAAAGGTGAAGAGATAACTGTTATAAATTTTTGATAATTTTTTCTTTTAGGCTATGCATCATCCTTATGATGCTTAAGTTCATTTACAAGGGACCCATATTTAGCCCATAGATTTTTTTTTGATAGAGGAATCAACACTAGTTGAGACCCCATTAGCAAGACCCTAATAACACAACCCTTGTAACCTTCATGCACATGATTTTCCCTTACTCATGCAATGATTGAAGTGAGGAGTCAAACTTGTGACCATTAACTGTGCCTTTCAACAACTTAACCATTTGGTCTATGCCCTCTAGGTAAAATTCCACATTATATGTCTCTATGAGGATTTAAACTTAGGTCTCCATAATGAGAACACAATAATTTAACCAATTAAGCTCAATGTCATGGACAACTCATAGAGGTCTTTGAGACTACACAAACTTGAAATATTCATCTAACTGTAAGTAGTGAATTTTGTACTTGGAGGCTATATTTTGTTCACCATCAAAATTTATTCTCCATTGTTTTCAATAGGTAAATTTATTTTGAAGGGACCAAAAATCTTGTACATTAGATAGAACAAATCAAAGCATACATAACAATCCTATAAGGGAGGAAAACACAACTCCAACTAAGCTACCAAATGATAATCAATACATATACAACCAAGTTGCTAAGATCTAAAGAGTACCTAGGGATACAAAGTAAATAATGCCAAACCCTACACTATTCAATCTTACACACTTCACTCTGGGGTTCAATTGGGAAATAGATTTGGGAAGATCTTTATTTTTCCTTAAAATAATTGCCAAAAAAATGTTATCACTTAAGTCCTTAGACCTAAGAGAACAGAGGGGGATTCCCTCTTATGGAGCCCATCCATGGATGAAACACAATCAAAGGAGTGTCTAATTGGTGTTGCTAATCGTTGATCAACCATATTAGGAGTAGGTGGATGTTGCATCAAAGCCAAGGGTAAAATAGGAGTTGAGGAAATGAGGCATTGAGAAGCTTGATTAGACAATGGGTGAGACTCATCAAAATGAGTTGAAAGAGTGGGAATCACTAGAGCTATGTCATTTGCATTAGAAACCCCCTTGAAAACCTAACTCACCATAGGGGGAACAAGAAGAGAGGACCCAAAATATTAAGAAGATTCATCATCCTAAGAGGAGCTAACAACTTGAGAGATGAAAGAATTAATCTAGTTAATTGATCTTTGTGAGCATTCCTCCATCATTTAGTCACCCTCTTACGTCGAGAGAGTGGATAATCAAAAGTTAGGTGATTGATGGAAAAATATTGTCTACATCTAAGTGAAGATACTTATGGTAAAATGGTTGAGTCCATGGCCTATCCCCCACCATCAAAATAATATTCCCATGAAGAGCCTTGGAGATATATATGTCCACCATAATACAAACAAATGTAGAGTGACCCATCTAGGAAGTAGTAAAGTCAACCTTCATGAAACAACCAATAACATTGCTAATGGCCTTATAGCAAGAACATTCCTAAAAAGGGAGAGGAAAATTCAGAAGTTGAACCCAAACTAATCTATCATTGAAAGATTTAGAGAGGGGGTTGAAGGAGATAAACCAAGACTTGATAAAAAAAAGTGCTCTCCCCACATCCACAACCACTTTCTTTTAAAGAGATAAAATTTTCTATGAAGAAGCCCATAAATAGTGCAATCTTACCATCAGTGAAAGATTTCTATGATTCTAGAACCCAATTATGAAGGTCGAGAAGACCAAGCCCCATTGGAGAAAAGAGTCTTTATTTTCAATCATATCCTATCTATAAACCACCATAGGGGACGATTGTGAATAGGGTAAAGGTTGTATTTTATCTTGCAACAAAGAGTGGGTAGGAACCCTAAGCTAGCTATAGTTGTGTAGGATCATTGGCAACACAAAACTGAATCACTAGGTAGCACACCACCAACACCATCATGTGAAAATTCTATTGCAGTTATTGATTATTAATCTCCTATCTAAATAGATTATTTGACTGCTAAAAATTAATTCACAACAAATATTGAAAAATAACACAACTACAAATTCACAAATAAAATCACAGGAATAGAGAAGAAAAAATACAAAATAATGAACACAATATTTTTGGACAAATTGTCCCTCGAAAAACCCCGAAGGGAAAACCAGTACTGCAAATGAGGAATTTTATTAAACTTTAGCAAATTAAGAGATACATAAACTACTTGCCTCTTACAGGAAGAGCTCTGACAATATTCTTCTCTGGAAATTCTTCCCTCAATTTCTCCTGCTGAAATTCCACTACTGCTGTCCCTAACGCTATCATTGTGCCCTTGCTATCACTGCAAGACTATTTTCTCTCACTACAAATTTATTTGCTATCACTATAGATGTTTCTCAAGTGTGTGTTCTTCAAATTCCCATTGATCCCCTTTTATACTAGTCTCATTGAAAAACCAATGACCATGATTTAATCTCAACCAATGGCTAAGATTAATTAGAATCTAACAAACCCTAACTAACTGGATTCTAGAAGTATCTAGAGGAATCAATCAATTAATTAAATAATTATTTGGACAACTCCCTCCTTTTTAGAAGTCTCCAAAAAAATTAATTAATTAATTAAATATTTATTGGGAATGGAGACACCTGTCTAAGCTACAAAAATTAACACTCCCTCTTAGCGAGGAAGATGCTCTGCATGACACCCAACCTATCTTTGAAGAAGATGAATTTTTCCTTCCCCAATGCCTTTGTCAAAATGTCTGCTACCTGCTGATATGTAGGTATATATTGTAGCCAAACAATCCCCCACTGTACACAATCCTTGATGAAATGATACTTGATATCTATATGCTTAGACCTATCATGAAAAACCAGATTCTTAGAAATTTTTTTGCAACTTTGATTGTCATAGTGTATCACCGTAGTCTCAACCCTCTAACCAAACAAGGCCACCAACAACTTCCAAATCCATATCGCCTCACACATGTATTGCCATGCTAGCTGCTATGTATTCTGCCTCTGTAGAACTCAAAGCCACAAACTTCTGTTTCTTGTTGTACCAAGAGACAACTCCTGATCCCAAGCTAAAGCAACACCCTGAAGTGATTTTCTTGTCTAATATACTGCTTTCTGAATCTATGTCAGTATAGCCTATCAACCTAATACCATCACCTCAAGTATATTTGATCCCATACTCGATTGTACCACACAAATACCGCAACACATGCTTTGCTGGTATCCAATGCACTCTCTTCGGCTCAACCATGAACTAACTAAGAGAGTTTACTACAAAGAATATATCTAGCCTGGTGTTGACCAAATACACGAGAGATCCAATCAACTGTCTGTATAAGGTGGGGTCTACATCCTTCTCACTGGATGAGTCTACCTTCTTCCAATTTGTGATCATAGGAGTAGACATGGATTTCCAATCCTCCATCTCGAATGAACCGGACCAATTTTTTCCGATTTTTGCCAAATTACTCAACAATGCAGAAGGCACCCGTTAGGGTTAGATAAATCAAACCAGCAGTTACAATATAACTCATTGCCAAGAATGCGCACTCAATCTCAACAAGAGAGAGGCTGTCATATGGCAAGAGGATCGTCAGTACAATAAATCAGAACTGCAACTGAAAATAACTCAACACCAAGTATGTGCTACCCAAACCGGAATGGAATGAGGCGACCATATGGTGGAGATTTAAAGAAATACTAATGCAACTTCGAAATAAACTCAACACCCAGAATGTGCTTTCAAACCCGGAGTGGGAATGGAGCTACCATAGGGCGGAGATGTATGATATTACAATGCAAATCAAAGTAAATAGGCGGCAAGCCAGCCTCTTCCACTTATTCAGTGGGCAATTACAAACATGATAAGCAAAACTGAGAGAATTGCTGACAGTACTACTGTTCAGCTTACAATGAGAAGTAGAATGCCTGCAAGATCAAGGATTTAAGCTCCACAAGTTGCTGCAATAGTAAAGATGTCATCCACTAGGTCAATAATGAATTCCTAACACCCGTCCTTCGCTAATATGCAATTTTCTCAAGTCTGATCTGACAGACCAGCAACATGAATTACAGAACCAGCAATACATAAACTCAATGAAAAGCTCACAACTCACTCATTTCTCACTCAAATTACATGAAAACTGATGCAAAATACTCTTAAAATGATGGCGCCTAGTTTAGTTATGAGAAAGGACAGCTAAAAGTGGCTATTAATTAATGGCACGGATCCCAAAGCACTCCAGAAAGGGCGCCCTACAAGGAATGACGAATTTGCTTTATAAAATCATAAACTTCGTATTAAAATCTGCAAATATTCATGAAGGGTCTCTTCCAACAGAGAAAACCAATGAGACAATACCCAGAACAACTCTTTTTGTATTTTTTGATTTATGAGTGAAACTATAGATTCAACCCTGTTATCAACAACTCCAAAAAATGACATAAAATGCAATAAACTGAACTACATAAGGAAACCCAAACTACAAATGCAAACCACACTACAAAATGTCACTCAAACAAGCAAACCTCTCCACTAGGTGCTATCTCTCAAGCACGAAGTCGAGCCAAGGCTAGGAGGCATTCATTCCTCGAAGCAATCCTGTTACCATTTCGGCAGCATAACAATATAGAAGTCATAAGATGTCCAAATGAAGACCCAAAGCTCCCTTTTATAATTTTGAGAGGACCCTCCGGAAGCTTCTAGAAAGAAACCCTAATTTTCAATTTTGTAACTATCTTCTTTTCCCTCCAATTTGGGCGCCCCCTTTCATGAAGTTAATATTTCTTTATTTTAAAATCTTTTCCTTCATAAAAAGGCGTCCTTTTCTCCAAGTAATATTTTTTGACTTTAGAAATATAAAATATTTCCTTCATGAGACAATACCCCTCAAGGTCCCCTTCTTTAAAACAACTTAAAGTCATAATACTAGGACAAGGGGTTATTTTATAAAATAAAACATTATTGTCTTTAAAATACTTATTCCTCCAAAATGAACACCTTACGCCAAAATTCAGAATTACCCAATGAACTTGAAGAGAAAGTTGGTGAGCTGGTCTTGTTGGACCATTGCCAAAAATAGAATTTACTAAAAATAGTAAATTCGAAAGTCGCCTTCAGGATCAATGCATGACACCTTTGAAGCTTTTGAAAACCCAGAGAACCGCAACTCCAAAATCCCAAACTCGAGATGTAGCCGTCATAACTTACTAAAAAGTAGTTTGGAAAGGTTGTCTCGACTCGTACCTTTAAAAGCTCTAAAAACCAAAGAATCCAAGAAAAATCCAAACAACCAAACTCCAACAAGCAAAACCCTGAATCATCAAGAGAACCCATCAAACAGCCAAAACCCTAATTCTCGCCACTGACCAGCCGACAGCACACCGGAATAGGCTACCAATCACTGAAAAGTGAAGTGCTAAAATGGGGACATTACAATCTTGAACCTCCTCAAGATTTTGATGCAGTATTTCCCTTGTCCAAGTAAAATATCTCCATTTGTTTGCCATACCTCCATGCTTAGAAAGTAGTGCATAAGCCCTAAATATTTCATCTCGAACTCTGCTGCAAGGTCCCTCTTGCACTCCTCTATGAGTCCCAATGAACCTATGTTAAACAAGTCATCCACATATAGAACAAGAATGAGAACCTCACCCCCAACCACAAAGTAGTAGAGGTTAGCATCTGCTTCACTCTTCACAAATCCCATTCCTTGCAAGCATCTATCAATGCACTCATACCACGCCCTAGGAGCCTGCTTGAGTCCGTACAAAGCTCTCTTCAATCTACACATGTGGGTTTCACTGCTGTGTGTTGCAAAGCCCTCTGGTTGTTCTATGTATACCTCCTCTTTCAATTCACCATTAAGAATTGCCATCTTGACATCCATTTGATGGATCTACCATCCCGTCTGTGTTGCAAGTGAGATCATGGCTCATATAGAAGTATACCTAGCCATTGGAGGAAATGTATCCTCATAGTCTATTCCCTCCTTTTGAGAGAACCCCTTGGTCATGAACTGAACCTTGTATTTCTTGATGCTACCATTTGCACCATGCTTGATCTTATAGATCTAGCGTGATCCAACCATTTCCCTATATTTCGATCTAGGCACAACCTCCCATACATTGTTTTGCACTATTGAGGTATATTCCTCAACCATTGTATCTTGCCACACTTGCTGCTGTGCATCCTCTTGATAGTTGGAAGGATCGCTATCTACCAACTGACTAAATAATGCCATATAGTCATTATACTTGGCTGGTTGTCTCCGTTGTCTTCTGCTCATCCTAGGAGATCCCACAAACTCTTGAGTATCCCTATGTGTTTGTTGGTTCCCACTACCAACTGTAGAGGATGAAGTATCAACTTCCATGTCTTCCTGATGTATCTATTGGATCTGCTGCATCTGTTGCTCCATACTCTATGAACTCTCAACACTTGAGCTTGTGCCTAACTATAATCCTCTTGGCCCCTGGAATAAATATCCGATATACCTTTGAGGTTTCACTATACCTCACAAAGTACCCTCTCTCCTTAGTCTGATCTAACTTGGAACGTGTAGGCCCTGGAATGTGACAATATGCCAAACTCCCAAATATCCTAAAGTGGCTAACGTCTATCTTCTCCCTTGAGAAAACCTCCTTTGGTGTCATCTTTCCCAATACCTTATGTGGAACCCTATTCTATGTGTATACTGCCATACTGCATGCCTCTACCCATAAGTAACATGGCATATCCTAGTCATACATCATAACACTTGCTACCTTCGATATAGACCGACTCTTCCTCTTAGCAACCCCATTCTGCTGTGGGTTGTAAGGAACAATCCACTCTCTCTTGATTCCTTCCCTGGTACAAAATTGCTGGAACTCTTTCCCTTTGTACTTGCCTCCATTGTCTGACCGAAATACCTTTATCTTCCTGCTTGTAAAATTCTCCACAAGAGCTTTGAACTCTTGGAAGCGATTGAAAACATCATCCTTGGTCTTCAAGAAGTATATCTAGGTCTTCCTAGAGAAATCATCAATAAAATTAACAAAGTACTTGTATCCTCTGAGAGACTTCGTTGATATTGGTCCACATATATCTAAATGTACTAGATCAAGAACACCCTTGGATCTAGTGTTACTCCTTGGAAAAGTTGCTTTCACAAACTTCCCCAATACACATCCCTTACATACATCATCATGCTTTGTGCTCACCTCTGGAACACCTGTCATTGTCTCATGAAGAAATTTAAGTGCTCTATGATGTATATGGCCCATTCTCCTATGCCATAGCTCTCCTTGATTTCTAGAATTACTGTTGCTCATCAGTGCCTTATGAGTATCAAACTACAACCTGTAAAGCCGGTCACTCCTAACTCTAATAGCTACGGGTGATTTCCAATCCTTATGCTTGATTAACATATTCCCCCTCTAAAGAGTACATTGTTTCCTTTATCTTGAAGGACGGATATGAAAATTAGATTCATACCCAAGCCTAGCACATGCAACACATCATGAATGGGAATCAACTTGCAATTCTCCCTCTGAAATAGAATAGTCCCTTTCCCAACTAGATTGAGTTTGGACATGTTCCCCATAGAAATTTGGATTCTGATGTCCTCCTCCTTATAACTAGAGAAGTACTATTTAACTCCTGTCATATGAAATGACACCCCATTGTCTATATACCAAACACCTTGTGAGGTTGAGCTAACCATACAAGTTGTGAGTACAAACTCATCCTCCATTCTACCAGAGAGCTCATCTATACTTGCTGAGGCTGTCGTCTGCTTCTTGCCTTTCTTTTCATTCTTCTTCCTTTGTGGGAAATTGTTGACATAGTGGCCAAACTTGTGACACCCATAGCACTTGATCTTAGACAAGTCCTTCTTCTCACTTTGTGGATTTGATCCTTTGCTAGACCCCTTCTTCGCTTTCCCTTTTCCTGCTAGGACAACATTTTCCTGTTCTGCCTCACTTTTCTAACTCTTACTGCTAGTTCCACTGACAAGACTTAGTCGAAGCTCCTCCTGAGTGAAGTCACTCCATAGTTGATCCCAACTTGGTAAGGTGTCTCGTCCATTGATAACTTGAACAAAGACATCCCACTACTTAGTAAACCCATTTATGGCTATTCGTACTAGCTCGCATCATCTAGTTTATCTCCAATAGTTGCCAACTCATCCTTGACAAGTCTGAGTCTGGTGAGGTAACTTGTAACATCTTCTCCCTTGTTCATCTGAGTATTCCTCAACTTTTCTCTGAGAATCAACTTTCGGTTAGTGGTAGCATTCTGGTACAAATTTAGAATGACATCCCACATCTTCTTCATTGTATCTAACTCTGTAATATGTGGAAAAATATGGTCCTTGACACCATCAAGAATCAACCTCCTCACCTTGGAATCTTCCTTCTTATATGCTAAGAGCTACTTTGGATCTATAGGTACAACTACAACACTGGTCACATATTCTTTGATACCATTCTCTTCCAACAATAAAGAAATTTTTGCTTTCCAGACACCAAAATTTGAGGCCTCATCCAATCTGTCCTGATCTCTTAAACTTGTCGAGGCCATCTCAAAAGATAAAATAATAATAATAATAAAAATAATTCTAAAGAGGTAGAACTGGGTTTTATAAACCCTCAATTTACCTTCCTGCACTTGCGCTAAGCCTATTTTGCCCTCAAATTAGCTTTGATACCATGTGAAAATTCTATTGCAGTTATTGATTATTAATCTCGTATCTAAATAGATTATTTGATTGCCAAAAATTAATTCACAACAAGTATTGAAAAATAACACAACTACAACTTCACAAATAAAATCACAGGAATAGAGAAGAAAAGATGCAAAATAATGAACACAATATTTTTAGACAAATTGTCCTTGGAAAAACCCCTAAGGGAAAACCAGTACTGCAGATGAGGAATTTTATTAAACTTCAGAAAATTAAGAGATACATAAATTGCTTGCCTCTTACAGGCAGAGCTCTGGAAATATTCTTCTCTGGAAATTCTTCCCTCAATTTCTCTTGCTGAAATTCCACTATTGTTGTCTCCAACGCTATCATTGTGCCCTTGCTATCACTACAAGACTATTTGCTCTCATTGTAAATTTATTTGCTATCACTGTAAATTTTTCTTAAGTGTGTGTTCTCCAAATTCACATTGATCCCCTTTTATACTATTCTCATTGAAAAATAAATGGCCATGATTTAATCTCAATCGATGGCTAAGATTAATTAGAATCTAACAAACCCTAACTAACTGGATTCTAGAAGTCTCTAGAGGAATCAATTAATTAATTAAATAATTATTTGGAGAACTTACTCCTTTCTAGAAGTCTCCAAAAAAATTAATTAATTAATTAAATATTTCTTGGGAATGGAGACACCTGTCCAAGCTACAAAAATTAACACACCATTCCCAAGAGAAGCCCTATTCACTGGAGTAGGAATGCTAGTAGCAACACAGAGGTAGACCGAATAAGATCCTATGCTAGGCAACTCAAGATGAGGGTGACAGAAGATATGTCATAAGAGGCAGAAGTAAAGCGAAATCCTTGTTAACATTGGGAAACACATCTCCAAATCTATACAAATATCATTTTTTGCAATAGCAACTACCTCAAACTCAAAGGGGGTTATAAAGTAGATGTAGCCAACTTACGAAAGCCCACCAGATGACTAGGCTAATCACAGTGGTTCAAAGGGAAAAAACATGGGCCTGAGCTATTAGATTCAGGCCAAAAAGTCATTGGGTTGTAGGAAACCAGATCCCCGACCAAGGGGGATGCAACCACTCCATCGATGAAGACACCAACAACCACACCAACCCTAGATGGAGCAGGGAGTGAAAAAAATAGCTCTCAGGAACATCGAGGAGGGGTTTCTATTGTAGGTGGGAACACCATTCAAACCTCATGAGGTAAATTAATTTTGCAAGTGATACAAAATAATGTATATCAGATAGGAACAATTCAAAGCATACACAACAATTTTAGAAGGTAGGAAATCATATCTGTAGCTAAGCTATCAAACGAGAATCAAAACAACTACAACCAAGTTGTAAAGTTCAAAAGAGTATCTAAGGATTTAGCCTAAACAATGCCAAAATCCACCTTATTCAGTCTCAAACCCAAACTCTCATGTGCATTTTGGAGATAGATTTGGGAAGACCCTTCTTCCACCTTTGTACCACTATCAGAAAATGTTACATCAATTGTTCTATGGATATTATTCTTCATTGTTTTTCTCAAAGCTAAGAGCACATTTCACTCGACTTAATTATCTCATTTATTTTTAGTTAAATAAACAATTTCCTAACTAATTAAATCTAGTTCAATTGTAGGCTTATTATTTGCTTTGTTTTAATTAACCTAGATTTTTGTAAAAGAGATTTTATTCCCTTACATTTTGGTGAACTCATATGCTTTTACACCCCCTAGTGTTTTACCTTAGGGTTTATCCTTCTTTACAACTAGAGTTTCAAATTCATGTTTCTAATTTCTCTATCATATTTTTAGATCTTATTAGGGTTATATTTCCTTCTTATTAGTACTTCATAGCTATAGGTTTGAGCTTTATTGTGTGACCTTGATTTTTCCTACCCTACCCATGCTTGGTGTTGCCTCTAAGCTTCTTTTTTTTTGATATAAGAAACCTGGTTTTAAAAGGACTAGGAAATTGAAAAAAGGAAAGAAGGGAAAAGTCCCAATTACAAGTATATAAAAGAGCATAAAATACAACGACTAAAATTTCCACACAGAGCATCATGCCTGACCAAAATAGCAACCAAGGAACAAGAGACTAAACAACTCACCAAACTAATTGGGAGCCATATCAGACCTATCACCAGAGACCAACAAAGAATCCTCAAATGAAATTCCCTCAATCCATTCTTTAGAAGAGAAATCAATCTTCATTCTCAAAAAGGCTCCTTCATTCATTGCCCGATCAACAAATTTGTTCCTGGTCCTTCCAATATGAGTGATCTTTACCCCTTCTAATTCACCAAGTAAGATTTTAGCTGCATCTATGATCACTTCAAGTCTCCAATTGGGAGTTTCTCCCCCTTCCATAGCCCCAATGACAAGCTTGGAATTTCCTTCAATATAAAGTTTGCTTCACCCTTTCTCTTTGGCTATCATTAATCCCCACAACATGGCACTGGATTCAACTAGATTGTTAGTGTCAGTACCAAAGTCCAAAGCATAGAGAAAAATTGATTTTCCCAAAGCATCTCTAAAGACCCCTCCATCATTGGCTTTGCCTAGATTCCCTTTTTCTACCCCATCAAAGTTCAACTTAAACCACCTCAGTTCCGACATCCCCCACTCAAGCTTCTTGCATTGTCCAAGGACATGGACATGCGTGAACACAAACCATCTAAATATGGGCCAAGTGTTAGCCCATCCACTCTCATCTTCCTCCAATGCCCAATAATATTTCCCATGGATATCCCCCAACTCTCTAATAATTCCAACCACCCTATCCCAAATCCTATCAACATTTCACTCATCTTTGAAAATTCGATGGTTTCTTTCAATCCAAATAGTTCACACTATAATTGTAGGAGGCACATCCCAAATCAATTGTAGACCTAGGCTCACAATTTTGGGTACCCAAGAGTCAAATAGGTTGACCACATCCTTTGAGATCACCCACTTAGATCCCCACTTAGCCCAAAAGCGACACCATATTTGCTAAGCCACCTCACAGTGAACAAAAAAACAATTGTTGCTCTCCTAAATCTTGCACATGACACAACGTGATGCAGGAGCATCCAGGGTGTAAGAGCAATCTTGCATCACCAAAAAGATTTAAATTTTGATGTGACTTGGTTTGGAATAATGTTTTATGTCATATTTTGTTTTTCTTTGTTCAAAAATCAGAATTTAATAATTGGGAAAATTTTGGTTGCAAAGGCTGAATTGGAAAACATGCTGGAAATGCAAATTTTGATGTTTAATTAGAAAAAATCAATTTGGGTGTGGGAATTTATTGGGGGTTATTAAGTGTTTCAGATTATTTAATTTTCATTATTAGTTTCAGGCATGTGTGGGATGCCAATGATATGCATGCTAGGCAATTTTTGAAGATGGGCTCTAAATTGTGAAGGCAGTGAATTAATGTACCGACTAGTAGAGACCTTTCATCCTGGAAGAAGTTCAAACATACATTGGAGAGTTACACATTTGTAATTTTATGAAAATTAATTGATTTCTAGGTTGGGTGTTGAAAGGAGAGAGTTTCAAAGTTGTCAGGAAATAGTGGTTACAGAGAAGGATTTTTGACAATGTTGCTTGGAATCTTAATTTTCCAAAATTTGGAGTTGCTAGAGTGGGGTGTAGCTTCTCTTGGAGGATGATTGCAAACATTGTGGTTGCTGGTTTGGGAGGTGTGTTGCAACAACACATGGATTTTTAAATCCATGGTTGAAGAACAACAAAGTTGGTGATTGAAGAGTGTAGGTTTGAGAGTCAAGTTCGCAATGTAGGAAGGTGTTTTGAAGGAGAAGAACCTATAGTTTGTTGTGGATGTTTTTTTTTGTCACATAGCAGACTTATATCTATTTTGGTAATAATTTTATTCAGCATTTATGGCTGCACAAAATTTTGTAATTAGATTTTATTAAAATTGTGAAACCTTGTTGCAAGTTTAATAGAGAAGACTAAATCTGTTGTTGCAAATATTTCCATCTTGTTTGCTGTTATTGGTGTTGAATGAATTTGTATGAGGGTAGTGTGAAATTATCTTAAATCAATGGTATCAGAGTGGGAGTTCCGAGTGTGTAGGTAGAAGCGCCAATGTGAGGAAATTTGCACTAGGACCTTGGGTTGGATGAAATGTGTATGAGAGAATGTTGCTTGTCCTCCAACATGGATTGAAGTTGGGTAGAAGTTGCACATAGTTCCTTCACTAATAGTGGGTAGAGGAAGTGAGAGGTGTGTCTTCCAAATATCTTTGTTGGGTAGAGGATAGATGTGTATGTGAGTCTTGTTGTAGGTATATGTGTTGCAGGTATATGTGCAAGTTGCAAAAGTAAGTTTGAAGATGTTGAAGGTTGAGAGTCTGTGGAAAGTGTTTGAAGAAATGCCAAAGAAGAAAGTCAAAAAGTTTTTCATAGTGTGTATGCAAGTGAACAGGAAGGAGCAAATCTTGTAGAAGAATGCTTTGAGGAAGGAATAGAGAAAGAGAGTGAGAAAGAAGGGAAAAGTGTAGTAGAGGTTGAGAGGCAAAAATAAGGTGTAACAATTGAAGAGAAAAATGATGTTGTAGTAGTAGATGAATGTCCTTTGGAGGACTTAAAAGCATTACAAATAAAATTGTAGCTAAGAGTGAAGGTGAAGAAGATATGGCAAAAAAAAGTGGTGAGGAAAAGGTTATAGAGAAAGAGGTAATGCATAATATTTTTCATTTTTATGATGAAGATGAAATTGGATTTTGTGTAGATGAAAAGATTGCAGTAGATAGTGAGAAGATAGATGTTGCAGTGATACTAGATGAACATGTGAAAATAGAGGTAATGACTTATGTTTTTGAATTTTATGAAGATGAAAGTAGAGATGATTTGCATGTTGAGATGAAAGAGGTAGTGAGTGTAGAAAGAGAAAAAGAGATGGTACAAATAGATTTTGTTAGTATTGATTTGTATGTAGGGAAAGATTTGAATGATGTTGTAGATTGGTGTGTGGATAGTGCATATTTGCTTGTAGCTTCTATAGAGGATGTTGTAGGTGAAATTTGGTGGAGGTGGTTAGTTAGTGGCGGGTCAAATCCCACGAGAGTAGAGAGGAGAAAATATGGTATTAGGAGGAGGGTACATGGTGGATACAAGTCCATGAGAGGATAAAAGAATGGAGTGCAGGGTTGTTGGAGGATGGTGAATGTTTTGATGAGATAC
>VDFB02000015.1:110641858-110656095 GCA_007258455.2 Sequoia sempervirens
TTACCTATGGAATTTCCAATTCCAATCAAGGGCAACTCGAAGGACCTAGACCAACTAACGAGGATTTTAAAGACCTCCTATAGTTTGGGTTGTCTAAGACCTGGGAGGGTGATCCCTTAATGCGTTTACAACCTCTGCACCATTATCATAAACATCATTAACAACAACAGATAATCTCATTTAATAGCTCAACATAATAGCATAATACTTAATAGAATTGGCTGTTCATCAGTAATATCAACTATTTGGAGCATGAGATAACTACAACACATTCCACAGTGTAAAATAGTAATTGATTTTCAATTTGTAGCAAGTGCTAGGTAAAGACAAACAAAATACTGAACCATAGAAATTAGTACAACTTACATGAGTGCCATATATCCATTGAGGGAGTCAAATTCATAAACATCTAAGGGTTTATGACAGATTTAACACATAACATATAAGATCCTTGAGAAAATTGCTTTACAATTTCATCAACATGTATTCTAAAACCCAATAATACTTATCAAATCCTTATACAGAACATATCCACCTACAATCCCATTCAAGCATTCTAATTAATTCCTTGAATTAAAGCCAAAACATAAATCATACACACTACAAGAGTGAGATGAATGAGACAACCCTTGATTATCTTATTCAAAATTTAGATATGCATGTACAATGGAGAGACATGAGTAATCATTTCAATTCAAATTCCACTACTATCATAAAACATCAAATTCCCATGAATTCAAAATCTAGTACAAAATGACTCAAAACCTAAATTGCATTTTCCTTAAAACCATCAAAATTTACAGTTTTCTTTGCAACTCTACCTAGACTCGAGCAAAAAATATCTAACTTTCCAACCCGTAGTTATGGCCTTGGAATCCTACTTATAGAAAATGAAGGAGCAAACAAGCATCGGGCCAGAAAGTACCTCTCATTTCACATGCTTTTCTTCACAAAACTCTTGAGGACAACAACTATACCTTCTTTATTTCTCATCCTACGCCCTAATCATTCATCTTACAATTACAACAGTATCCATGGGGCCTCTTACATGAGCTATAGTAATCACAAAAAGTGTACGCGTGCCTATATATCATGTTTGGACTACAAAACCCTCAAAAATAGGGTAACTAGGCTATATGCAAAGAAATGAAGCTTTCTAACTCAAATCAATGCCTTAAGCCCTCAAATCAGATTAAAATCAAAGCTAACACATATCTTCATGACCTAGAATTGATTTCACATCAAAATATGGCTGCATGTGACCGTACAATGCTGCATAACAGGAAAAATATAGAAATTTTGAAGAAAAACATAGATTTTTGAATGTTAAGAGCTTGAATTTTAAATCCTCAACCATCAACAACCATTACAATGATCACTTTATGTCTTTTAAAGGCCTTTACACGTCAACCATTGAAAAACCACCTCTACAACTGACTTTTTAATCATTTATGATCACATGAAACATAAAACACACTAATTTCAAGTTTGTTAACTTCACTATTGAAATGTTTTAATTTTTTGACCTTTCAAACATGAAAAAGTGCATCATTAAATTAATTATGTAATGACATAAAAATTAAAAACATCATGAATTAATTATGTAACCGCATAAGTCAAATATAATTCTATCAAGAAATTAATATCAAATAGATAATATAATCGCATAACTCATACATTTCAATGTCATTGATCTTCTTCTTCATCCAACTCTTTGAAGTATCATTCGATCCAGATTCGACATTGTAAGGATTGGTCATATCATCATCATCATCATCGATATCAGTTTTGATAATGTCATCATCCACACGGATATCATCTTTATGAACATTAACTCCTACATCATTATGATTTAGTTCTTCCTCTTCGACATCTTCGTCAGGGACATCATCAACTAACTATTGATCCTGATCATCATCTACATCATCTTCTAGTTCTTTGGTATCTTCTTCTTCCACCACATTATACTTTAATGACCTTCCTCTTGGATCATGTCTAACAACAAATGACCAACCCGATTTACTTGGAACTTCTGAGTAAAATACCTGCTCACATTGGCTTGGAAGAACATAGGGCTCATTTCTAGCTCGCTTGATCAACCTTGTATTAACCATGGTAAATCCATTATCATGTTCAATAAAATTTCTCTTATGATCATTTTAATTCAATCGTAGCCTATACCATAGGACAACGAACAAAATTAATCTGAAGGACTTAAAGTCACACTCAAGTATATCATCCAAAATCCCATAGTATCAATTTTCTGAGACTGCTGGATGTTTGTCACTTCTAGATGAAACATTAGTCACCTGAAAGACTGCAGTTATACCAGAATCACAAGTTTTGTATATATCATCCAATATTTTGATTCAAAATTTATGACCATTGCACCACATAGCCTTGTGGTGTTTCACCTGCAATATGTCAAACATGTAAAAAATATTGCAATATTGTCAGTTGATAAACATATTTATTCTTGGCCGAATGTATGCAAAGAAAATAATCTCAACATATATACACATCAATATAATTGAAAATAATTAAATAATATGGGTGATTAATATATTTATACGTACCTATTTATCTCTTAAACCATATGCTAAATCAATTTCCCTTTGTGTAACATTTGAATCTCCATTACGATGAGCTTCTTTAACCAATGAAGCCACACCTTCCCATGTAAATGCATAGCCAGATTGTTGACATCGTTCAATCCATACTGTCATCCAATCAATATTGTTTGTGACGTACAAATGTTGTGCATCCCACTTTCGACCGACTGTATCAAAAAAAAATGAAATTCACAAACGACATATAATTAGTTAAATACCATAGTATACGACCTTAATTTATAATTCATGTATATTAAAGATTAAAAATTAAATAAGTACAATATACATAAAAACCATATGTAAAATGTATTCCAATTAATCTCCATGACCATCTTATAATTACCTCTCACTTTCCTCAATCTACCTTTCCCCATTAGGTACTCCCCTTCGAATTTGTTAATGAAGTTGGGATCCCAAATGCGATCTATATGGATCTTTGCTACAAACTTCAGAAGATATTCACTAATGTACACCATGGTCTGGTATACCATATATCCCTCCACCATAGAACCCTCAGGATGTGCTCTTTGTCTAGCCAAAGTCTTCAAAAATTTCAAGTGCCTCTCAACTGTCCACATTGACCTTGTGTGTACAGGTCCACATAATTCAATCTCCTCAACTTGGTGTATGAGGTAGTGTTCTTGTGAATTGAAAAATGTCGAAGGTAGAAAATTTTGCATTTCACACATTAGATGAGGAATTTCTCTCTTCCAATAATTTATATGTTCTTTATGGATTTCTTTAGATGACAACCATCTACATGTGATTCAAGGCAAAAATATATTAATGATATTTAACAAAAATATATAGTATATTGCATAACAAGTAAAACAAATGACAATTATAAGATGTATACAACGAATTGAACAAATATCGCTACTTACCTCATGTATTTTCGAAGATCATATATAATTTGTTTGACATTGTTGTCAAAGTTGTCTAGGAGAGATAGAGGTAGAACGTACTACAAAAATTATAAAATGATCTTTTCATTATTTTTCCAAAAGTTATAAACATAATACACTAAAAAATACATGCATTATACAACTGTATATAATATACCAGAATAATTACCTTAATGAAGGTATGCCAATGATGCGTTTTCATCCCTGACCCAAATTCACCTTTCTTTGTTATTATATTGTTTATGTTCGTAGCAAATCCTGTGGGAAATCAAATTTTTCGTATGACTTCTTTTATAGCATTGCTTTGCTGCTCTGTTAATAACCAAGGAAGGACACTTATATTAATTTGGTCTCCATCGCTATTTAATTGAATGACATTTTTCATTGTATGATTGGATTCCCGAATGTCACTACAAATTTTGAATTTTTTTTCTGTCATGCCTTCCATCCAATATTTTTCATAACATTTTTGTTATATTCTTTCCGATATGCATTGTATCAAACAAATGCACAATTTGTAGCTGCTCATAGTAGGGCAGCCTACTAAATTGTCTGGGATAAATTTTCAGTCCCTATGGAAGCCGACCATTAATGCCTTGATGACCTTCATGAAGCATAATTTAACAATGACACTCATTATCAATTACAATATGAGTAAAAATAACACAATATAAAAATATAAATTTAAAACATATCATATATGATAGATAAAAAATTTGATCTGATGTATAACCTTGACGATTAATTCTATTATATTCCAACTTCCATAGGCGAGGTGTTATTCTTCGTGGTTTTGATGTAGTCTCTTCTTTCCCATTGAAAAGATGTTTTTCAATAGTTTGATACTTATGATTTCTATGGAGGAAGTGCCTATACTCATCAAACACATGCTTTCCTAAATTTGTTGAACGACGAGATTTCATCTTTGGACCACAAATTGGATATGCAAATTTTCCTTTTGTTTGAAGATCTGCAAGATCATATATAATTGGATTAAATATGTCAATTTTTATAATTATATATGATGGATAGATTATTTTAAAAACATGCATGATATCTACTTCATAAAGTTAAATATTGTTAAAGTGCAGTTGAGCGTTATAACATACCACAAAAATGTGTTAGCCCTGGGGCATCATGAATTGTCCATACGAGCATTACATGGAATTGAAATTGTCTTTGTCCTATTGGTCTAGAGATGTCATACATAGTGATGCCATTCCATAACTTTAGTAACTCGTTGATAAGAGGTTCAATATATATATTCATATCTTTAACTTGGTACTTACCTTGTTGAATGAACATAAACATCACATAAATATTATAACCATTTTATTGCAATATATATATAAATTAATGTACATGACTATTGAATGAAAAAAATATAAGTCATTATGCAACAAATAAGACAAATGAGATGCTAATACATTAAAGAAAATTGATGTAAACAAATACCTAAAACAATCATTGACAACATTATGTGCTCCCTCTTTATTGATATCAATGGAGGAATCTTATTATTGATAACAAAAATAGGCTACACTGAGTAAATAGATCTCAGCACTCCAAATGGATTGACACCGTCCACTCCCAATGAAAGCCTGAGATTACAAGGTTCTTCTTTAAAGTGTGGCCATTTTTCCTCCATGTCCCTAAATGTAGAACCATCTGCAGGAATTCAAAGAATGTCATCTCCACTTCTATTCCATGCATGGTAATCCATAAATTGCGCTAAGCTTTCGCACCTAAATAATCGTTGGATATGTGGAATAATGTGAATATAACGAAGAACCTTTCAAGACACCTTTGTTTTAGTTGATCTGTTTGATATCTACTGATATGACATTCCGAGCATTCTGTTGCAAATTCCTGTTGTTTATGATATATAATATGATCATTAGGACATGTATCTATTGCTTGATACTCCATTATGATATCCTTCATAATGCCAAATAAATCTTGGTATGACCGAGGTAAAATATTTGATGGTGGTAACAAAAATTCACCAATCAATCTACAACAAAAAATAATTTGTTAATATAAAGAATATTAATGGTACATATTTCATCCTTTATTTACTAGTGATGAACTAACAACAATTAAAATAGATGAAAAAAGATGACATATATGATATACCTTAACATCCGTGAAATTGCTATGTTTGATAAACCATTCATAACCTTCAAGTTCAACAACAACAATACAACCGAGAGAAGAGTTGTTTGAGAGCCTTCATAAAGGGGCTCATATGCCTTCTCAAGTATAGGTAAATCATGAACATCACCAAAGTCATCTCGATCATCATGATTAGCTCTACCACTAAATGTGTCATGGATCAAAGTATTTGTACCATCATCTTAATCTATGTTTTCTAGCACATGATCATCTTCTTCCATAAGATCATTAACTTCATCTTCGATATTCACAGCTCCATGTTCGTTTGCTTGAAAAACCACATTCTCTGAGCCATGATAATCCATATCATCTGCCCTAGGGTGCCCCACCTTTATAATAATGATATACACAAATAAACCATGATCATGATCAAGTGATTATATATATATATATATATATAATGTTAAAATGATATAAAAATTTACAAATTCAATCAATATAAACACATATAATGAACTTACCAATAGACGATAATCATGCCCCCCTTCAACATGACCATGTTGCCTACAATGTTTCTCAGCTGTGGTGATTAAAATTTGTCTTGTCTTTAAGCCTTTGAAATTATTGCAAGGACAATAACATTTCTCATCACCATTTTCTTTTCAATCTAGCCCACAATCTATCAAGTGTCTCTTCATTTTGTTCTGGACTAATATTATCTGACATAATTTTTCTTTACCAAGCTTGACTATTTAAATCTTGAAAAAATATCAAACTCATACTCCAATAATTTTTATTCATAGATAGGTAACAAAATCTAATAATTCTGATATTTTACACCAATAAAATTTGGCATGCAACCACCCCTGCAAAAGAGAAGATAGTCTGAAGTTAATGACCCCAACAAACACTTTAAAATGCTAATTCCAAAACTTATTAAATTCTGATTTTACTATGATTTCCAACCGTTAGACTCCTAAAATCAGAATATTGAACTTGATCGAAAACTTCCTACAATGATGGAGGTAGCAAGCTAGTAAGAGAAAGTGACCCATTCCTAAGGAGCAACAAATTGGAATCATCATTACTAATGCCAATACAGATTTATCCTTTTAGTTAAACATGCAATGTGTCACTTCTTATGACAAGCTTATCCCTAGGGCCCTTAACGTTGAGAGAGCCCTAATCGCACAAGGAAGCACACACTAGTAGAATTTGGAAAATAAATGACTAGGTGACTAAAAAGTTTAGTCACAACAACTAAAAATGACTAAATTCTGCTTATTTTTTTCAACTCAACTATAAATGAGTAAATAAATTACTAGTTTGGTTGTTTATTAAAAATTATTTAGTCACACAAATAAAAATGACTAAATAGTTAGTCATTTATTTAGTCACAATCTATTTGAATAAATTATTTAAGGAATCAAGAATATAGCCTGCCAAAATAATCTAAAAGTTTAATAAACATACAATAAATTTTTTGTCAAAATCTTATTTTCAGGCATAGCCCACCAGAATGGAGTTTTCATTTTAATAAACATACTCTAAAACCTTTGTCAAAATATTATTTGCAAGCATAGACCGCCAAAATGGAGAAGTGTTTCAGTAAAGAATGATAGAGAATAGTGAGGAGATGTGCGTGAAAGGAGGCATAGGATTCATTGCTGCTTATCTCATTCCTGCTTTGCTCAACAAATCTTACATTGTTCCCGCTACTATTTGTAATCTAGGTATTTACTTGACATATATTTGCATAATCTCAAATTCCTTCAAAAGATTTTGAAGTATCAATGTATCCTATATAGGGTTTAGAATGATTTATTTTAATTTAAAAAATAAATAAATGATGTATTTCCCTGTAATTAGATAATGTGGAGATCTCCTAAATCTGCCCCAACACACTATCCTCTTTGGAATTGTATTCAATACTCCAACTACTAGGGTTTTGCATGTGACATCTTTAATAGCTTCATGATGTGGCTTTTAAATAGATATTAGTCTTTTCTTTAATCCTTTTCATGGTAACCCTTGAGTTCCATAATCCACCTTCAATCTCTTCTAAGAATGTTGTCTTAAGCTAGACTTCATAGTATGCATATAAAGCAAGTCCTTCATACCTGCCATTGTTCCAAACCACCACTCACTGCCTTGCTTAAAATGTTGCCTCCATAAGCACAATAACATGTTTTAAAATCATGGTTGCCTGATTGACCATTAAGTCACCACTTTCATCAAGATACAATGAGATTTTTGTCTTCAAACTCAAGGCATTATGCAAGATAACATTGTGAATTGTTTGTTGTGTATGATTTTATTTTCTGCACATTTACTGCTTTTCTAACTTCCTTTAAGACTGGGTATTGCACCCTCAACTGCAATCTCAAACAGCTCACTCACTATCACTTGAAGATTCCTTTCATGAGCATCCTTCTATAAAATCAAACTATGCCCTATAGACTGCCTACTTACTATAGGGACTCATTGTTTCATGGTATTGTAGTTCTTAAGATCCTTCAACTTTATTGACACTACTTCACAGTCCACAAGGTATTATTCACTATTTCTCCCATCTTTGGTGAGTCTCAAAACATTGCTCAAACATGCAATCCACTACCTCCATTATACATTAATGGCTAAGAAGAAACATTGAACCTATGATTACCACTATTACTTCATTTGACAATATTCCCTGATTGCATTTTGCCTTGTCTAACACTACCAAAAGTATTTGAAAAACCCTTAAGGTCAGCAAGGGGTAAGGAAACTCACTGTTAAAATCTCCACTTTACTATGCAAGGTTTGAGCTTTATTATCTTGTCACTGCTCAGCCTCTTTTTGATTCACATCTCAAGTGACTGTCATTCTTCTTATCCTAGATTGCATTTACAAATTTCACTAAGCTACATAGTGTGCTTGTTATTGGCTACCATATTTAGATTGCAAGATTTTGTTATTAGCTACAATGTCTCAATCTTTCTGGTATTGCAACCTCACTAATCTGCTAGAGTTATTGTTTATGTTTCTATGGAGGCCTAGGGTTTGTACCCTAGTCATGCTCTTACCAATGCTTCTGTTGGTATTAAAAAACAACCTTAAATCTTGGGTCCAGAAAATTAGTTGTCTTGACAAAGTTGTGGTATGATCTTGGATTGTATCCTAGAGTGTGTGGGAAGCTTGTGTTTGATCATTAAGGTATGTAAACCTGATCAGGAAATGTATCCTATATAGCATGGGTCTTTCTTTAATACTTTCCATAATGGTTATTAGCATATCACATTATTATAGTTTGTGGTAACCCAAGATTGCATTCAAGTATGTAACAAACTTGGTTTGTAGTTTAAGCTATACACTTTTAAGTAACATTCATAAGGTTTAGAAAATCTTGATCACTCTCTAGAATAGCCCATTAAACATGGGTTGTGCTTGAATGCACTACACAATTGATATAACACAACCACTCTGCATATCAACCAGAGTTATAGGCTCTTTATTGCAGCAAGAGGTAATCACTCTTCGATCATGCTATAATTACATCCTAACCTGTTAAACTTGAGACAACCTAAATGCACCCAATGATGATTGACACCTACATTATACAACCTGAATTAACTACATTATATGAGTGCCTCCATTTTTATCACAACATAGCCACATTAAACTTGGGTCACACATGAATGCATCATGTATTTGTTATAGCACAACTGTGCCACATGACCAATAGAGTTATGGATCACATAATTACAGTCACAAGAATCTATTCCTTGGTTGTGATCTTATGGTGATTCCACACAACAAAATATGGACATCAAATTCTCAAAACCCTAAACCTCTAAAAATCAAATTTGATGAGGTGTTGCTTTAAAATATGATTTTCAAACTTGGGACTACAAATATGACTTCACAACTGAATTATGCAAAAAGACAATGACTACCCTCAACCTGGCGATATCTTCTTGAATTTTTTTTTTTCTGATTTTTCCCAAGAAAATCGTCCTTAGTTCTCCACAAACTATCTCAAGTAGAGCAAAACACTGTCACAATAAATCAACGAACTCACTTTTCTTTATGTCGGCCACAATTTGACTTTTTTCCTATTTTTCATGTTTGTTGAAATTTTGATGAAACTGATAGTCAAAATTTCGACGAAACCCAGGTTTGTCAAAATTTTGACGAACGTCAGGGATAAAATTTTAAAAAATTGAAAATTACACATCAAATTTTACAAGCACCCGATGATACATCAAATTATACATATTTCGTTGGACATTTTTGTCGGATTTTTCAATCAAATGAGTTAGTGACTATAAGGAGAGTTGAAAAGCCTATATTTAAAACATAAGAAGAGGACATATTAGCACTTCAAGGGTTGAATTTTAGTCAAGAATGGGATGCTTTGGCTATATGATCATTTTCACTTGGTTCTAGAAATCCTAGAGTTGTAGAACTGACATAATTTAGTGGACAACTAATTATAAAAAGAGTTGCAAATACTCCAACATTAGAAGCAACTGAAATGGACATAACATAGCTAAGTTCACAAAAGCAACAGTTGAAAGCCTTACTAAAGATAGAGATATGCATGGAAGTAAGTACAATGAGCTTATTGATGAATATAATAAGAGTTAGCAAAGAGTTGTTGAACTTGAAACAGAGCTAGCATTGTGGAAAAAACAAAAGGAAATATTAAGGTCTCAAGGACCAGCTAGCTTGAGTCATGTTGATCCTACTTCTCTTGTGACTCATCCTTAGTCTCCTCCTTATCCACTGGAGTAATCATTGATAGTTGTGCCTTACAATATGGGACAAAAGCTACTTGTAGTAGAGGTGAAGCTCCATCTAACGATTCTACAAGGGAGCAACTACTTCTGGAAATTGAGGTATATAAGAAATTGCTTGAGAAAATGCATGACAGAATGTATGAGAACAATTCAAAAATCGTTCACACTGTTTTGAAGCATCTGAATAAAAAGATTCAAGGTAAATTGAATAGTGTTCATGCAAATTATTCTTTAATGTTACGAGCAATAAAGTTATCTTAGAGGGATAAGGAATTGGCAAAACCAATCCTAGATAAATGGATTCCTAGAGTTGATAATTTGAAATTCATGGAAATTGGGGCTAAGCAGCAAGAAGATATATTTCCAAGGGTGGTCCCAACTTATAGATTTGTTAGTGAAGTTAAGGAACAAAAGTTTCAAGGGTATGTTGCCGCATTAAAAAAGAAAATAAGAGAATTTAAGGCCAAGTATGATGAGGCATATTTGACATTGCTTCTTGATATTCAACATACCTATGATGAGGTAAAATATTTGCAAGTATGGAAGAATTAGGTGGACACTACAATTCCTTCTCATGCAACTTTTATTTGTGAAAAGATTAATATTGATATACTGAAACATACTTTGGAGAAATTGTCTTTCATCATTATATTTTTAGAAGATTTCGATAAGGAGGTGAATTCAATGATGAAAAAGTACTATCCATATAGAAAGAAGATGGATGAAATCATTGATTTCAATTGGCCATCTCAGGCAAAGTATGAATAGTGGAAAATAATATTTATTAATGAATTGGATCTGTGAGTAAAAAAATGGAACACATATATTTGGTCAAGTATAGTACAGGTTTGGCCTTTGAGATTACAATACATAAAAGATATGTGTCTCTGTTAGTTAATAAATTTATCACCTAACCCTATATTCTTATGCCCACAAAAGGTGACAAATGTAACTACAATTGAATTGGTAATAATATGATCTCCAAACCAATTATTTGCTTTTTTTAAAAGGTTGCAGTTGCCTTTATCTGATATTCAATGAACGATTTTCAACTAAGGTTGCTTTTAACTAGAAAGAAAGTAAAGGAAGGGGATTTTAACTAGAAATCTTCAAATGTATCTATCAACTTCATATAACAAGAATTAAAACTACTTGAGAAAGATAAAGACGAAACAAATATTACTGCAAAATCCTTATTCATAGATAATAATTACCACAACAATATAGCAGAAAATATCATCTATCATCCTAATAACTGATAACACATTGGAAAATATTCAGAATAATCAAAATGAATCCATACACCATAATTCAAAGATTACGTATGCATAAAATTTATGAATGTCTTCTATATCAGAATAATAGATAACAACCAAAATAAAAGAGTTTGTTCTAATGAGAAAAACAAAGTTTTCCCAAAAGATCTGTATCACATCAATCAAACCCATATTTAAACATAGAAAATGTCTTTGGTAACGGTTTCTTGAAAGTAACCACACTGAAAATTAGGAAAACGTTTTTAACTTAAAGAGCCAGATTAAAGAAAATACATAAAATTTTAAAAATAAACTATGCATTGGTTCCTCTTGCTTCAACCTCTTCAACTTCTGGTTCCCTATCCACTTATTGTTGCAACAAATTTTCTCACGCTTTCATTCTGGATTTGTATTCCCTGTACTTGGTGATGATTGCAAAAATATCCTTGCTTCTTGGTGTCAATGTAATTTGGAGTCTAGTTCTCCATTTTCTAAGACCATCCTTAGATTCATTCAAAATGTCATACCTTCTATCAGCTTCAGTTTTAAAGGTTTTAAGATAGAGCTCCAATCTCCCAAGTTTAGAGAAAGGTTCTTTAGTCATTATAGTAAGATCTGCTATTTCTTTGTTGAATACTTCTTTGAATTTTGAGAAAATCTCCTTTGAGTCTAGAATCTTCTCATCAAACTCATCAGTTATCTTTACTTATAAATCATGACAATTCCCTTTTATTTTTGCTAACATATCTAGATACTTTTCCAGTGCTTCAATAATTTCTATTACCAAGTTATCATATATGTCTAATTTCCATTCAAGTGAGTCAGGCCATGAGGGATCTAATTCCTTTCGATCACTCACAATCTGTTCATTAATTAACTTCAGTTGATCCATGGAAATTAATTCCTTCATTTCTTCTGAAAGCATGTACAAATTGGTCTGATCTTTCATATGCTATTGTAGGTCCACAATCAATTCTTTTCTCTTATCAACAATGAGTGTAAGAAATCATAGATTCACCAATAAAAAGCATAATTTCTTGAAAAGTTTCATCAATCCATTCACTGGAAGCCTTGGAATAGTTTAAGTTCTTTCTAATTAATTGCATTGTAGACTCATCAATAACTCCTTGAGAATTTGAGGTTCCAGTAGATAAAAAGGGGGAAACTAAAAAAGAGAAAGTTTTTAAAACCCAGAACTTGAGATTGTAAATTTACCCTTTCCTTTCTTTCTTCTTTTACCCACTTGGCTAAAGCATTGACTAAATAGTTGGCGTGATATACATCACCCTCAAGTGTCTTGGGTTCGATATCAGCATGAATGATCTTATAAAAAAATGCGGTTATTTCATCCTTGAAATCCTTCAAAGGCTCCACAATCTCTAGTATTTGGTTACCTGAGATAGTATCATCTAGTATCCTTCACATTTTTTGAGCTCTCTTTGGTCCTGAGGAGGTTTGGAGCAATTTTTCCACCGTGTCTACTCCTACAAATGTTGTGGGAGTGTATTTTCTCTTCTTTTCTACTGCCTTCCTCAGCCATACTAGAGAGTTTTCTATCAACACAAAACCTTTATTACCTTGAACAACCTCTCTGGATTCACTAGGAACAATTGATATATTTTCTACATGAGAAGGAGTTTTAGATAAAGGCAGGAAAGTATTATCTTCAATAATTTGCTAGAAAATGATGTCTGAATCTTCAAGTGCAGGTTTTGTTTGAACCATGTTCTTTTTGAGAGCAGGGGTAGATGGGCTATCTTGTTCACATACCAACTTCAATTTAAGTGATTCTTTAGGATTTTTACCATCACCCCCAGATTGTGAATTCACACTAGAAGACCTAGTAGCCATTCTTGCTGATGATGTACTTCCTGCAACCACCTGAATAGATCCTTGTTCATTTTTCTGAGATGATTTTGATTCATGAATGGAACCAACAACCTTCCGTCATTTCCCCTCTAACCAATCTTGAGTTCTTTTGAGTACAGGTGCAACTCACACATTCATATGCAAAAACTTCACTCTTACCCCAGTCAACCTTAGGTTGATATTTATTAGGAAATTTCTCATATTCAGGATCAAGGACCACTAAATCTTCAACCACATTCTCAGGAATTTGGAAAGGAAGACCAAAAGTTTGTATCTGCTCGAGGGTTAACCTCATATTATCTCTTTTGAAAACCTCATTTTCATCAATACAATCCTCCTAGAAATCTTTGATGGAAGGTTGATGTTGATATGAACTCACAACATACAAGTTTTTCCTTACAAAAACATTGTTGTTAAAATTGGTTCTCATAAACAAAAAATGAAGATTATATTCCTTAAGAACCTTTTTAACACCTCTATCCATCTGATTGCTTTTGCATGTGAAGGAAGGAGTTACTAACGAGAAAGAATATCCCCATTTTCCCATATTCGTGTATTTTATATTCACCATGGCCATTTGTTTACAAACTTCCAAAAACACTAGTAAATCCTCAGGATATTTGGTCAATGGGGTTTTTTCATAACCCCCTATCCTTAAATAAGAAAATCTATCAAACTAAATGTAAAAACTCCCAAACT
>VDFB02000015.1:110656195-110715095 GCA_007258455.2 Sequoia sempervirens
ATAATATAATCACATAACGCATACATTTCAATTTCATTGATCTTCTTCTTCATCCAACTTTTTGTCTATATCATTTGATCCAAATTCAACATTGTAAGGATTGGTCATATCATCATCATATTCATTGATATCAGCTTTGATAATGTCATCATCCACACGAATGTCATCTTCATGAACATTAACTCCTACATCATCATCATCTAGTTCCTCCTCTTCGACATCTTTGTCAGGGACATCATCAACTAACTATTGATCCCGATCATCATCTACATCATCTTCTAGTTCTTCGGTATCTTCTTTTTCCACCACATTATACTTTACTAGCCTTCCTCTTGGATCATGTCTAACAAAAAATGACCAACCCGGTTTACCTGGAACCTCTGAGTAAAATACCTGCTCACATTGGCTTGGAAGAACATAGGGCTCATTTCCAGCTCACTTGATCAACCTTGTATTAACCATGGTAAATCCATTATCATGTTCAATAACAGTTCTCTCAGGATCATTTTCATTCAATCGTACTATACCATAGACAACAACTTAACAAAATTAATTTGAAGGACTTAAAGTCACACTCAAGTATATCATCCAAAATTCTCATAGTATTAATTTTGGAGACTTCTGATGTTTGTCGCCTAGATGAAACATTAGTCACCGAAAATACTGTAGTTATACTAGAATCACAAGTTTTCTTCATGTCATCCAACATTTTGATTCAAAATTTATGACCATTGCACCACATAGCCTTATGGTGTTTCACCTGCAATATGTCAAACATGTAAAGATTATTGCAATATCAAGTAGTTGATAAACATATTTATTCTTGGCCGAATGTATGCAAAGAAAACAATCTCAACATATATACACATCAATATAATTGAAAATAATTAAATAATATGGGTGATTAATATATTTATATGTACCTATTTATCTCTTAAACCATATGCTAAATCAATTTCCCTTTGTGTAACATTGGAATCTCCATTACGATGAGCTTCTTTAACCAATAAAGCCACACCTTCCCATGTTAATGTGCGACCAGATTGTTGACATCGCTCAATCCATACCATCATCCAATCAAGATTGTTTGCGACATACAAATGTAGTGCATCCCACTCTCGACCAACTGTATCAAAAAAAATTGAAATTCACAAATGACGTATAATTAGTTAAATACCACATTATACGACCTTAATTTATAATTGATGTATATTTTAGATTAAAAATTAAATAAGTACAATATATATAAAAACCATATGTAAAATGTATTGAAATTAATCTCCATGACCATCTTATAATTACCTCTCACTTTCCTCAATCTACCTTTCCCCATCGCACTTTGAATTTGTTAATGAAGGGGATCCCAAATGTGATCTACATGGATCTTTGCTACAAACTTAGGAAGATATTCACTAATGTACACCATGGTTTGGTATATTATATATCCCTCCACCATAGAACCCTCGGGATGTGCTCTTTGTCTAACCAAAGCCTTCAAAAATTTCAAGTGCCTCTCAACCATCCACATTGACCTTGTGTGTACAGGTCCACACAATTCAATCTCCTCAACTTGGTGTATGAGGTAGTTTTATTGTGCATTGAAAAATGTCGAAGGTAGACACTTTTGCATTTCACACATTAGATGAGGAATTTTTCTCTTCCAATAATTTATATCTTCTTTAAGGATTTCTTTAGATGACAACCATCTACAAGTGATTAGAGGCAAAAATATATTAACGATATTTAACAAAAATATATAGTATATTGCATAACAAGTAAAACAAATGACAATTATAAGATGTATACAACGAATTGAACAAATATCGCTACTTACCTCATGTATTTTTGAAGATCATATATAATTTGCTTGACATTGTTTTCAAAGTTGTCTAGGAGAGATAGAGGTAGAATGTACTTCAACAATTATAAAATGATATTTTCATTATTTTTTCAAAAGTTGTAAACATAATACACTAAAAAATACATGCATTATACAACTGTATATAATATACCAGAATAATTACCTTAATGAAGGTATGCCAATGATGCGTTTTCATCCCTGACCCAAATTCACCTTTCTTTGTTATTATATTGTTTATGTTCATAGCAAATCCTGTGGGAAATCAAATTTTTCGTATGACTTCTTTTATAACATTGCTTTGCTTCTCTGTTAATAACCAAGGAAGGACACTTATATTAATTTGGTCTCCATCGCTATTTAATTGAATGACATTTTTCATTGTATGATTGGATTCCTGAATGTCACTACAAATTTTGAATTTTTTTTCCTTGTCATGCCTTCCATCCAATATTTTCCATTACGTTTCTGTTATATTCTTTCCGATATGCATTGTATCAAAAAAATGCACAATTTTTAGCTGCTCATAGTAGGGCAACCTATTAAATTATCTGGGATAACTTTTCAGTCCTTGTGGAAGCTGACCATTAATGCCTTGATGATCTTCATGAAGCATATAAGTTAAACAAATTAACAACGAAAATCATTGTCAATTAAAATATGAGTAAACACAACACAATATAAAAATATAAATTCCAAACATATCATATATGATAGATAAACAATTTGATGCGATATATAACCTTGACGATTAATTCTATTATATTCCAACTTCCATAGGCAAGGTGTTATTCTTCGTGGTTTTGATGTAGTCTCTTTTCCATTGAAAAAATGTTTTTTAGTAGTTCGATACTTATGATTTATGTGGAGGAAGTGCCTATACTCATCAAACACCTGCTTTCCTAAATTTGTTGAACGACGAGATTTCATCTTTGGACCACAAAATGGACATGCAAATTTTCCCTTTGTTTGAAGACCTGCAAGATCATATATAATTGGATTAAATATGTCAATTTTTATAATTATATATAATGAATAGATTATTTTCAAAACATGCATGATATCTACTTCATAAAGTTAAATATTGTTAAAGTGCAGTCGAACGTTATAACATACCACAAAAATGTGTTAGCCCTAGGGCATCATGAATTGTCCATACAAGCATTGCATGGAATTGAAATTGTCTTTGTCCTATTGGTCTAGATACGTCATATATAGTGACGCCATTCCATAACTTTAGTAACTCATTGATAAGAGGTTCAATATATACATTCATATCTTTAACTTGGTACTTACCTAGTTGAATGAACATAAACATTACATAATTATTATAACCATTTTACTGCAATATATATAAATTAATGTACATGACTATTGAATGAAAAAAATATGTCATTATGCAATAAATAAGACAAATGAGATGCTACTACGTTAAAGAAAATTGATGTAAACAAATACCTGGAACAATCATTGACAACATTATGTGCTCCCTCTTTATTGATATCCATGGAGGAATGTTATTGTTGATAACAAAAACATGCCACACCGAGTAAATAGATCTCAACTCTCCAAATGGATTGACACCGGCCCGGCCTCAATGAAAGCCCGAGATTACAAGGTTCTTCTTTAAAGTGTGGCCATTTCCATGTCCCTAAATGCGTAACCATCCACATGTGAATTCAAAGAATGTCATCTGCACTTCTATTCCATGCATGGTAATCCATAAATTGCACTAAGCTTTCACACCTAAATAATCATTGGATACGTGGAATAATGTGAATATAACGAAGAACCTTGCGAGACACCTTTTTTTTAGTTGATCTGTTTGATATCTACTGATATGACATTTTGAGCATTCTGTTGCAAATTCATGTTGCTTATGATATATAATATGATCATTGGGACATGCATCTATTGCTTGATACTCCATTCGATATCTTTCATAATGCCGATAAATCTTGGTATGATGGTAAAATATTTGATGGTGGTAATGTAAATTCACCAATCAATCTACAACAAAAAATAATTTGTTCATATAAAGAATATTAATGGTACATATTTCATCCTTTATTTACTAGTGATGAACTAACAACAATTAAAATAGATGAAAAAAGATGACATATATGATATACCTTAACATCTGTGAGAATGCTATGTTTGATAAACCATTCATAACCTTCAAGTTCAACAACAACAATACAATAGAGAGAAGAGTTGTTTGAGAGCCTTCATAAAGGGGCACATATGCCTTCTTAAATATAGGTAAATCATGAACATCATCAAAGTCATCTTGATCATCATGATTAGCCTCTACCACTAAATGTGTCATGGATCAATGTATTTGGTAACCATAATCTTAATCTATGTTTTCTCACATGATCATCTTCTTCCATAGGATCATTAACTTCATCTTCGAGCATTCACACCCATGTCTGTCAGCTTGAAAAAATCACATTCCTCCTCGAAATGTGATAATCCATAATATATGCCCCTAGGGTGCCCCACCTTTATAATAATGATATACAAAAATAAACCATGATCATGATCAAGGATTATATATATATAATGTTAAAAATGATATAAAAATCTTACAAATTCAATCAATATAAAGACATATAATGAACTTACCAATGGACGATAATCATGCCCCCCTTCAATGTGACCATGCTACCTACAATGTTTCTCAGCTGTTGTTATTAAAAGTCTTCTTGTCTTTAAGCCTTTGCAATTATTGCAAGGACAATAACATTTCCCATCACCCTTTCTTTTCAATCTAGCCCACAATCTATCAAGTGTCTCTTCATTTTGTTCTGGACTAATATTATCTGACATGATTTTTCTTTACCAAGCTTGACTATTTAAATCTTAAAAAAATATCAAACTCATACTCTAATAATTTTTATTCATAGATAGGTAACAAAATCTAATAATTTTGATATTTTACATCAATAAAATTTGGCATGCAACCACCCCCTCAGAAAAGAGAAGATAGTCTAAAGTTAATGACCCCAAAAAACACTTTACAATGCTAATTCCAAACTTATTAAATTCTGATTTTACTATGATTTCCAACCGTTAAGACTCCTAAAATCAGAATATTGAACTTGATCACAAAATTCCTACAACAATGGAGGTAGCGAGCTAGTAAGAGCAAGTGACCCATTCCTATGGAGCAATGAGTCGTAATCATCATTGCTAATGTCAATACGGATTTATCCTTTTAGTTAAACATGCAATGTGTCACTTCTTATGACAAGCTTATCCCTAGGGCCCTCAACATTGAGAGAGCCCTAATCACACAAGGAAGCACACACTAGTAGAATTTGGAAAATAAATGACTAGGTGACCAAAACTTTTAGTCACAACAACTAAAAATGACTAAATTTTGCTCATTTTTTGCAACTCAGCTATAAATGAGTAAATAAATTACTAGTTTGGTTGTTGATTAAAAATTATTTAGTCACACAAATAAAAATGACTAAATAGTTAGTCATTTATTTAGTCACAATCTATTTGAATAAATCATTTAAGGAATCAAGAATATAGCCTGCTAAAATACTCTAAAACTTTAATAAACATACCCTCAAATTTTTGTCAAAATCTTATTTTCAAGCATAGCCCACCAAAATGGAGTTTTCTATTTTAATAAACATACCTAAAAAACTTTGTCAAAAATATTATTTGCAAGCATAGACCGCCAAAAGTGTTTCAAGAAAGAATGATAGAGAACAAGAGGAGATGTGTGAAAAGAGGCATAGGATTCATTGTCGCTATCTCATTCCCCGCTTTGTTCAACAAATCTACATTGTTCCCGCCTACTATTTTGTAATCTAAGTATTTACTTGAAATATATTTGCATATCTCAAATCTCTTCAGTTTTGAAGTATCAATGTATCCTATATAGGGTTTAGAATGATTTATTTTAATTTAAAAATAAATAAATGATGTATTTCCCCTGCATCAGATAATGTGGAGATCTCCCAAATCAGCCAAAACACACTATCCTCTTTGGCATTGTATTCAATACTCAAGCTACTAGGGTTTTGCATGTGACATCTTTAATATCTTCATGACCGTGGCTTTTAAATAGATCTTAGTCTTTTCTTTAATCCTTTTCATGGTAACCCTTGAGTTCCATAATCCACCTTCAATCTCTTCTAAGAATGGTGTCTTAAGCTAGACTGTATAGTATACATATAAAGCAAGTCCTTTATACATGCCATTGTTCCAAACTACTACTCATCAGCCTTTGCTTAAAATGTTGCCTCCATAAGCACAAACATGTTTTAAAATCATGGTTGCCAGTGATTGACCATTAAGGTCACCACTTTCATCAAGATACAATGAGATTTTTGTCTTCAAACTCAAGGCATTATGCAAGATAACATTGTGAATTGTTTGTTGTGTATGATTTTTATTTTCTTGCACATTTACTGCTTTGCTAACTTCCTTTAAGACTGGGTATTGCACCCTCACTGCAATCTCAAACAACTCATTCACTATCACTTGAAGATTCCTTTCATGAGCATCCTTCTATAAAATCAAACTATGCCCTATAGACTGCCTACTTACTATAGGGGACTCATTATTTCATGGTATTGTAGTTCTTAAGATCCTTCAACCTTATTGACACTACTTCACAGTCCACAAGGTATTATTCACTATTCTCCCATCTTTGATGAGTCTCAAAACATTGCTCAAACATGCAATCCACTACCTCCATTATACATTAATGGCTAAGAAGAAACATTGAACCTATGATTACCACTGTTACTTCATTTGGAGAGTCATTCCTTGATTGCATTTGCCTTGTCTAACACTACCAAAAGCATTTGAAAAACCATTAAGGTCAGCAAGGGGGTAAGGAAACTCACTGTTAAAATCTCCACTTTACTATGCAAGGTTTGAACTTTATTATCTTGTCACTGCTCAACCTCTTTTTGATTGTCACATCTCAAGTGACTGTCATTCTTCTTACCCTAGATTGAATTTACAAATTTCACTAAGCTACATAGTGTGCTTGTTATTAGCTACAATATTTAGATTGCAAAATTTTATTATTAGCTACAATGTCTCAATCTTTCTGGTATTGCAACCTCACTAATCCGCTAGAGTTATTGTTTATGTTTCTATGGAGGCCTAGGGTTTGTACCCTAATCATGCTCTTACCAATGCTTCTGTTGGTATTAAAAAACAACATTAAATCTTGGGTCCAAAAATTAGTTGTCTTGACAAAGTTGTGGTATGATCTTCGATTGTATCCTAGAGTGTGTGGGAAGCTTGTGTTTGACCATTAAGGTATGTAAACCTGACCAGGGAAATGTATCCTATATAGCATGGGTCTTTCTTTAATACTTTCCATAATGGTTATTAGCATATCACATTATTCTAGTTTGTGGTAACCCAAGATTGCATTCAAGTATGTAACAAACCTGGTTTGTAGTTTAAGCTATACCCTTTTAAGTAACATTCATAAGGTTTAGAAAATCTTGATCACTCTCTAGAATAGCCCATTAAACATGGGTTGTGCTTGAATGCACTACACAATTGATATAACACAACCACTTTGCATATCAACTAGAGTTGTAGGCTCTTTATTGCAGCAAGAGGTAATCACTCTTGGATCATGCTATAATTACATCGTAACCTATTAAACTTGAGACAACCTAAATGCACCCAATGATGATTGACACCTAAATTATACAACCTAAATTAACTAAATTATATGAGTGCCTCCATTTCTATCACAACATAGCCACATTAAACCTGGGTCACACATGAATGCATCTTGTATTTGTTATAGCACAACTGTGCCACATGACCAATAGAGTTATGGATCACATAATTATAGTCACAAGAATTTGTTCCTTGGTTGTGATCTTATGGTGATTCCACACAACAAAATCTGGACATCAAATTCTCAAAACCCTAAACCTCTAAAAATCAAATTTGATGAGGTGTTGCTTTAAAATATGATTTTCAAACTTGGGACTACAAATATGACTTCACAACTGAATTCTGCAAAAAGACAATGACTACCCTCAACCTAGCGATATCTTCTTGAATTTTTTTTCTGATTTTTCCCAAGAAAATCGTCCTTAGTTCTCCACAAACTATCTCAAGTAGAGAAAAACACTGTCACAATAAATCAACGAACTCACTTTTCTTTATGTCGGCCACAATTTGACTTTTTTCTTATTTTTCATGTTTGTTGAAATTTCGACGAAACTGATAGTCAAAATTTTGATGAAACCCAGGTTTGTCAAAATTTTGACAAACGTTGGGGATAAAATTTTAAAAAATTGAAAATTACACATCAAATTTTACAAGCACCCGACGATACATCAAATTATACATATTTCGTTGGACATTTTCGTTGGATTTTGCAATCAATTGAGTTAGTGACTATAAGGAGAGTTGAAAAGCCTTTATTTCAAACATAAGAAGAGGACATATTAGCACTTCAAGGGTTGAATTTTAGTCAAGAATGGGATGCTTTGGCTATATGATCATTTTCACTTGGTTCTATAAATTCTAGAGTTATAGAACCAACTGAATTTAGTGGACAATTGATTATAAAAAGAGTTGCAGATACTCCAACATTAGAAGCAACTGACATGGACATAAACATAGCTAAGTTCACAAAAGCAACAGTTGAAAGCCTTACTAAAGATAGACATATGCATGGAAGTAAGTATAATGAGCTTATTGATGAATATAATAAGAGTTAGCAAAGAGTTGTTGAACTTGAAACAGAGCTAGCATTGTGGAAAAAAAAAAGGAAATATTAAGGTCTCAAGGACCAGCTAGCTCGAGTCATGTTGATCCTACTTCTCCTGTGACTCATCCTTAGTCTCCTCCTTATCCACTGGAGTAATCATTGATAGTTGTGCCTTACAATATGGGACAAAAGCCACTTGCAGTAGAGGAGCGAAGCAGATCAGGTGAAGCTCCATCTAATGATTCTAAAAGGGAGCAACTACTTCTGGAAATTGAGGTATATAAGAAATTGCTTGAGAAAATGCATGTCAGAATGTATGAGAACAATTCAAAAATCGTTCACACTGTTTTGAAGCATCTGAATAAAAATATTCAAGGTAAATTGAATAGTGTTCATGGAAATTATTCTTTAATGTTACGAGCAATAAAGTTATCTTAGAGGGATAAGGAATTGGCAACACCAATCCTAGATAAATGGATTCCTACAGTTGATAATTTGAAATTCATGGAAATTGGGGCTAAGCGGCAAGAAGATATATTTCCAAGGGTGGTCCCAACTTATAGATTTGTTAGTGAAGTTAAGGAATAAAAGTTTCAAGGGTATGTTGCCCCATTAAAAAAGAAAATAAGAGAATTGAAGGCCAAGTATGATGAGGCATATTTGACATTGCTTCTTGATATTCAACATACCTATGATGAGGTAAAATATTTGCAAATGTGGAAGAATCAGTTGGACACTACAATTCCTTCTCAAGAAACTTTTATTTGTGAAAAGATTGATATTGATATACTGAAACATACTTTGGAGAAATTGTCTTTCATCATCAGATTTTTAGAAGATTTCGATAAGGAGGCAAATTCAATGATGAAAAAGTACTCTCCATATAGAAAGAAGATGGATGAAATCATTGATTTCAATTGGCCATCTCAAGCAAAGTATGAATAGTGGAAAATAATATTTATTAATGAATTGGATCTGTGAGTACAAAAATGGAACACATATATTTGGTCAAGTATAGTACAGGTTTGGCCTTTGAGATTACAATACATAAAAGATATGTGTCTCTGTTAGTTAATAAATTTATCACCTAACCCTATATTCTCACGCCCACAAAAGGTGACAAATGTAACTACAGTTGAATCGGTAATAATATGATCTCCAAACCAATTCTCTGCTTTTTTTAAAAGGTTGGAGTTGCCTTTATCTGATATTCAATGAACGATTTTCAACTAAGGTTGCTTTTAACTAGAAAGAAAGTAAAGGAAGGGGATTTTAACTAGAAATCTTCAAATGTATCTATCAACTTCATATAACAAGAATTAAAACTACTTGAGAAAGATAAAAATGAAACAAATATTACTACAAAATCCTTATTCACAGATAATAATTACCACAACAATATAGTAGAAAATATCATCTATCATCCCAATAACTGATAACACATTGGAAAATATTCAGAATAATCAAAATGAATCCATACACCATAATTCAAAGATTACGTATGCATAAACTTTACGAATGTCTTCTATATCAGAATAATAGATAACAACCAAAATAAAAGAGTTTGTTCTAATGAGAAAAACAAAGTTTTCCCAAAAGATCTGTATCACATCAATCAAACCCATATTTAAACATAGAAAATGTCTTTGGTAACGGTTTCTTGAAAGTAACCACACTGAAAATTAGGAAAACGTTTTTAACTTAAAGAGCCAGATTAAAGAAAATACATAAAATTTTAAAAATAAACTATGCATTGGTTCCTCTTGCTTCAACCTCTTCAACTTCTGGTTCCCTATCCACTTATTGTTGCAACAAATTTTCTCACGCTTTCATTCTGGATTTGTATTCCCTGTACTTGGTGATGATTGCAAAAATATCCTTGCTTCTTGGTGTCAATGTAATTTGGAGTCTAGTTCTCCATTTTCTAAGACCATCCTTAGATTCATTCAAAATGTCATACCTTCTATCAGCTTCAGTTTTAAAGGTTTTAAGATAGAGCTCCAATCTCCCAAGTTTAGAGAAAGGTTCTTTAGTCATTATAGTAAGATCTGCTATTTCTTTGTTGAATACTTCTTTGAATTTTGAGAAAATCTCCTTTGAGTCTAGAATCTTCTCATCAAACTCATCAGTTATCTTTACTTATAAATCATGACAATTCCCTTTTATTTTTGCTAACATATCTAGATACTTTTCCAGTGCTTCAATAATTTCTATTACCAAGTTATCATATATGTCTAATTTCCATTCAAGTGAGTCAGGCCATGAGGGATCTAATTCCTTTCGATCACTCACAATCTGTTCATTAATTAACTTCAGTTGATCCATGGAAATTAATTCCTTCATTTCTTCTGAAAGCATGTACAAATTGGTCTGATCTTTCATATGCTATTGTAGGTCCACAATCAATTCTTTTCTCTTATCAACAATGAGTGTAAGAAATCATAGATTCACCAATAAAAAGCATAATTTCTTGAAAAGTTTCATCAATCCATTCACTGGAAGCCTTGGAATAGTTTAAGTTCTTTCTAATTAATTGCATTGTAGACTCATCAATAACTCCTTGAGAATTTGAGGTTCCAGTAGATAAAAAGGGGGAAACTAAAAAAGAGAAAGTTTTTAAAACCCAGAACTTGAGATTGTAAATTTACCCTTTCCTTTCTTTCTTCTTTTACCCACTTGGCTAAAGCATTGACTAAATAGTTGGCGTGATATACATCACCCTCAAGTGTCTTGGGTTCGATATCAGCATGAATGATCTTATAAAAAAATGCGGTTATTTCATCCTTGAAATCCTTCAAAGGCTCCACAATCTCTAGTATTTGGTTACCTGAGATAGTATCATCTAGTATCCTTCACATTTTTTGAGCTCTCTTTGGTCCTGAGGAGGTTTGGAGCAATTTTTCCACCGTGTCTACTCCTACAAATGTTGTGGGAGTGTATTTTCTCTTCTTTTCTACTGCCTTCCTCAGCCATACTAGAGAGTTTTCTATCAACACAAAACCTTTATTACCTTGAACAACCTCTCTGGATTCACTAGGAACAATTGATATATTTTCTACATGAGAAGGAGTTTTAGATAAAGGCAGGAAAGTATTATCTTCAATAATTTGCTAGAAAATGATGTCTGAATCTTCAAGTGCAGGTTTTGTTTGAACCATGTTCTTTTTGAGAGCAGGGGTAGATGGGCTATCTTGTTCACATACCAACTTCAATTTAAGTGATTCTTTAGGATTTTTACCATCACCCCCAGATTGTGAATTCACACTAGAAGATCTAGTAGCCATTCTTGCTGATGATGTACTTCCTGCAACCACCTGAATAGATCCTTGTTCATTTTTCTGAGATGATTTTGATTCATGAATGGAACCAACAACCTTCCGTCATTTCCCCTCTAACCAATCTTGAGTTCTTTTGAGTACAGGTGCAACTCACACATTCATATGCAAAAATTCACTCTTACCCCAGTCAACCTTAGGTTGATATTTATTAGGAAATTTCTCATATTCAGGATCAAGGACCACTAAATCTTCAACCACATTCTCAGGAATTTGGAAAGGAAGACCAAAAGTTTGTATCTGCTCGAGGGTTAACCTCATATTATCTCTTTTGAAAACCTCATTTTAATCAATACAATCCTCCTAGAAATCTTTGATGGAAGGTTGATGTTGATATGAACTCACAACATACAAGTTTTTCCTTACAAAAACATTGTTGTGAAAATTGGTTGTCATAAACAAAAAATGAAGATTATATTCCTTAAGAACCTTTTTAACACCTCTATCCATCTGATTGCTTTTGCATGTGAAGGAAGGAGTTACTAATGGGAAAGAATATCCTCGTTTTCCCATATTCGTGTATTTTATATTCACCATGGCCATTTGTTTACAAACTTCCAAAAACACTAGTAAATCCTCAGGATATTTGGGAAATTTCAATGGGGATTTTTCTTAACCCCCTATCCTTAAATAAGAAAATCTATCAAACTAAATGTGAAAACTCCCAAACTTCAACACCAAAGATTTTGATTCAGGGGACGATCACATTTTAGGGTTTCCATCTAGTTTCCTCACGACCTGAATAAAAAATGCATCATTAACAAGGAAATATTCTCCCATTCCCACTTGCTTTGTGAATTGTGGATAACATTTATATATGGGCATGCTAGAAGTTGACAATGCCTATGGTTTCAAACCCGTCCAGAAAGATCTTTGACTAGCAATGATATATATAAAGCAGGAACACAGATGAAAAGTGGCAGTCTTTTGAAAATTGACTAATTGTTCATGTATATGAAAACAAATTATCTCAACCCAATCAAAAAATACATTATCATCATAGATAACCAAAATAAACTGACACATCCAGTCCTCAAATAATTCAATTTGTGCATTCCCGACAATGCGGTGTAGCAAAGCTATGATATCAACAATTTCCACTTTAAAATGCACCCTTTTAAGTTTATTGGGCAACTGGGACTTACCTCTTTTCTCCAATTTTAACCATACTTTGGCCATAGAATTTTTACACCAAGCTTCATTAACATTGAAAAATTCATTAGCGTCTTCAATAGACATCTCCCTTATAGGTTCCTTTTCTAGAATTCTCAATGCCTAGGAAATGACTTCAGGGGAAATTTTAACAATAATGGTCCTGTCCACAGCCTTGATTTCTTGAGTTTCTAGAATGTACCTTCTTGCACATACAACAATTAGGTCTATGCTTAGCACGAATTCTGGAAAACCTTCAGCATGAGATAATCCACATTCAAGCACCTTCGCGTCTACAACAGACTTTTATTTTCTCTCCAAACATGCCCAAAATTCTTCCAACTTAAAAATTCCAAGCTCTGTATCTCTCACACCGAGCCAACGATTTTTGATTTTAGACTGTATGAGCTCACCACACTTAAAAGGAATGTTTGAATTCCTGAAGAAATAATAGCAACAAGTAGAAGTACAACCGAAGTTTTAAAAAATAAGTTCCCACCACCTTAGGCCATGTAAAATGACAAGACGTGTATTTGGTGCTGAATTAATATGACTCTTTATTTTGTTTTGCAATAATGGAAACCCTAAGGTATGTGTGACTTAAGAAAAACCTTTGATAAGATGTATTCAGAATGTACCGTACACCTTATTAAATGCAAGAATGATACCTCAAAAACTATGGAACGAACAACAAACCTCTTTGTCTTGGAAAACTGAAACTTAATAACACAAAGTTGAGAGTTATAAAGTTTTGAGAACCTCTAACTTACCGACCACACACTTGATGCTACAAAGGATAATAAATCAGGCCATCAAAAAGCTAAGAAAAACACAAACCCGACAACAAGGGATACAAACAAGGAGTGCCAAAGAACTAAGTTTCGAAACTTGAGAAAACGTGACAAATGGTTAGAAACTTAGGGAAAACCACGACAAAGTAGTAAAATGAATAGGAAGGCCTTTAAATTTAAATGGGAAGCGCAGAAAGGGGACATAATTGAAACAAATGATACATAGTAAATTTATGAGTAACATTAGCTCCAAATGGGGACTAGGACTGACAGGACATAGAGAATCCAAAAACATGACATAAAGCCTTATTCATTGGGCAATAGAGTCAAAACCAAACAAGGAAAAACTGAAACAACAAACCAAACAAAAGAAGGAAAAATATGTATAGGAATGAACTCAACAAATGATTAGTCAAGTAATTTCAAATCTTGCCCATTGTAGGCAAGAGGAAGAATAGTACCATCAGGATAAGCCAATCAGAAAGCATGATCACCAATGAGCTCCTTGATCAGGAAAGGTCATTTCCATAGAGAATCAAATTTCCTATGTGCTCCCTTTGGATCTCTTCTCCAATCCCAAAGAAGAATTGAATCACCAACAACAAAATCTCTTTGCCTAGCTTTTCTGTCAAAACCTTCTTTACCATCTATTGATGTTTAGTGATTTTATCTACCAGAATCTCTCTTTCTTCTATCAGCTTATTCAAATACATAATCCATTTTTCTAAGGCATCCTGAAATTTCCCATCTTCAATAACCTTCTGTAAATCAAGTGTTGAAATCTCCAATGGTGTGGGAAAAATGCTATCATTTCCATATAATAATTGAAAAGGAGACATCCCAATAGGCTTTTTGCATGTAATTCTATCAACCCATAATGCATCGTATAACTTCTTATGCCACCCTCTTTGATTCTCTTCGACTAGTTTCTTAATGATAGAAATTAGGTTCTTATTGCTCGACTCAACTTGCCTATTGCCTTGTAGATAACAATCAGATGAATGAGCAAGGAAAATACCATAGTCATAACAGAAAAGAGTGATCTCAGCAGAAGAGAATGAGCTAGCATTATCAACAACAATCTTCTTAGGGCTCTGAACCTTACCAAAATATTCTCCTTCAGGAAATTACACACAACTTCAGTGGTAGTGCTCTTCACCAGGATAGCTTCCACCCACTTCGTAAAATAATCTATAGAAGTCAGTATGTGTGTATGTCCTACGCTAGAGCTAGGATTGATTGGCCCAATGAAATATAGACCCCATTGTTGAAAGGGTTCATCAATCACAATAGGTCTCAAATGTAAAGCAACAAGATGTGGTCTACCAGTGAATTTTAAACACTTTTAACATTTTTGATACCCAATTATATGCATCCTTAAACATACCTGGCCAATAAAATCTATGACATAGGATTTTAAAAGCTATCATAGAAGGAGGAAAATGTCCACCACATGCTTCACCATGAAAGACTTCCAACAATCTTTTATGCTACTTTTTATCAACACATCTTAGAAAAGTTCCATCCACACCTTTTTTATGCAAGTTCCCTTCCCAAAGCACATACTTGTTTGCTTTAAGCTTGAGATTTATCCTCTCTTTTGACGACAAGTGAGATGGAAAGTCACCATAGGTTAAGAAGAAGAAATATCATAAAACTAGTTATCTATTGTGCTCGTGAATAACACCAATGGTAAATCTCCTTCATCATCAGATTTAATTTTGGAAATCATTTTAGCCAGACCCTTTCCCCTAACCAAATTGGTGGGCTTAATATCCATATCATATTCTTGAATCTAAGCTATCCAAGATCCTCTCTTGTTGCATCCAATATCTTGGTGAGTAAGAATGCTTTTCACAGCGGTTTCAGGAACAAAAACAATAGTATGAGAATGAAGAATATAGAACCTGAAGCTCTTTAGTGCCTTCACAACAACATATGCATGTTTTTTGAATGGTGAATACTTGAGTTCGTATTTCTTTAGAGGAGTACTCATAAAAGAGATAGGAGCTTCAATACCTTGTTCATTCTTTTGCAACAAAATAGTTGACAGAGTGTGCTCATATGCATAACTATATATAATGAAATCTTTAGCAAAATCACGATGGACCAAATTAAGAGCATTTTCAATTGCTATTTTGATATCTATAAAAGATTTCTTTCCTTCATGGCTCCATTTAAACAATGGTTCATTTTTCATCATATCATAAATAGGCTTAGTTAGCTAAGCAAAATCAAGAACAAATCTCTTGAGAAAATTCACTTGACCAAAGAAAGAACTGATACCATCTTTGTTAGTAGGTAACCCCAATTGCATAATTGCTTTCACTCTTTTTGGATCTATTTTAATTTCATCTTTCGAAACAATATGGCCTAAAATTTTTCCTTCAGTTACAACGAAGATAGACTTCTTAGGGTTTAAAGAGATACCTTCTTCTCTACAACGCTATAATACAACTTCCAAATCATGTAGATAACTAGCTCTCTTTTTAGAAAAAAACTATTAGGTCATCTAGATAGATCACTATAATTTTATTCTTGAGATCTCCAAAAGATAAGTCCATATCCCTTTGAAAAGTTGCCCCAACATTGATAAGTACGAATGGCATTCTTCTATAGGAAAAAAACACCAATGGGCGTGGTAAAAGTTGTTTTATGTTGGTACTCTAGAGCTACTTCCACTTGATTGTAACCTGAGAAGCCATCAAGCATAGACATCATTTCAGAGCCAAAAACCATTTGTAGAATATGATCCATCATAGGTAGTGGATAATTATCTTTCAGAGACGCTTGATTTAAATTCCTGAAATCAACACATATTCTTATTTCTCCATTTTTCTTCCTTACAAGGACTATGTTAGCTACCCATGTGGAATGATGGATGGGGTAAATAATTTTTGCTTTAAGCATTTTATCTATCTCATTAAAAATTGCTTTTGCCACTTTGGGATTATAAGTCTATTGTTTTTGCCGATATGGCATGGCACTAGGTTTCAACGGAATCTTGTGCCGAAATTCTCCATTTCTAAACTTCTTTAAATTTGCATAGCACCATGCAAAGACATCCTTATAATGAGTCAACAGGGAAATCAATCTTTCTCTTTCTTCCCAGGAACAACATTTACCAATACAAATGATCTTAGGATCATCATCTGTACTAATGTTCACCTTGTCATATTCAACAGATGCCTCAATTGAGAATTTATTTTTTTGTTTCAAATACTGGTCATGTCTTCAGAATAAATGCTTCAGGGAAACTAATCCTTTCAGAATTTTATTACCCTTTAATTGGATAATCTTTGTCTCTTTTCCATCAGGGGCAGTGATATCACCTTCTAGAACGTCACCACTTTTATCATCACTAACTTCAAAATAAATGTGAGAAAAAGCTTCAGCCTTCTCCAAAAACTCAATAATTTGTTGATCATTATTGAACACTTGCCAATGATTGACATTGTTAGGGACACTGGGTTTGTATACAATTTCAATTCTATAGGACTCGTCTTTGAAGTTTAGATGAGGCAAGAGTAATGATGTTGAGACTGCTAAAGAATTGGCCCTAGTATTTTGCTCTCTTGGAATAGATTCTATAGAAAAAACATCAAAATATTCTATACAATCCCAAACTCTTTTCCTATAGTGCTTAAGCTGATTATTTTTCACAGTGTAAATTTTCCTTACTTGTTTCACCACCAATTTTGCATCTCCTACAACCTTCAATTGTTTGATACCTTTTTCTTTGGCTACACTTAGACCAAGCAACAAAGTTGCATCTCCTACGAGCTTCAATGGTTTGATTAAATCAAGTTTGATAGGATTTGAACCTTCTCCATGACTAGAAGTACACATGTAAGTTCCTGGTCTTGTTTCAAAAAACAAAATGTTTTCTCTTAGATCACCAAACTTAAAAATAGTGAATATAGCTTTAGGTTCAGGATTCAAGCGTATTTTCTTTCCATCTAGAGGTATCAAAACATGAGACCAATCCATTTGTATCTCTCCACCTAAATCCTCACAAAAACTCCTGCTCAAAAGCATGCAATAACTTGCTGGAATGTCAACAACCAATATGGTTAGTTTTAACCTCTTCTTAGGGAAAGCAACTAGGGCCACTTGAGCATCTTTGATTTGGTCTATGATAGGAACCGGTGATCCATCCATGGAATAATATTTACCTTGGGAGGAGGTATAAGACAATCCTAAAGCTTTAGCTATCTGAGCAAACATCACATTTTTAGAAGCTCTAAAATCAATGATACAATTACTTAACCTAAAACCAACAATGTATAATGATATATAAAAAGGTTCAAGTTTCATGAATGGGTTTTGTGCACTTGCAGATTTATCAATAGTATTAGAACATATCTGGTTCTCAAGGCAGAGTTCATTTTCATTAGAGATTTGGGAATTACCTTGAGATGGTGAGGGTTCTTATTTAACATATTTGACCAACCTATCCAATTATGAAGGATTGAGTCTCAAATATTCAGCTTGTGAAATTTGGATTTTGGTATTCTTACAAGACTCAACTATATCAAATGAACTAGAAGGAAGATTTTCAAAGGATGAAGAAGATGGTACCTCTTTTGGAAAATTCTTAGGAGCCATTTTCTCTTGCCTTTTCTGCTTGGTCAAAATATACTTTGGGGCTGAAGATAAACCACTCTGCTTAGCTTTGGCATGTTGTGCTCTAGAGAAAACAACACAATTAGGATCATCAACTCTAACATATACATCTTTGGTTTATGTTTCTGATACAAACTCAAAGAAATCCATGCCAACATCATTGGACGAACTAGGTTCTTCTACATATGGTTCCACAATATGTTCATTGGTCAAAAGAATTTGCATATACCTAATCATCTCTGTATAGGTAGCTCCATCATGATCTGAAGTTAGATGAAAATTATAGTGATTTCCTTTACTAGGATGAGGGGGACTTTCAATTGCCAATCTTTGATTTGGGGCAGCCAATAATGGAGTTTTGTTAGGAACTGCTTGATAATTCCTTGACACATCTTGATAGGGTGTGTGCATAGGACCCTTAGGCATCTGTCTCTTAAGAGTGATTATGTCATTGGCCATTCTTTGAATGCCTAGGTCAGTAGAATTCATTGGTGATGGTCTCCCAGTTTGTAGTTCTTTCTTCCATTTCCCAGAGATAATCAAGTCATCTTCTATTGATACAACCCTGGCTTGGGCAATAGCTACATCAACGACACCCTCCCTTTTGATAATGAAACTTACATATGGTGGAAGAGTGTTTATGAACATTGCTTTCAACAATTCTGCGCTAGGTCTCATGTTTGTAGAAATTTTGTTATGTAACTTATCAAATTTGGCTACAAAATCTCTCATTGACTCATGAACTTCCTTTTTCGTTGAACCTAACTGAGCAACCAAGAACTAATCATCTTATGTGGACTTAAATCTATTCTCGAATCTTGTTCTTAAGGTAGCCTAATTATTAATAGAACCATTTGGAAGGGAGTAAAACCAATCAAAAGCCACATTTGTCAAAGATTCTGCAAAGATCCTCATGGTGACATCTTCATGTTGTATTGCAAGAATGGAAGAGGCTGCAAAGAAAGCCCTCATGTTCTCATCAGGAGAAACTTTCTCATCTCTAGTAAACTTGGGTATGATTTTTCCTGAACCTTTAGGCAAGTCATGAAGTTGTGTACCTGCTCCAAAAGCTAGGGGACTATTGCGACTCCCCATGGCACTGGTTGCACCATTACTGGATGAAATAAAGGAAAACTTACTTGTGTAGGAAGAGTAGTACCACACAAAAGAAGACTTTGGAAAGATATCTTCTAGACACCTGATACAACAAGTTTCAAAAGAGGAGGGGAAGATGGTTTGTTGATAGTCTTGACCTTTCGAGTAGGCGGGAAATATGCGAAATCAACGGTTTCTAGGAACTCAAAATGATCATCTATAATTTCCTTTTTCTTATCACCCCTAGTATATCTTTTTGAAGCTAGGTTTCAGATAGGATACTGATAGGCCAACGAAGTCACCAACTTTAACTTATTGATGATTTTGAGGGAGAATTTCACCTATTATTCACTTGGTTTCTAGGAACTTGTGCGGGAGGGGCCCTTACTCTTACAACTAAAGGTGGGATATTTTCTACAAACACAATCTCTTGTGCATTCTCAAAATGTAGTGCATTTTCTCTAATAATATCTCCAAGTTCTTCCTCTTCTTCTAATACTTTGTTAACTTGGTGATATTGATAATTGGTTCTTCTTTGTTGCCAAGCAAGCAACCTGAGATCAATAATTATATCTTCTTGATCCCCAATTAACCAATCTACGTTAGGTTGAAGGAAATGGGCATTACACCTTCGAAGAACCATTATTATTGATTACAAAGAAACTCATCGCATAAAATTACTTTTCTAAATTACTCCCTAGTGGAGTCACCAAAAATCTGTTAGTTAACAGATTTATCACCTAACCCTATATTCTCATGCCCACAAAAGGTGACAAATGTAACTACAGTTGAATTGGTAATAATACGATCTCCAAACCGATTCTCTACTTGTTTTAAAAGGTTGCAACTACCTTAATTTGATATTTAATGAATGATTTTCAACTAAGGTTGCTTTTAACCATAAAGCAAGTAAAGGAAGGGGCTTTTAACTAGAAAGCTTCAAAGGTATCTATCAACTTCATATAACAAGAATTAAAACTGCTTGAGAAAGATAAAGACGAAACAAATATCACTACAAAATCCTTATTCACAGATAATAATTACCACAACAATATAGCAGAAAATATCATCTATCATCCCAATAACTGATAACACACTGGAAAATATTTAGAATAATTAGAATGAATCCATACACCATAATTCAAAGATTATGTATGCATAAACTTCACCAATGTCTTCTATATTAGAATAATAGATAACAACCAAAATAACAGAGTTTTTTCTAATGAGAAAAACAAAGTTTTCCCAAAAGATTTGTATCACATCAATCGAACCCATATTTAAACATCACAAATGTCTTTGGTAATAGTTTCTTGAAAGTAACCGTACCAAAAATTAGAAAAAAGTCTTTAACTTAAAGAGACAGATTAAAAAAATACTTAAAATTCTAAAAATAAACTATGCATCGGTTCCTCCCACTTCAACCTCTTTAGCTTTTGGTTCCTTGGCCATTTCTTGTTGCAACAGTTTTTCCTGCGATTTCATTATGGATTTGTATTCCCTGTACCTGGTGATGATTGGAAAAATATCCCTACTTCTTGGTGTCAATGTAATATGGAGTCTAGTTCTCCATTTTCTAAGAGCATCCTCAGATTCATTCAGAATGTCAGACCTTCTATCAGCTTCAGTTTTAAAGGTTTTAAGATAGAGCTCCAATCTCCCAAGTTTAGAGAAAGATTCTTTAGTCATTATAGCAGGATCTACTATTTCTTTGTTGAACACTTCTTTGAATTTTGAGAAAATCTCCTTTGAGTCTAGAATCTTCTCGTTGAACTCATCAGCTATCTTTGCTTGTAAATCATGACAATTCCCTTTGATTTCTGCTAACATATCTAGATACTTTTCTAGTGCTTCAGTAATTTATTTTACCAAGTTATCATATATGTCTAATTTCCATTCAAGTGAGTTAGGCCATGAGGGATCTAACTCCTTTGGATCACTCACAATCTGTTCATTAATTAACTCCAGGTGATCCATGGAAATTAATTCTTTCATTTCTTCTGAAATCACGTAAAGACTAGTCTGATCTTTCCTATGCTGTTGTAGCTCCACAAACAATTATTTTCTCTTATCAATAATATGAGTGTAAGAAATCATAGATTTACCAATAAAAAGTATAGTTTCCCAAAACATTTCATTAATCCATAAACTGGCAGCATTGGAATAGTTTAATTTCTTTCTAATTAACTGCATTGCAGACTCATCAATAAATCCTTGAGAATTTGAGGTTCCAGTAGATAAAAAGGGGGAAATTATAGAAGAGATAAAGTTTTTAAAACCTAGAACTTGAGATTGAAAATTTACCCTTTCCTTTCTTTCTTCTTTTACCTGCTTGGCTAAAGCATTGACTAAATAGTTGGCGTGATATACATCGCCCTCAAGTGTCTTGGGTCCCATATCAACATGCATGATCTTATAATCGGCTACAATTATTTCATCCTCCAAATCCTTCAAAGGATCCTCAATTTATAGTATTTGGTTACCAGAGATAGGATCATCTAGTATCCTTGACATTTTTTGAGCTCTCTTTGGTCTTGAGGAGGTTTGGAGCAATTTTTCCACCATGTGTACTTTGACAGATGTTGTGGGAGTGTATTTTCTCTTCTTTTCTACTGCCTTCCTCAGCCTTACTAGAGAGTTTTCTATCATCACAAAACCTTTATTGGCTTGAATAACCTCTCTGGATTCACTAGGAACAATTGATATATTTTCTACATGAGAAGAAGGAGTTTCAAATAAAGGTAGGAAAGTATTATCTTCAATAATTTGCTGCAAAATGATGTCTGAATCTTCAAGTATAGGTTTTTTTTTACCCATGTTCTTTTTGAGAGCAGGGGTAGATGGGCTATCTTGTTCACATACCAAATTCAATTTAAGTGATTCTTTAGGATTTTCACCCTCACCCCTAGATTGTGAATTCACACTAGAAGACCTAGTAGCCATTCTTGCTGATGATGCACTTCATGCAACTACCTGACTAGATCCCTATTCATTTTTCTGAGATGATTTTGATTCATGAATGGAACCAACAACCTTCCGCCATTTCCCCTCTAACCAATCTTGAGTTCTTTTGAGTACTGGTGCAGCTCACACATTCATATGCAAAACTTCACTCTTACCCTAGTCAACCTTAGGTTGAGATTTATTAGGCAATTTCTCATATTTAGGATCAAGGACCACTAAATCTTCAACCACATTCTCAGGAATTTGGAAAGGAAGACCAAAATTTTGTATCTGTTCAAGGGTTAACCTCATGATCTCTTCTGAACACCTCATTTTCATCAATACAATCCTCCTAGAAATCTTCGATGGAAGGTTGATGTTGATATGAACTCAAAACATACAAGTTTTTTGTTACGAAACCCTTGTTGTCAAAATTGGTTGTCATAAACAAAAAATGAAGATTATATTCCTTAAGAACCTTTTCAGCACCTCTAGCCATTTGATTGCTTTTGCATGTGAAGGAAGGAGTTACTAACGGGAAAGAATATCCCCGTTTTCCCATATTCGTGTATTTTATATTCACCATGGCCATTTGCTTACAAACTTCCAAAAAAATAGTAAATCCTTAGGATATTTGGGCAATTTCAATGGGGTTTTTTCATAACCCCCTATCCTTAAATAAGAAAATCTATCAAACCGAATGTAAAAACTCCCAAACTTCAACACCAAAGATTTTGATTCAGGGGACAATCACATTTCAGGGTTTCCATCTTGTTTCCTCATGACCTGAATAAAAAATGCATCATTAACAAGGCAATATTCTCCCATTCCCACTTGCGTTTTGAATTGTGGATAACATTTATATATGGGAATGCCAGAAGTCGACAATTCCTATGGTTTCAAACCTGGCTAGAAAGATCTTTGACTAACAATGATATATATAAAGCAGGAACACAAATGAAAAGTGGCAGTCTTTTAAAAATTGACTAATTGTTCATGTAGATGAAAACAAATTATTTCAGCCCAATCAAAAAATACATTATCATCACAGATAACCAAAATAAACTGACACATCCAGTCCTCAAATAATTCAATTTGTGCATTCCTGACAATGCGGTGTAGCAAAGCTATGATATCAACAATTTCCACTATAAAATGCACCCTTTTAAGTTTATTGGGCAACTGGGACTTACCTCTTTTCTCCAATTTTAACCATCCTTTGGCCATATAATTTTTACACCGAGCTTCATTAACCCTAAAAAATTCATTAGCTGCTTCAACATACGTCTCCCTTATAGGTGCCTTTTTTGGAATTTTCAATGCCTGGGAAATGACTTTAGGGGAAATTTTAGCAACAATGGTCCCGTCCACAGTCTTGATTTCTCAAGTTTATTGAATGTACCTTCTTGCACATGGAACAATTAGGTCTACGCTCAACACAACTTCTGGAAAACCTTCAGCATGAGATAATCCACTTTCAAGCACCTTCGCGTCTACAACAGACTTTTCTTTTCTGTCCAAACGTGTCAAAAATTCTTCCAACTTAAAAATTCCAAGCTCTGTATCTCTCACACCGAGCCAACGATTTTCAATTTTAGATTGCATGAGCTCACCACACTTAAAATGAATGTTTGAATTCCTGAAGAAATAATAGTAGCAAGTAGAAATACAACCGAAGTTTTAACAAATAAGTTCCCACCACCTTAGGCCATGTAAAATGACAAGACGTGTATTTGGTGTTGAATAAATAGGACACTTTATTTTGTCTTGCAGTAATGGAAACCATAAGGTATGTGTGCTTGAAGAGAAACCTTTGATAAGATGTATTCAGATTGTACTGTACACCTTATTAAATGCAAGAATGATACCTCAAAAACTGTGGAATGGACAACAAACCTCTTTGTCGCAGCAAATTGAAACTTAATAACACAAAGTCAAGAGTTATAAAGTTTTGAGAACCTCTGACTTACCGATCACACACTTGGCACTACAAAGGATAATAAATTGAGCCATCAAAAAGCTAAGAAAAACACAAACCCAACAACAAGGGATACAAACAAGGAGTGCCAAAGAACTAAGTTTTGAAACTTGAAAAAATGCAACAAAGGGTTGGAAACTTAAGGAAAACCACGACAAAGGAGTAAATGAATATGAAGGCCTTGAACTTTAAACGAGAAGCATGGAAAGGGGACATAATTGAAACAAATGATACATAGTAAATTTATGAGTAATAGTTTCCTGACTAAGAGTACCATAGGTAAATGCTGATCGCTGATGATGTGGATGATGACTTGGATGTTGGTTTGCCTTTTCTATCTTTACACATTTTTACATTTTTCTTGATGGAATGAATGTGCTACAACTGTTTGAAGATTAGTCTTTTCACCATGTGCCTTTTTAAAGGTAGGTTTGCTTCTCGCAGGAAATGGAAATAATCTTTGTCTCATGTATATTCCCTCCAATTGAAAGTGTAAATATAACTGCAAAGGGAATATGTCTTGTAGTGGACCAATTAGGATGTGACATGTGTATTCTTGGCTTGATTCTTGTTTTTCTCCCTTGTTCTCATTAAAGGGAATTCAAGGCTATTAGTATGGGTCTCTTGCTGAATTTTGAATTTGAATTATGTAAATTGTGAATACATATAGAACATTTATGGAGTCTGTATCTTAAGTTTGAGTCTAGCTAGTGAATTTTGTCAATTGTATGGTTTATGAACATGTCTGAACAAGAATGGAAATCCTTAGAGTTTATCCACTCCAGCTATACATTGTATCTAAATTATTAATGAAAATACAATAAAAAATCATTTCATTAATCTTCATTGTCATTGTGCTTTGATGTATGTTTTAATTTAGGCTCTAATTCAATGGATCAGTTAAAGTGCTTTGAGTAAATCATGAATTTGTATGCTTGTATAGTGGATATAATAAGTAGTGGTAAATTTTGAGTATCAATTTGTGAATCGCAAAGCAATCTCACGTAGATCATGGGTGTTTAGGATTAAATTTACCTTACAGTTCAATTTTCTTTGTCTTGACTCCTAGCCCAAAGATATGGCACTGATCTTAAGTATTATATGCATTTCCCATGGTTCCAGTTATCCAATTTGAGAACAACGTTCATAAATAATTGTTAATTGATCTACCTTTTGTTGTGGTTGGTGTTGTATTGTATTCTCAACTTTAGGTGTTTAATTCTTTTGAGGAATTACTAATTTCTTGAAGAATTTCATCTACTTAACCTCTTATGGGAATATATCTACTTTTTTGTGCAATGTATGAGTCAATTGTTTAGAAGAGTTATATGATATACATTGTGGGATCAACCTCCTAGGTTTTGCAGAGCCCAAAGTGTAGGAGAAGAAGCAACATAGCTTCATCTCGTTCATTGGCCAATTATCTCTCAAGTATTCAAGAATTGAGTCTAGAAAGCTCATAGGTACTTGGCGAGATCTAATTGGTTCTTTAAAAACAACCAACAATACCTATTTTAAACTAGAGATGAATTTTGAAATCTCTAGTTTATATTTGGAAATGAAGATTTTACACCATTTGGATAGCCATTCTTGAGCCCAATCTTGCTCATTTTGCCTAGTGTATTCTTTCTAGGGCATTCCTATTGGTTCCAAGTTAATTCATTTGGGTATTCCTAATCCTTGTTGCCGCTTTTGTACATGCCATGAGTCTCTCAAGCTTCTTTTCTAGTTTTCTCCTAGAGTTTAAGTTGCGTGGACTTGATTCATGATTTTGTAAGTTATTTGGGCATGCAACTTTTTTATTGACATACAGTGTTATTAGGGGATTGGTATATATCTTTAGATAAACTCATGTCTAGAATGATTTTAGGGTGGACATTCTCTTTAGCATTTGGAAGGATATGAGTTTTTCTATTTTTAAAGATGTTATGTTGATAATTATTTCTCACTTTATTCTAAGGCCATGATTTATTCTTATGTGCTTCTCTAGAATCAAGTACAAGCCAACATTTTTACTTGAATTTCCTCACCTATAATTATTTTTGGATCATTGGTGTAATGACCTATGTGCTATTATTGGGGTCCCTTCAACTCACACTTTTAGTAGAGGCAATTCTTTTCCTTATGTGCATTATTAAGGGTGAAACCAATTAGCTTATGGTAATTACTCGAGGCTCATTCTCAAGCCTTTTCACCTCCACTAAGAAGGGATTATCCACAATGAGGATGTTTATGAATTTCTAGTTACCACTTAGCTTCTCCACCAACTTTCAATGGTGGCACTATTGGAGGGCCATATTCTGGCAAGTTCCTTTATTTGGCTCTTGCTATTTCTCATTCTCATGTTATTGAAGATAAACAAGATGATAATGATAAAGATGAAAATTATGGTTGGGACCCTCCCATGGATGCTTCGACCCTCACTAATGTATAGGGTAATCTAGATGACCTAGACCCACCTCCTCCTCATTTTTCTCTTACTCTTACCAATTATTGGTTGATTTTTTTTATATTTTGTTCTACTCCATTATGAACTTAGCCTTATTTGGATTGTAGGGATTTGACATCTTCCATCCACATTTTTTTGTGAATGTGTAACATTATTTTATAAATGGTAATATTGACACTATTCATAAAATGTTTTATCGACTCAAAAAATAATGTAAAAAATAAAAACTTTAAATTACATAATAGTTCCATCTCTTAGCTATAAGTTTTGACACCATATGGTGGTTATAAGTAGAATTTATAACCATCTAAGAAGATTAGATTGAAACATGGCTATTAGAAAGGATGTCTAAAGTTGAGTCTTTAGTGAAGAGTGTAGATACCTAAAATATGACCTTATCCAATTAATTTATCCTATCACCTTTATCTCGTCTTCTCCTACCTAATTAATTAAATAAATATTCATTATTTATTTAAACAATTTATCTATTACCCTTATCCCCAATCCCTCCAACTAAATTAATTAATCAATTTAGGCTAATTAATCCTCATTACCTTTTTCTCCAATATTTAATTCCATTTTATCCCTCAATTCTTATCCATCTAATCTTAGCCATTGAATTCATTCACATGGATCTCAATCTAAACTTTCCATCATGTGACAAGTGTCCCTCTCACATGACTAACTAAGACCTTATCTAGATTCATTGAACCTAGACACTTGCCAAAAGTTAAACTAACTTTCCATCCTAGCCATTCGTTTCATATCACGCCTCTTAATACTATCCATTCACATAAGGAAATTTTTCTTCCTAATCCTAATCTTAAACCTATCCCTTACCCCTCATGTGACACTTATCACATGACTACAACTTTTAATTTAAGCTCTAATCCTCAACCAATCCTAGCCGTCCATTAACCAATGGATCTTGGCCCTTGATTTCTCTCATGTAAACTCTATAAATGAGAGATATCCCATCTCATTTGCATGATCTAATTTTATGCTACTGTTATGGTGTCCAAATTTATATTGTATCATCTTGGTCATACCATCATGCTGCTAGTTTGATAAGCAACCACAGTCCATCTATTAAGAGCATATTAATAGGCTTTTGGGTGCATCCTATTCTAGTTCAATCATGGAGTTTGACAATCATTTGGGGTAAATATTTATGTGTTTATGTATTTATCTTATTCATTTACTTCATTTCATTTTATTGTCCTCCTTTTGGCATGCTTAGTGGGGGGTAATCCCACAATACTGGTTTACAATTTTTGGCCAAATTGGACATTTAACTAATTTTTTTTAACTAAATCTTCACTTTCGGGCACCTATAACAGCTAAACCATGAGGAATTTGAAGATGATTCAAACTAGTGATTTGTAAAATTTTGTCTGTAAATTCTAAATATACTTTTTCAAAAATTTTGGAATCAAATTGCACTTTTTTCCCATCTCCTTTGAAAACTAGTTTTTAGCAGTAAACACCATTTTTAAAGAGTGACGTTATTGGCTAACACAACTTTTTTTTCTATAAAAGATAAAATTCTATTTTTTTTCAAATTTAGATTCGTAACTACAATACCTAGTGCATGGAATTAGTTCATAGCATTTCATTGAATATTTTTTTCTTAATTAAGTTTCAAAGTCATACCAGCTACAATTTAGACATGATTTACTGGTTAAAACATAACTTTTTTTGTATGATTCAATTTTTTTTTTTTGTTGGATCAAGGGCATCAATATCTACTACACTGAGATTTTTCAATTATTTTTTTATAATTTGCTATTTTTCCACATGTGTAGAGTTCAAAGAACTTGATTTTCAGTGAAAAACCTACATTCACAAGAAATTAAAAAAATATAATAATCAAATTAAATTTAATTAAAATTATACTTTTTTAGAAGCTTATAATAAGGACTACATACTTACAAAAAATAAATTTTAATGAATTCATTTGATCCCCCAAAAGGTAAATCAAAAGTGATTTTTAATCAACATTTTGATAGGTGTAAAGGAGACACTGTTATAGGTATGGTTTAAAACTAACGGGGTTCTATCCAAGGGGGCTTGGTCTAAGGTGGTTTGATCAAACCCTCTTCAATTGGAATCCTTTAAACAAAAATTTTCACGGCTTAAATCATTATATTTTCTAAAAATATGTGATTTCAGCAAAAATCAAGATCTCCTAGAAAGTGTAAACCACTATTGTGGGATCACCTTGGTACTAACATCCTTGTTTTAACCTATTTTTGTGAGTTTTTGGTGATATTTGAGTTGCATATATTATAGTTCCATGCTTAGATATATGATTTAACACTTCCATTCAATAAACCCACACTTCTGTCATGATTTTTGACACCAAGCTATTATGAGAAATTATGCATGTCACTCATATTTGATTCAACGCTTCCATTCAACAAACTCATGCTTTTGTCATGACTTTCTATAATTTTTTTGTATGACCTACGCATTTGTAGGAGAAACATGGGAATGGGAGGTACTCATAATCTAAGTCCTAAATCTATTTCCCATCAAATAAGATAACTTAACTACCAATTTGATTAGATATTTAAATCAATTTTGACATAAATATAAGCATATCTTTCCAATAACTTCATGCTCGTTAATTCCAATTTAAACATATATTTTCCTAAAGTGTTCCTAATTTCCTCAAGAAATTTGCTTGTCTAGTATTCCTAAGGTAGCTTTTATAATCTTATCCATAGTGGTACATTACCAATTTGTTCCTTTGGTAGATGGATACTTGACAACCATTATTTTCTTAACATTCCTATATTTCCCATGAACCACAATACAACTTTAAGAATATCATCCTCATCTTCTTTTGATTGAAATATATAATAATTTGCAAGACCCATAATGCCAAGAAATTGATTGTGGATCATATACATATAGACTAGTCTTCATCCATCCAAGATTTTATTCTTTCTATTATAGGTAATATACCTATGAGCTTCATGATGATCACTTTACTTTTTAGCATCTCCACTATAACTTCTAACATTTTTTGGGAATAGTTATTTCTAGCATATCATAAAAAATTGTTATATTGATATTGAAGGAAAAGAACTTATAATCTCACCTTTCACTTTCTACTTTCTTTTACTGTTCAAGTTCTACTTCTTCATAGATCCTTCTCATCTCTTAAGTATTTTGCATTTAAAGAATCTTGTTTTGTTTGTCTCCACTGCACAAAAAAACTACCTTGTTATCATTGGATGCTCTAATTCATTCTTTGTTAAAATTAAATTCTCCCTTCCTTTCTCCTTTTGAAAGTTACCAAGAATTATGGTTATATTTTATTTTTTAATGTTTTCAAACTTTTTAATACTACTCTACACCATCACACCATTTTAATTAATATAATAAAAATATTTACCTACTATTTAATTATTAATATCAATCAATATACAAAAATAAAAAATACATAATAATCACTTATTTCTAAAATTCATATATTCAAAAACTATATATTAAAAAATTCATATAACAATTCTAATAAACAAAATGGATACAAAATTATATAAAAATAACATTTTAGAGTATAATGACATGAAAAGTAATCATATATTTAAAAATTATTATAATATTATTTTTTAATAATATTAAAAATATATGAAAACAACCTGGCAAGGTGGTCAATCATTAAAAATTCCTATAAAAAACAATTCTTTTATTCAAAGGACATATGTAGTCATCCACATGTATGTTTTGGATGAGGGAGCACTTTTGTTGACATGTCTATTTATCCCTTCAAATAATGTTGATACCATGTACCAACTATTTAGAGGAGTATTTTTGTATGTTTGCTTGTTGGTCCATTCCTTTCAAATTGGTACTCTATGTTAATTTGTAGTGGTTTAATTATATTAAATATTTGACTCATGTACTTAGGTAAAATAATATTTTGAATTTTTTTTTATTAAATAATGTTAAAGTATTAAAAAATAATTATGAAAGTTGCCAAGAATCAAAATATTGTTTTGAAATATATATTAATATAAAAAATATTTTGATAAAAATAATAAAAATAAAAATATCTAACAAAAAGTTGTTGATAATTATTATATAAATTTCATCATAACATTAATAATGTATATTAAATATATTTATTTAAAATGTTATTAAATAAAGTATATACTTTTTCTGGTATTCAAATATTTTCTGGTTTGAAGTTACATCACAAAATCTTAATTAATAAAAAAAAGAAGAAAATAGGAGGACCCCACACTTGTTAGCCTAGTGAAGATTAGGGCAAATAAAATGGGCCAGAAGGAATAATACCCGTGCTCTAATAATGATGTCGCCGTGGAGGCCAAAGATTAAATAAAAAAGAGCAGGCATGTTCATATAATCATAGCACCATTGGAGGTGGGAAAGCCAAAAAACTTTATTATAATGACTGAATTAATACGATACACACCAACGAATAAGATTTTGACTACTTCATTAAACATTGGTCAAGTCAGCGTAAAGAACGTCTGGATTCTATTCCGTGTTTTCAGGAGCTCAATGTCAACCGTCGGATCTGAAAAAGCTAATCGTGGTTTACTTAAACTTATCGTTGTAAGGAAAACACTAAAGCTGCGCATGAAAGTAACAAACTTGGCTTATTCCTTGAATGATCCCCAGACAAAACAGGGAAATGTGAGTTTTCTGAAATATTGATCGTAAAATAAAGATCACAGGCGAGTTCCTTTCGATATGAGCTTCATTTCAATATCAAATTTGAAGCAAATCGGTTGGTGTACGGCTTAAAATTTGGTATGTAAAGCTTCTCCCTGACCATACATTGTTTTCCGAATTCTACGAAGATTTTGAAAATCAATGCTGTTTGCGGGTAAGATCAGGGTTTATTTCTGTATAGAAGGGTCAAAATAATCGTTGTAGACATTTTGAGCTTCTTTCCTAATAAAATTGCCTTTAAATAAAGATTTTGTGCTCATTTCTGAAAAAGTCGTGGTCTAATTGGCAGCGACAAATTTTTCGAGGTTACTTTTGGGAATTTTGTGCTCTAATGGACAGTGACGATTTTTAGCTCATTTTCAAGATAAATTGTGTTATACTTGGTTGGACGAAAATTAAGACCTCATATTCAGAAAAGTGTGTGCTCTAGTTCATATTGAGAAAATCTAAAGACCATTTCTCGGCTTTAACCTGTATCAAGAACATTTTATGATTTTATTACTTTTTGTTCTAATTGCTACACAATTTATTTCAGCAATTTTCTTAAAAACGTGTTCTATTATTTCCGATGACAGTTTTTCTTGAAGTTCATTTTCACAAATATTTGTGCTCTGATCTGTGATGAGAAAGTTTTTTGAGCTTATTTTCTGGAAAATTTCTGTTCTAATCGGCTATGACAAAAAGATGATCACGTTTACTGAATTTTTCTCCGTTTTAATCGTTATTTCCAAAAAAAAGGAGCCTAATCGACGACAACAAAATTCTGGGCGTATCTTCTGAAACATTTGTGTTATAAAAGAAATATTATTATTTTTTGGATAGTTTCGAGAAAAAATTGCTCAGAGCGATAATGACAAATTTAACAGAAAAATTCGTGCTCTGATAAGTAACGACAAAAATAGTCAGCTAATACGAAAAAATAAAATCGCGATCTAAAACTTTGAGCTCCTATTGCTAAATATTATGTTCTGATCTGATATGGCAACAATTTTGAGCTGAATTTTTTAAAACAAATGAGCTTAAATCAGCTACATTACTAAAATATAAAAATTGCGCTCAAGTCACACAGCATATTTATGTGAAAATTTGTGTTTTGGCTGCTATTTAGTGGATAACAGGTTAAACTTAATGTTCATTATATATTATTTATTAAATGCATGAAATAATTTCAACATTTGACATCCTTGCCTGTGGATTAAATCTGTCAAACCTGAAAATATTGGAAACTTATGCAGATCTTATACTTGAAGGATTTATAAAAATTTTAAACAGCTTATTTTTCCTCCAGTTTTTAGATGTTCACCTTATAGAAAGTATTGATTGACCAATATTGCCGGGGATTTCCCCGGCATTGAATTTTGTCAGAAGAATTAAATAAGTAGCATCTGTTCACATTTCTCGGTCGTGTAAGTTTGCGTGTCAGAAAAGCTTGAAAAATTTGCAAATAATCCGCAATATTGGCTAGCATTTAGTCAGAAATTGTTTTACCATATTCAAACGAGACATTGTTATTTAACTGCTTTATACTCTGCAAAAAAATTGTTCCTTTTGGCGTTTTCTTGCTGTAGATATGCAATGAAATCGAACAATATAGATTACCTAGTAATAATATTTTCATTTCATCCGTTATTACTGACAGGTTTCAAAGGAAAACCAGACAGTCTGACATGAGAAATACGCCCAAATCATAAAAAATATTGAATATAAGCATTTATGCTTTACAATTCTGTCTGAAAGTTTGCCCGGATTGAAGTTTGGATCCTCCATTCATTCTGAAGGGGATGAGTATGGTAAGAAGATTGAATGGTGCAAGGAGGGTGATAACTACGTTCAAGGTGTACTTCAAGAAGCATATTATTCTAAAGGTCAACGTCAAAAACCCATTGGCAAGATTCCATTGGGCCCTATAAATTTTTTTGTCTGCCTCCTTGCCTTATTGCTCTGTCCACTTCGTATTATCCAACAATTTTCACTAAAAATTCTGAAAAATATTAGCTGAATAATCGAGGACAGGAATTTAAGCCAACCGATAAGGGAACACTTCTGATTTTTAAAATTTGTCCATATTATTCTAAAAATGGAAGAATATGAGTATAACAGAGCAATGAACTACAGCTTTCTGAAAAGCATTGGGACATTGAATATGACAAGCTTTAGTGCAAATGTATCGCCCAAGCTGTCAGCAAGAAATTCATATACGGGATCTTCTGATTCGGCTGATGATTTCAGTGATGTGTTTGGAGGGCCTCCCAAGTATATTGCACTCAAGCAATTCAAAGATCCTCGAAAAGCCCATTCACTGTTGCAGCCTTCAAGTGGGTTTTCAGGCCTAGTCCAGTCTGAGGTTCCTGTGTTCGGAGAAACCAGGAGAAGATATGTTAGTGATGAATTCTACAATGATATATTTAGTGGAGATACTGTTTCTAATGGCGGAGAAACGTCTGATAAGTGTTCGGTAGCTTCGAGATCAACATCCAGGAATCCCAGCCCTGCTCAGTCTCCTCTTCCCAGGATTGAGTACAAGGCCTTGGGCAATAAATCGCCGTTGGCTCCAAAGCTCAGGTATTTTGATCTTATTGTCTAACCATGTTGATTATTTAATTTTTCAATTTTCTGCAATTGATTTTCAAAGAAGTTTCTTTATTGCTTGAATTTGAGTTTATTTTGGGTTCTCAATTCTTCATAACCAATTGTCGAATGGATAAACTCAAATGCAGTCAATCCAGAAACTTTTTCAGAAATGTTTTAATTAAGATAAAACAAATTGAAACACATGATTTTGGAAAAAAGCTCTTAAAATTTTGTTTTTCATTGTATAATAACGAGCCGAATCAGAAAATTATCTCTGTTTTTGCATGTCTGCACATATTGTTGGATTTCTCCTCAAAACATTGCTCTGTTTCTGCACATCTGTGTTAGTTTTCTTGGATTTCATAACTAAAAATAGTCAAATGGATGCCTTGTTTTATCCAGGCAGCCTGTAAACAACTCCTCAAAGCAAACAGAGTATCCATCTTTTGGCATATCTTCGCATCGTGGTCCTTACAAGTTTTACAATGATAGTTCCATTGTGTCTAGTGCTCAGTCTTCTCCACCTGATCCTTCCTCAGATCTTCTGGAGATTCCTTTTGCACATTGCACAAAACCCTCCATATTATTATCTGAGAGCAAACAGGGACTGAAAAAGAAGCAAGAAATTGGTGTGTTTCCTCCACGAAGTTCTAACTCACGATTTCGAACTTTTCTGGAGCCAAGCGAATCTATACCAGGAAGCCCAGCTAGGTTAAGCAATGATAAGCTCTATTCTACTGCTCAAACTACATCATGCAGCAATACATCTGATGATGAATTGGCGGGGAATATTCAAGGATTGGATAAGCATATAAGTGGAGGAGTTTCTAAGCTGGCTGTAGAAAAGCATGGCGCAGATAGTGCTAAGGGACCTAATTCAGGAGAGAAGGATGACAATGGTTTTGAAAAGTCACGATTATCAGCTAGTAGTGGGCCTTTTCAACGATTGGCAGTTTCCCCGCTTGAGGATCTTCAGTTACAACACAAGTTAAGGAGCTGTCGAGATTGGTTTCAGGAGTCCAAAGGGCTCCATTCAAATAAAGAGAGTGGATCCCTTTCAGTGGACTCATTGGGGTTTTCCTCAACCAGAGATATTCATTCAAACATTGGACTCAATAACACACAAGAAAGAAGCCAAGAGATTGTAACCAAACGACTTAGCACAAATGGCACGGACAGTGGTGAAGAATCAGATGAACTTGGATCATACGTTATAGAGATTGACACCAAGAGAGGGGAGACTATAGCTTTTCTTCCTGAAAGGGATATTGGAATAGATGCTAGCAATGCTCATAATCTGTTGATTTCTTCAATGAAAGAAACAATGGAAAGTGCGAAAAACGAATCTCTTCCAAATAGGCCAATGAAACATGTGAATCACGATGTCAAAGGCAGTAAATTGAGACTACACAGTTTATTACAGAAGACATATGATTTTGATCCTTTAAGCGAAGCAGAAGCAAAAATGCAAACATTGCAAACTAACAAAGGAAAGGGAAGGGGCAGAGAGTCCAGCATAATACCAACTAAACAACATGTAACTGAAATATCTGCATGGCCAACTCCAACTCCAGCAGTGGAACAAGATGCTAAAGAAGATTTAATAAAAGAAATCAAGACGGCAGCTCCATGGGATCCTTATGCTATTGATCCTTCAACTATGGTATGTTTTGAAATGAATTATACCATTAATTGTGAGTTCTCTTTTCTCACCCATCATCCCCCACAAAAATGAATATAGTCTGGCTAACTTTTGATCAAAATGATTACTTTGTTGGACTGTTCCACCAAATATGAAGGTGAAGGAGGTTTCTAATAGGATAGAGAAATGGCACCATGAACAACCAGTGGTTTTCCGAGAAATGCCACTAGCATCAGACGACAATGCAGGTGTGTATATTTGGCTACATCTTTTTCCTTTTCTTGTGGGCACCAGTCTAAAGTTTGAACTTGGGAATACTTTACTAAATTTAGTGATTATGTAATGTTTTGTTAAAAAACCTTTTCGTAGCAACAAAGAATTTACTTTCCATTCACATTGCTGGAGAGAATTTTTAATTCCTCAAAGCAGAGCATTAACTAATTTTCTTCCCTAAAGCAATTGTTTAACTTTAGGGCACTTACAGTAACAAGTTGCTAAAATACACAAAGGAGATGTACGGTATTTATTATTCTGAGTTGACTGTCACAATTTGGATTCTTTCCAGATGTAATAACTGAGAAGGAAACTACAGAGAGCCGGAGAAAAAGATTTGAGAAGGAGCGCCATCTTCGAACTAAAGAGCGTGTGGTATGTTATGCAGCTAGTAAGTCCAAATTTGTAACACAAATTTAAAAATGAATATCTTCTGGAAGACGTAGCCTTTGGTGATTTATTTTTATTTTTATTTTCTAAGTAGCAGTTAATTTTCTATAGAAGGAAGCAGACAAGACGAAAAAGTTACAATCTATGCAAATTTTAAGCAGAAAATCTATTTTCATGATTATATATCTTTAAAATGATGGTCTTGTTGGCAAATTCAAGTTTTTTCTTAAATACTGCAAAATTTGTTTCTCTATTGTGGTAATTTTCCACCTAATCATTTGATGCACAAGCGTATAGATAAACAATGTAGACCATTAGATATTCGGTTTGCATTTGCCTCTTTGTTTTCCTTGAGTTGTGTTTCAATCTTTCTAGAACCAATCAATATAATTTTTTACATATAACTCAAGATATGGAGCAATATGAAGATTAGTTAGCCATAGAAAGATGAGGATGGACTCTTTGTTCCCATTCAAATTCTCATCCAAACTCCGTACCTCAACTTTTGGTAACTACCGTAATTACATTCACCTTAGTGCCATATTACTTAACTGCTTTCAATTGGCACCATAATTGGTTATCTCGCTACCCATTCTGCATTAAGTTTTCTCCCAAGTTCTTTGATTGCTAACAGATATGAATAGGAAAGCCTGTGATCAACGAGAGAGTTAAGGAACTTTAAAATAGCATTTTATGACCCTTCTTTTGCATTTTGTAATTGCAGTCCAAAATATTGGTGGAGAAGAAGCACAAAGAATTGGAAATTGAAGAAGAACAAGAAGAGAAGACTGTATGTTATGGGTCTTTTTCTGTCTTTCTTTGCTCATGTTATGTCTGACAGATCATGGTTTTCCTCCCGTTCATTATATAGCCTTCTACTTTTCGATTGGAAACATTTAATATGAACATTTATGGAAATGTAATCTTGCCTTGCAGAAAAATTCGGATAAATTGGATATTGAGATAAAACGTTGGTCAGCAGGCAAGGAAGGCAACATCCGTGCCTTACTTTCAACACTGCAATATGTAAATTTCTCAATCTTTGGGCACTGGGATTTAAACAACCTATAAATTCATAATTTTGTGTTCGTTTCATAGCATGACAAGTATGGATTTTTATCTACATCTTGTCTACTTTGGCATAGTATAGCTATAATGTACATTTTTTTTTTTTCTTTCTAATTTTGACACGCAGTATAAGCGCCTTTTCCCGAAATGCAAATACGAAAGCCAAGTTTGAGAGGCCAGAGCATTTTTGGCTGACATGAATGCATATGCCATTGACTGATGAAATCATTTCCTATGAATTATTTCTGTAGATATAAATCAACTTTAATGGCTTTATAATTTAAATTGCTTTGTTATTATAGGTGCTTTGGCCTGAATGTGGATGGAGGTCAATTCCCCTTATTGAGATTATTGAAGGAGCTGCTGTCAAGAAAGCCTATCAGAAGGCAAGGCTGTGTGTGCATCCCGATAAATTGCAACAGAAGGGTGCAAGTTTACAACAAAAATACATTGCCGAAAAGGTCTTTACCATCCTACAGGTAATTATACTAGAATTTTGTAAGGTTGTTATATGTCGGCATGAAAATAACTTTATGGTTTTTAGATAGGTTAATTGTGAGTTCTATAGGGAGCACACCCATAAGAAGTCAAGAAGTTAACCTAAATACATAGTATTAAAGCTGAAAGAGCTTTGATGACTAGTATCAATCACCATCGAGACAAAAAAAAACCTCCTTCTAAACTGGGCCAGCTAGAGCAACATACAAAATAAACCAAACTGCCCCAACCCTTTAACTATCAGATAGACCCAGACTAGAGCATTCTATCTCCTCCTCCACCACCTTTAACCCAAGCTACAGAAAATCCTGTCTAGTGGCTTTGGGAACGCCACGCTTAGAAATGAGCGGGAGAGTAAAGAGGCTATAAATTTCCAAACAACTGTCAAGAAGGATTACCCTGAGGTTATCAACATACAATGCTAAATCTTGATTGAACAAAGCCGAGTCCTCGTGTCTCATTGAAAGAGAGTGACAGGAACTTTTGAAATTTGCCAGTTCCTCCTCTTGCAGCAAATGCACAGCCGCTTCCTCTGCATCTTGCAACCTTCCTTTGATCTGTTTGCAATATGTAAAACATCTTCCGTGCAGAATATTCTGCTAAGAATACAATCCCCAGTATCAAGGTTTGAAATGCGGGCGCTTAACTTGTTGATAAAGTCCTCAATAACTAGGGCTCTGGTCCTCTGCTCACTAGAATTGCAGGGCCCATCCTCCCCCAGGAGTGGTTTCACAAAAGGAAGGTTAACCAAGTTTGAGACGCCTATTCAATACAATACCACTGTAGCGCGAATCATGATCAAACATACCTCATTTCATTATGCCAAGCTCCTACTGCTCTCTAAATGCCAGATACACACCAAACCAAAGTGAGAGAGAGCGGAACAGAGAAACTGGGAGCACGATCACTGATAAAATGGCATTCCGCACACTAAAACCCTGGGGAATGGTGTGCTAACATGAATGCGGCACGCCGTAGGCATCATTTGTTCAAAGATATATTTGACCTCAATTAAGCCCCACATTATTATGGTGAATGCGCACCAAAGATATTAGGAGGTGGCGAATGAAAATTAGGAAGGGGAGGAATTATTACAGGAGAAGCCTAGACTTCTAAAATATGCGTGATATACCATTTCTTAGGGTCCTCACTAATCTTAGCTGTGAAGGAAACTGAGAAACTTCCACATTAGCGAGGTAGTTCGCTATAGGATTGCACTCAACAACAATGACACAAAGAATGAAAGAAATGATGACAAAACCCCTACCAATAAGAATAATTTCCTCCATAATACTTCTCGATTTCCAATCCTTCAAAACTTGCTTCTTGCACCCCTAAATAACCACCGGGACTCCCCTTTTAACTTCAAATAGTTTGAATCCATGGCACTTACTAACTTGCGACCTAAAAAAATGCCAAAATTTCAACTTCGTTATTCATTTTAAAACCCAAGAAGAATGAGCCACTTGCTGAAGTTTCAACTTCATTATTCATTTTCAAATCCAAGAAGAATGAGCCACCTCTTATCGAGGGAGAACATGCCACAATCCTAGCTCCTCTTAGGCGAAGAGTACCTTTAACTACATCAAAATTTTATTTGAAAAAGCCTTCATTTGGAGGTTTCTATAAAGAAACATTACACGCTGACCTTTTATCAAATACCCCTTTAATGAAGGAAATTTATGCTTCTTTTTTCTTATATAAAATGTGATGTCACAAAAGTCATGATTGAGTTATATATTTTTAGGTTCAAGCAGATTTGAAATTCCCCTTACGACCTTGAGTGCGTTTCTATAATTCTTAATTTATTACTAATAAAATCAGTTGAACATTCCTCGATGATAATGTTGGTCTTTATAGAGTAGTTACAACTTTCTTAAATTTTGATTTTTAGTTATCATCAAACAGGTTTGTATTATGCATCGATTTCTCTCATCCGACACAAGACATGTTAGAAAACCTGGACTTACTTGTTGCCAGTATCGTATTTATCGACATCATTTGGAAATCATTAGCTTAGTTCATCTAAGCTGTTCTTGTTGAAGATTACTATAGGTTATCATTATGAATATTCCATAATAATTCCTAGTGTTCCCATTGTTTAGGTCTTCTTTGTAGGTCTTGTTAGTGAAAAGAATGTTAAATGTATCTAATTTCTCATTTGGAATGAATAAAATAACTCCTACTTATATACAACTTATTAGATGTCCAAATGTGCAAATACCAAACTTATTTAAGGATCACTTTCCTAATCCATTCACATTTATGTATACCACTGATCTTGAGCTATCTAATCGACAAACTCTTGTAACAAGGAGACACTCATAAGTGGATATTATTGTTCTAGTAATTCCCATTTATAGGCCTATATTTGTAGAATTGCAATCTCTTCTCAAAATTGAAATAACAATGATTAAGTTCTTCTGATATCCTTCACCATTCACAGAAGGTAAACCTGCTTCTATTGGATCAAATGGAGAGAAATATTTCTCAGCTATGGAAATTTGTTTTATTAACAAACACATGGAAGGAACATTTTACTGTATGGAGCAATATATTGGGAAGATCTCTCACCGCTTGACGCTTTCGCAATCACAAACTTAGTACTAGAAAGCAATGCCTGGAGTTTTGCTTTTCAGATGGTTGTATTTAATAATACAATGACATAGACGGTTTTCAGTTGTGATCTTAACATGGCGTCCACAATAGTAGTAGAGTTAGATAGATGCATTTTTGGGAGGTCGACACTTTAATTTGTCATGTCAGATGAATACTTTTATTATATGTTAGAGTGGGAAGCTTTCTAGTACAGTCTGAAGACCAGTATTTTGTGAATAACTAATTAAATAAGCTGACTTTCTTTACCTTTACTAGCCTTATTTTTTCTTTTATGTTTTGTTTATAGAACTAAATTAGCATGCACGCTTTGAGATATTCATCGAGACAAACAAGTGGCCTTGAAGAGGTGTATTTACATAGTTATTAGATTACAATGAATGGATTGGGCACCTATCATTACACTTTGTTTTTTAGAAGACTGATTGAAAGCATTTACGACAAAGGAACAACTCTTTAGATGCAATACTTGGATGGAGTTCTCACACGGGGAAGAAGTATTGAATTAAAAAAAAAGCGAGTTGCAGGTAGGTAAGGGAACAAAAGAATAAGTAATGTTCCGTCATTTGAGATAGTAGAGATTCAGTTCAAGACTCGAAACCTATCTGTTTGGACCACCTCTGGTCAGGATGACATTATGCAAATGGAGTTCTTACATTCGGTTTATCTGTAGCTTTGCACAACACTAGGTAGAGTCCAAGACATGATTAAGGACCATGATCTTGTTCACTATGGAGATATATTAGAGCATGGAACGTTGCTTTCCATCACTATATTGGTAAGAGTTTGAAGTTTGAGGGATTTAACTTTTCTTATCGACTTTACATAATATTTCGTTAGATGCTTTTGATATTAACTCTTGACTTCTTATGTAAGAAGTTAGAATTGTTCTCTACAAGTAATGCCATCATTATTTGTTACTTTCATTGTTAGGCCAACGGTGGTTGTTATATTGATCTTGGTTATGGCTCATGATTTCATCATCCAAATTAATAATTATCCTTAAGACTAGGGGCCTGATGAATAGCAAAACTAAAAGGACAAAATAATTGGAATCATAATGCCATAGTATTTACATGAGATCTCATAAATGGTTTGTAAGAAGCCTGCAATCATGGATGAAAATAAACGAATTTCTAACTCTAGTAGACCCAAAACACCATCTGCACTCAAATTGAGTTGTTAAGAGCCATCGTGTGGACCCTAGGAAACCTTGCATATTGAAATAACTAGATTTTTCTTATAGTCAACCTTAGACAACATTAATCAATCTTCAGGGATGATCTCTAAATCAACTCTTGGCCTATTGTCCACCTTTAGCTTCAAATAGTAATTCGTTTATTCTATGAGCCAATCTTTTTGTAAGATGAAACACAACGCCATCCAACTTGGTCCACCCACTCAACTTGTAAGAATAAGAAATTTCTTATAGTTTCCTCTTAAAATAAGGAGGAAATAACTAACAACTTGGAGATGGTACTAGATCACTTGTGTCCATCATCTACTGTATTAAATTGCAATATAAAAATTATTGTGTTTTATGCTTACCCTTTGTGTGCTTTATTCTTAGCTTTTATAATGTAGGTGAGATTTTTGAGCAATCTCTGATAAAATGCCCATAATTATTGGACAAATAATACTTGAAGGGTTACAAAATTAATGCGTTTGCTACCATAGTTTATATATTTTGGTATTAACTTATTTGAAAGTGCTTTTTCCAAGTAAGCATCGACATAAATTAGGCGATGTGTTTTCCACTTTCTTTCCCTTATCATGTCTGCTGATTTTTGTTTCTCTCCCAGTTGATCTCCAGTGACCCTAAATGCCTTATCCTAATTTCCTGGAGGAAGGGAAAACAAGTATATCTATATCAACATCTTAGAAGAGATTCTCTCAAATATGTTGAAAATTACCCTGATCTCTCATTACAAGTACAATCCTAGTTATAAATGCCTGTGAAATCCTCCACTTAAGGTACAACGCCGTTAAAAAGGCAAGTCCTAACTTGGAATTTATTCTCCATGTTTACTAGGCTCACGCAACCCACAGTAATATATTGTTTCGTGGTAAATAGAAGCTGCATCTCACCTAGCGTTTTCTAGTTCCTTGGTACATATTGTATCCAAGTGGTCTTTGTAACCAAACCCTCATAAAGTTGTAGATTAAGGAATGCTTTTGTTTGTGCCATTTTAAATCTTAGATTGATTCAACATTCACCACAATGGCAAAACTAAAATTGGCAATGACAAGCAACCATTATGCTGCAAAATAGAAAACAAACACTCCTTGGAACAACTAATCTATCTATTGAGACTCCCGCTATCTTTCTTAACGAATAAAATATGTTGATTAGAGACTTGAATTCAATTTTTCCTTTGCTATTGATTAAGAATAAAATCCCTGGATATGCGGAGAGTTATGAGATGTGCTCACTAAACACAAACATTTTTGTATGTTCATACCAATAGCTCGCTACAATGCGATATCTTTGGCAGGACATCTAAAGTCTTCTTATGGTATTGTTTTGGATAAGGGTTATTGGTCATTTTTATCATACAACAGCTTCCTTGCAAAATCTGTGTACCTCTTTAATGTTGCATGCTAGTTGAAGGGCACTTAATATACAAATCATTGTTCTTCAATATAATATTTACATGTTATTCTGTAGGTTGTATAGCTATTATTCCCTTTTAGCTTTGTTGACATAGTCAGCTTAGGATCTAGATACTCTTGACACTCTGTTAATGTGTAGGCATGAGCCGGATTTTATATACATATTTAATTGGTTGATGCAACTATTTCTTGACTGCTGTTGATCTTCTGTTAATTTAGTGTTGATCTGCTTTGTAGTCTTCGTAGGAGTTAAATTAGGAGTTGATTACTCTATTTTGGACTGCTGTTACTTTGTAGTCTTAATAGGAGTTAAATTAGGAGTTGAGTACTCTGTTTTGGACTGCTGTTACTTTGTAGTCTTCGCAGGAGTTAAATTAGGGTTTTTTGGTGGATAAAGGGGATGGCTGGTAAGGTTGGAATTAGTGTTCTTTTTTTGGAGATGTAATGAAATTCTGAATAATGGATACAGAGCAGTTTTTAAAGGAGTAAGAAATTTACTAGTAAATTTCTTGTCTCTGTTTTATTGTGTTGGTTTCCTCTACATTATAGAGGGTAAGATTTTCAAATTGCAGGATCTAAGGATTCATCTGCATTAGGTTGGTATCAAAGCAATTCGCTCCTGCATCTGTGAGCCATCATATAGTAGTAGTTGTCTTTGTATTTTTTCCTGTGAACATCTTTGTGCATTACGTGTATTTCATTGAGGAGGGTTCAGAACCTCAGAAAATATAGGGACTAGAGCATGATGGTAACTCTCCAATGAGCTACGAGAAACTTGTGTAGGTAGAATTTTATGTGTTATTCCTAGCCATGTGAGGAAACAAGAAGGTGTAGTGGTATGTTTGAATTTTGGTTGTGTAGTAAGAAAAAAAATGGAGTTATATCATGTTGTGACAAAGAGGATAATCAAGGTGGAAGAAAAAATAAGACAAAGGTGGAGGCAAAAGCTAACAAAGGACCAACAAAAAGTGTTGCAAAATTTAGAGTATGAGTTTAAGGAATTATGGTGGATGTTGGAGGAATATGAGACATGCAATCATAAGAAGGCAAAGAAAAAGAAATTTATAGCAAAGGCACAAAAGAGTTGTGAGAAGGTGAAAAAGAATGATGAGGTTAAGTACTCATCTTGTGAGCAAAAGGTATATCCAAAGAGGAAAGACATAGAGGCAAGGATTAGCCAAATGATAGAATTGTTAGAATAGGGACACATTAAATCCCTTGAAGAGTTGGCAAGGATATTAGGGGATAAAAGACCTTTAAATTTGATTTTCCAAGAGTTTCAGAAAGAAGAGAGGGATGTAAGGGTTGAAGATGAAGAAATGGATGAGTTGGATAAAGCTAATGAATTGTGTTACCTTGAAAAAGGGGAAGGTATTGTAGGTTACAATACACAAGGATAAGAGTTTGAAGACTGCAATGAAGAGGAATGCAACCTATCACAAGAAGAGGCCCAAAATGTTGTAGTAGTGGAAGTGGTCCATGATAGAGAGGAAGCTACAACAAAAATGGAGATCTTTGAGAGCCCCATATGTGATGAAGTCTTACTAGTTATTGAAAACACAACCAATCAGAGGTAGTTAGAAGAATGTGAGTAGACAAAGGAATGTCTAGAGAATCCCATAATGGAAAAAGAGAAGAAATGGATCATCTCTTTCTTGGAGAAGCAATGAGGATGATTGACAGAGAGAACAGAAAAATGTTCATTTGTGGCATAAAAGAGGACAATGTAAAAAATGAGTTGTTTTGTGAACAATATCACATTGAGCTAGGAAATGATGTCCACCTCACAAAATATAAAATGGAAAGCATGCCTAAATGGCATAATGCAGGGAAGGAGGATGCACTTATGAGAAATTTTTATTCTTTTAACTTTATTTTTGTTTTTAATGATTTATGTGCAGGTGCAATGGGACCTAGTATGAGTGATGCAAAGAGCAATGTGAATTTTCAGTGAAGGAGGACTACTAAGCCTTCAAGTAGTTGGGAAAAGAGGAAGGGATCCAATTGGCAGAGGAAGAGGATCTTTATTCCAACAAGAGGCTGGAAATGAAAAAGAAAAAAAATGATGATTTGCAAAGATATCTAATTTGGTGGAAGGGAAAATCATGGCTTGGTCCTTCAAGTCAAAAGGATGATCTACCATTTATTCCAAATTCTTAAGTACAACAAGACAAATCCATTATATGACTTTAAACCAAGAGGTTCAGAAATTCTAAAAGATGGGGAGGATGATGCAACTATTTCTTGACTACTGTTGATTTGCTATTAATTTAGTGTTGATCTGCTTTGTAGTCTTCGTAGGAGTTAAATTAGGAGTTGATTACTCTGTTTTGGACTGCAGTTACTTTGTAGTCTTCGCACAAGTTAAATTAGGAGTTGATTACTCTGTTTTGGACTGCTGTTACTTTGTAGTCTTTGCAGGAGTTAAATTAGGGGTTTTGGGTGGATAAAGGGGATAGCTGGTAACGTAGGAATTAGTTTTTTTTGGAGATGTAATGAAATTCTTAATGATGGACATAGAGCAGTTTTTAAAGGAGTAAGAAATCTTTAGTAAATTTCTATTGTCTCTGTTTTATTGTGTTGATTTCGTCTGCATTATAGAGGGTAAGATTTTCAAATTGCAGGATCTGAGGATTCATTGGCATCATTGGTTCATTCCTCCTTTGAGATTACTTCTCTCTCTCCTCTGTGTCTGAAATAGGAGAGGCAATGGTGGTGCTTTGAGGTCTCTTGGCTTCTACAACTTATAAATGTTTCCATTAACTCTCTCCCTGCCAATGGATACTCAGATGCTCCTCACATTCTTCCTTTAAAGGGGTATTGGTTGAGTGGTCCACGAAGACATTTAATGACGATCATCCAGGCCACCTAGATGTTTCCATTTTCAATTTTAGCCTCTATTTAGCCTTTTACAATATCCTTATTGTATGACTAGCGTATCTGTGGCAATAGTAGACACTACAGGATCTCCTAGGCCTATCAGATTGATTACATCATTTTTGGACGCACCTCAGCATGGCATCCACCACATTGACATAGACAACTGAAAATTAACTGGGTAATGTACTTCCATCCACTTAGCTCTGAGAGCAGCCTATTTTGTCGGATCGAATAGTTGACATAGGGTGAGAATTGCCCCTTCAATTCACTAAGTTCATATTTCACGACCAGGTCTGTTTCAATAGTTTATTTGGCCTTTCTTTATGAGACCTTTGACTTGGATCTTTTAGAAAAACACAGTGCGATGTTACATCCAATGATAGATTCATCCTCTTAGTTCAGGTTATTCTCTTAACACCAACAGTAAACTGTGTACCAGTATAGTTACTGTGATGATAGTTCTACTGAGTTCTTTTCTTGTAATGAGATCAGATGTATTTCTTTCCGTCTCCTATTTTGCCTTTCTTTATGAGACCTTTGATTTGGATCTTTTAAAAAAAACACAGTGCGATGTCACATCCAATTATGGATTCATTCTCTTAGTTCAGATTATTCTCTTAACACCAACAGTAAACTGTGTACAAGTAACTGTACTGTGATGATAGTTCTACTGAGTTATTTTCTTGTAATGAGATCAGATGTATTTCTTTCCGTCTCCCTAACCAATTGGTATTATTCTCTGGGATGGTGTCATCAAACATTGTTATAGGGGTGTATTTTTACTGGCAAGGTTTGATGAAGAAAAATGGAATAATTGTTAATTTCGTACAGAATTAAAGGAATTAAAGGGTTATAATTAATCCCACGCCACGCTTGGAACCGAGTGTGAGGAAGGCATGCACGGGGGAAAATAGAAAAACTAATATGTTATTCGAATTTTATAACATTTACATTTTGACCTCATCACTAGGTTTGATGATGCAGGCTTCCATAGGGGAGGCACATGTTGGAATCCAGAGGGGGAAGGGTACGGACAGGGGAAAACAAAAAACCTGAGATTTTATTTAAAATTTTCCGACCTAATGACCAAGTCGAGGGGCAAATAGACTTTGCCAATCATCCTACACATCATATGTAGAATTATGAGATTTAATGATGTCATGTTCATAGAATGTGCAATGAGATTCATATTTTTTTTAGCATGGATATTATATATTCATAATGTGAAGAAAAAGGTGGACAACTAACTAAAGCTCCATTTTTGTCAAACAGGAAGCATGGGCAATTTTTAGTTCTCTGGATCCTTTTTAGAATCACTTGGATGGGGATGGTCAAGCATAACAGCTGGGACACAGTCAATATTATATATGTGAAACATGGATTTTTCTATCCTTCCATGAACTCTGCATCATCTCTTTAGTGTTTTTGAAGCAGAATGCTCTGTACAATGTAAAGTTCTCACAAAGCTGACTTTGTACATTGCATTTGTATTTTGTCATTTCAAAAGGAAACAAATTCAATTTGGTTTGATTATTTTGTAAGCTATTCTCTGTTAATTCTATGTAGATACTAATATCTAATAATCTATACCTCTGATTTGGTTTGAAACCGTAACTTCGATCTGGGTTTTGCATGTTTGAAAACTTTTAACTCGTTTAATTCTGTACGAAATTAAGTTTCTCTGACTAGTTTGAAACTCTGAGATCATCTCCACATTATTAATTTGACTGTGTTCCCATTTACATTACCACACAACCCCATGGTTTTATTAACTATTTATTTGATATTTATTTTAGGCATGTTGAAGTTCAAAGTTGGTTGACTTCAGCAAGGTGTTTTTTATTGAGAATTTTTTAAAAAACTTTCTTTGTACTTTTTTTGAAAGGCAATCATCTTTCCCAATTAAATCACAGCCAATTAATATTCTTTTATAAAATAAATTGATAAATACACACCATCAAATCAAATAAATAAAAAAGTATGAACATGACATATGTTATAAGAACCACATTATTGAGAGAATTTTTTTTTAACAAATATTCTTGTAATGTCTCACATTGACGCTGAAGGTGGCCATCAATAACCTCAACTAAGGTTACATAGCCATTTATGAGTCTTTTAAAGTCTTCTCATATGTCACGTCAAATGGAATCGCTATCTTAGATAGATTTATAGTACTTATAAGTGTAACAGTGAAACGTGTATACATAAATTTTTATTAGTTTTAGATTTATTTTGTGATAATATTTTTAATATAATTATATATTGATAAATGATATATTATTATATGAGGTTGAATTTATTTTGTCAATTTATTATTCATCTTGATTTATATATTGTCTTATATATGCAAGTGTCTTATACATATTTGCATCTATATTTATGCACTCACCATTTATCATATTTATCTATGTACTTGTGCCCCACACTCATTCCTCCAATTTCAGATTCACACTTTCTTATCTGAGGGCAACACCATGGCATGAGGGTTCAATCCCACCCAGATGGAATTGATCCGCAAAATTAAAAAATTAAAATTAAAAATTTGTCAACTCCCACCTATTTCACAAGCTATTGTGAGCCAACATGGTTCATGTTTATGTAATTAATTGTTCTCTTGGTATTAAAATCAATGTTGCAAATAAGAACACGAATTTTTTTGCATTGAAATGGAAAAATCACATTGATATTGTTAGCAACTTCCTTTGAGCAATACTCTATATGATATAATTCATGAATGTCTTTCATTCTATATAAACCCTTTATTTAAACTAAGCCTATGTAAGGCCCAACTTTATGTATGACTACTACAACTACTTGGTGTGTTCATTATTGCTAGTTAAGCAAATCATTGATGAGTCAAGTGCAACCTTGTTTTAGTGTGATGTACCATCAGACATGTTGGTAAATCTTGTGGATTAATCTTTCTCTTAAAACATTAGGTTGGAACTTTGTGTGCTATCGTCAAGAAATCTCAATGACCTTGTTCAGTCATTGAGTCAGGAAGCCATGGAGGAAATGGTCAAAGCTAGGAACCACATAGTGGAATATGAGATTGATATATTCATTTTTATATTGTTTGCATGGGTGACCATTAGGTCTTGTACCTTATTATATGATTTACATTTTAATGATCTCAAATTCATATGACTATATTGTAGACCTTCTAACTCTCCAAATTTAGCCTGAATATTCTATGTGATTTATTTTACATTATCAAATTTGGATTGCTAATTATTTGGCCTAGTTAAGGATTGGATGTGATCTTTGGCAATTTAAAATTTATTTACAAGAGACATCACATACTGAATGAGTTTAGTTGAATAGGAGATAAGGATTAATATTGTACCCAACTTTTGTTTGATGAACTTACTAATGCGTTTATGTCTCTTGATGATGATCCAGAGGAGTTTAGGATCTTTAAGAGTTTTCAAAGTGTTTTAATGAGATTGAAAACCAATCCTACACTAGTGTGAGTGAAGGTAACACTAATTAAATAAAGGTAAACTTCAAGTAAGTATAAGTGGTACATTTAATATATTGTTGAATGTTATTATTGATAACAATAAAATTATTGAAGATATATCAGTTGGACTATGCAAAAGAAAAATCCAACTTTTATGATTTCATTTACTTTGATAATGGGTTTGAAGTGTAGAAGTTGATAATCCAACCTCGCAGATCCCAATGAACACCTGCAAGAAAATAACCTGTCACCAAAGGAGATCAAGAGACACAAGAATGGTGCTCTGCAAACATGAAGCAAAAAATGCATTACCCGAGAAGTGAATAATTACAAAGAGATCAATCCTTAAGAAAGGAGAGTGAAACCCTAAAGTGAACCCTAGGGTGAGGATTAAATTAGCATGTGACAAGTGTCAAGATCATAATGAACGAGACAACATGACTAATTTAATAATGCAAAAAATAAAGATTCCTAAGTTTAGCTTAAGTGAAATAAAGTAAAGGTGACTTAATTAATTAATCAATATGATTAAATTAATCAAGTAAACAACCTATTACTTTAACACCCCCCCTTAAGATGAACTTAGGGAGAAGCTTAAAAACTAAGGACATATGCATGAAATAAAAGATGGGTCCTGACAACTAGGCCTGATGAGGTACCCATGTACAAATGTAAAAGATCTCTCACAACAGAAGAAAAGGAGAACCTCGTGGGAAAAAACCCTCTCCAAAAGAGAGAAATACATGTGAAGGACTAAGAAGCCTCCAAACAAGAGTGAAGGACAAAGAAGCCTCTAATCAAGAAGAAATTGTCCCAAAAGATAAGAATAAAGGATGAACATGGAAAACACTAGAAGTTGCAAACACTATCGTAGAATGACTGTTAAAATGCTGAAAGAAAAACTCTCTCTAAAACAAATGATGATCAGGATCAAGAAGACAAGAATCTGCATGAGTGCCTTAAATGGCACTACTCGAATCTGATGGCAAACCAAGGTAAAATATTTGGAACTTGAAGATACAGATGGCACAAGTACCAATAGTCTGAAGAACTGATCAAGTGAAAATGGAAGGTCACCTCTAGAAATAGGATCAATGAAAGAGTGTCCATATGGTAAGTGCTCCATATCATCGAAATGCATGGGTAACTAGCCATTGGATCCACCTAGTACATAGGAAGAAATAATGTATACATAGCTTACTCCAACACGAAACCAAAGAAGCATTAGTGCACCAACAATAGAAAACCCCCCCATAATGTTGAAAAGGGAGAGGCGTGATATGTACACTGAAACTGAATGCCAGAATGTAGTGCATGAGAAAGAACCAAGAACATATGAATGTGCAGACATGAAAGTACAAGCAGATATAAAGGATGTGAAAACAAAAGTCACATACGCATGAGAAAGGTATGAAGGAAAAACAAAGGAAAACATCAACCCCCATGGCACTTTATATCATAGTGCAAGTACAACAAGGCACGAAGTGATGTGCAAGAATCCCAATACTACACCTACAAAGTTGAGGCACTTTATTTTAGTGCGTTTACAAATGATAAAAACATGCAATGTGAGTCGATAAGGTCCAAAAAGGACTACAACTGAGAAGGATTTATGGAAAAACCAAAAATCAAATCTATAAACCACTACACCACTACTAATATCTAGGAACAATCTTTCTGACAATATCTCGTTTGCCCATTTTTGACATCGTAGGAAAAAGTTATGCTGAAAACACTGAAGACAACTCTAAGAAAGAAGATATGATTTGATTGGAAATAAAAGGGAACTGGGAAAATATCTAAAAAATACCTGCACCAATGGAAAGTACTCTGATTCCTCTTTCCGATGATATCTCGTTTTCTTGATTTCGACACTGTGGGCAAAAGTTATGGCCTCTAGAAGAAAACTGCCTTGAAAGAGTAATTACATAGAATGTTGGAAAAATATTGACGGCCATATGGCTGTCGTAGTAGAAAATCAACATTGAAATTGACGAAAAAAATGACCATCGCCACATTTTCCCAATTGGGTTTATTTAAAATAAAAAAAATAAAATAAAATTACATTAATAAATTTTTCTTTGAAAAAAATAATAATTTTTTTATTGGGTGGCGGCCTTGGAAAGCATTGCCATCGTCGATACTGTCATATCGTTGAATGGCTATAAGGTCATTGGCGGCTAACGAAGGCGGTAGGAAATATGGGGCCAACAAGCTTGCATACGCAAGTACCTGCAAGTACCCTGTACTAAGGGCCCACCCTAAGCCTTTAAAAGGCCTTTTTTCAAAACTCTTTTTTTAAAAAAAAATTTGAAAAACAAACAAAAGAAAATTACAATATTTTTTTAATTTTCTGACAAAAATTAAAGCTAGGAATTTTTATTTTTTTTACCAAGGCTTTTAAAAAGAATTTTCTCAATCCACATGCAGACGGACGTACGGTGTCGTATGGGCAATTTTTTTTGCCTCAGAAGTTGACTGCTCAGATTTCGACAATTTCACAATCGATCTTGGGGTTTTTTGCCACTGCGGATGCAATGGTGAGTTCTGTTTGGGCTCAAAATGCCCCAAAAAATCAGGCACCTCTTGGATCTGGGAAAAAAGCCCTTTCTTCAAACTCTCATAGATTTGACAAACGAAAGCCAAATTTGACAAAACAAAGGTCAATTTTGATTATTATGGTAGGTTTGAATTCAATGGAGAGATTTGATTTGACCTTGGATGCACTATAAAGCTGCTTCAAGGCAAGATCTCACAAAAAGAGGAACAAGAGGCTTGCAGATTTGGAGCTCTGATACCATGTAGAAGTTGATAATCCAACCTCATAGATCCTAATGAACACTTGAAAGCAAATAACCTATCACCAAAGGAGATCAAGAGACACAAGAATGGTGCTCTGCAAACATGAAGCAAAAAATGCGTTACTCGAGAAGTGAATAATTACAAAGAGATCAATCCTTAAGAAAGGAGATCAAAACCCTAAAGTGAACCCTAGGATGAGGATTAAATTAGCATGTGACAAGTGTTAAGATCATAATGAAAAAGATGACATGAATAATTTAATAATGCAAAACTAAATATTCCTAAGTTTAGCTTAAGTGAAATAAAGTAAAGGTGACCCTGGATGCACTGTAAAACCGCTTCAAGGTAAGATCTCGCAAAAAAGGGAACAAGAGGCTTGTAGATCTAGAGCTCTGACGCCATGTAGAATTTGATAATACAACCTCACATATCCCAATGAACACCTACAATCAAATAACCTGTCACCAAAGGAGATCAAGAGACACAAGAATGGTGTTCTGCAAACATGAAGCAAAAAATGCATTACTCGAGAAGTGAATAATTACAAAGAGATCAATCCTTAAGAAAGGAGATTGAAACCCTAAAGTGAACACTAGGATGAGGATTAAATTAGAATGTGACAAGTGTCAAGATCATAATGAACGAGATGACATGACTAATTTAATAATGCAAAAATAAAGATTCCTAAGTTTAGCTTAAGTGAAATAAAGTAAAGGTGACTTAATTAATTAATCAATATGATTAAATCAATCAAGTAAAAAACCTATTACTCTAACATGAATTACTATAATAAATTGAGTAGAGCATTAATTGTATGAATTATCATCAATTGAATCATGAAACTTATCATAGTGAAATTAAATGATTCAATTAATTATGATATTCTAACTATGTATATTGAAACATAGAAAAAGGTAGGTAAGTGGTTGTTTAATATGGAATGACCTAAACATTTAAAGACACTTACACTTTCCCTAATTTCATTAGAAAAAGAGATCTCAAAGGAGTAGGGTTGACTTTCAACCTTAAGGTAGCCAACCCTATTTTGGGATATGTTATTTTCTTATGAAAAAAATGATTGATTTTCCATATTCTGAGATAATTTAAAGTGTATTAACTAATTAAATTATATGACCTAATACTTAAGATGTAGAGTTTTATGATAACAAAAATGAAAACGACAATTTGTGGGAAGATCTGAGAAGGGCAGAATGGTGTGCACCTGTGACGAAAAGTGAGCTTCAGGGTTTGTAGAAGGATTAGTTCCTAGTGCAGGGGTCCAAAAATACTTTTTGCAGTCCTCAAATCCCAAATCTAAGATTATGATTTCTCCAAGTTTTACTATTGAAAAGTTGGAAATAAAACATGTAGGTGAGTTTATGTAGCTTGGCAACAATGATGACAAATTTGACAACTTTGTAAAAATGATCCTTTGATCAACTTTCAGTCCTTGTTCACCTGTAAATTTGCACATATAAAGAGAGAAGTAGAAATGTTTATTTTTGGGTGAATGGGGGTTTACCTTAGTCAAACCCCATGTTGGTAATTAAAACTTGACAATGAGATAATGATGAATGAAGGAATTGATGAATGAACACTTGCTTGTTACAACTCACCAAACCCTTAATGGTTGCTTAGAGGAATGAAGTCAAATACATCACTCTAAGGCTTGGATCTTGCATGAATTGGCTTGATTGATTGATTAATTTGATGCTTGAATGCTTGAAACCTACCTCACAATGTTAGTTCCAAAACATGAATATGAATACACATGAACTTTAACATGATGATATGATCTTTATTGTTGTTGTACATGACTGATAAATTTGCTCTTTAATGCTCTTGACAATATTTTTTTCTCTTGGGAGATATCTCTTAATGTCACTTATATTTGAATTGATAAAAGGCCTAATATTTATAGGTGTTTATCTAATTTCTTGAAAATTTGATTCCAAAAGTTGACAATTGAAACTTGAATTTGAATCCTTAAAATACCACCAAAAACATATTAAAAATTTGGACCTAGGACTTAAAGGGGACCCATTCGCCCAAGCTAAGTCTAGGACACTCAATTTCCAAGGTGTTTTAATTAATGTTAGCATTTGTTTAATATAGGTTTCCCTTTCAAAAAATGAGAATAATAAGGCTTTGGAATGCATAATTTGGTCAATTAGAGGCTTAATTAAATCTAATTAATTAAGGGGATGCAAACATACCGTGAAATCGTAAAGGTATACAATTTCCTACACTAAATTTATCCCCCACTTTAGTCAGAGTATGAACCTACGCTCAAACTCACACTAAAGTAGACAAATATGTCAAGAGAGATCCAATTGTACAACTATTGGAAAGATAAGATGGCAAGGATCAAGGAGGATGATCAAGCCCCTAAGATCTAAAATCTCATGGAAAAACCAACAAAGGCACAAAGAGACACATGCATGCAACAATGACACAAGATACACAATCATACAATTTCAAACTTAATGTAAAGAGAAAAGAGGTCCAGAGAAGTGATGGATCAAGCATCAACTGTTTGTCCAACAGGTATGGATCAAGCCTTAGCTATTTGTCCAACAGGTATGGATCAAGCCTTAGCTTTTTGTCCAAAATACGTTCACAAGTGAAAACCCGTTGTCCACTATGTGGACAAAATACTCACGAGGGATAGTGAATTTTTTTTGTTTACTAGGTGAGCCCCAAAGGATGAGAAACACACACTAGGTCTACAAGGTGTGTACACATAAAAGAGGGTGGCACATGGGTAAAGTCATCACAAAAATTGTGTACCCATAAGTCGGTGCCAAATGATCAATGCTATGCCAACATTGCACTAAGTCCAACTTCTATGAACAAAAGTGGAGCACAAATATCCATATGTTCGTGCCAAAATGAGAATGCCAATGTAATAATGCCAATGCATGCCCCCACTTTAAAGAAATTGCTAAACACCGTGTTGTGAGAAATTACTTTAAAGCAAAAAATGATAAATTCCAATTGATAAAAGATATATGAGAGCTTATTTGGAAATCCCTATGCAATGACATGTTTCCAAATAAAATTATGTCATGAAGAGGGTTGCCCCAAAATGAAATCCTAGAGATAACACATAAGGGATCTACAGATTTGGGTTCAACACATGTCCTTGCTACCATAATATGATAGAGCTCAAAAGCATCATCATTCCCCAAATACTTGTAGAACAACGAAAAATAAAGGAAGAATGACACATAAAGAGAAAAAAAAGACAAGCTTTTGGGTCAACATAGAAGAGACCTAAATGTCTCAATGTTTTGCATTGTCCCCAAAAGGAAAACACAAGACAAAAGAAAAGACAATGTTTACGATATATAGAAGAATGAAGATAAAAATAGAAGAATATCGCTACGGGTTCGCTTTGTTTGTATCCTTCCACCAACATAGTAACAAGGGTCATCCAAAAAAATCTCACAAACATAAAGGCACACAAAGTAGTACAATATGGGGGATCACATTATGCACATGCAATCACAAAGAACATGAAAAGAAGACCAAGAAATTACTTGTATGTCACATGCGAGCCAATCTAAAATAGGTTGTTTGCATCTCAATCTTGTTCATTGTATAGGGCATGTGCAAGATCATGGGGGTCCAAAAAGTGGAAATGAGAAAAAAAATGCATTTTTACTTCACCAAAATCACAAAAAAAAATGTTGATTTTTATATTGGTCAAGTAAAATTTGAATTTGGTTTGGTAATACAAAACCAAAATGGATATTCATTTATAATAGACATTATAAACATATATTTGTTTCCTGAAATTAATTTTCATCAATTTATGTATTCAAAAAGGATATTTGTTTTGCAAACAAAACAAATATCTGTTTTCAATAAGCATTTTAATTAATTTTATATTTTCAAAGGGAATATCCATTTTACTCAAAACGAATATCTATTTTGCTCAAAACGGATATCTATTTTTCTCAAAATAGATATCTATTTTGAAAAGCCCAAAAAGCACACGTCAGTGAAATGTGCATAACTTTTGTGTTATTGATTGAAATTTTAATTTTTTCAAGGGCATTGAAAAGGTGATTCAGAGGTCTACATAGTGAATAATATTATTCTAATATATTGCACAAAAAAAATTAATAAAATTTCCTCAAGTTTTAAAATTTTAAATGCTCATAATTCTTGCATACAAAGTCTTTTTTTTATTTTTTTTTGCAATAATCATCCTAAATGACTTGAAACATTAAAGAAGTAATAAATAATGAAAAATTATATTTTTTTTACTATGGAGAGTAAAAAATTTGCATAAATCATCATAGAAGGCCTCCTTGTTGTCTTTGATCCTATGTGCACCTTTTCCCAAGTTGAACTAAGAGAACATTTATATATATATATATATCTATATCTCCCTCTCTCCCCCTCTCCTTCATTTACTCTCTCTACCTATCTCTCCACTTTTCCCTTACTCTACCTCTATCTATATCTCTCCTCTCTCTCTCCCTCTCTATCTAGCTCTCTCCCTTTCTCTTAGACAATCTATCTTTCCTAAGTTATATATATCTCTACATATCTCTCCCTCTTTCTATCTATATCTCTCCCTATCCCCCTCTATCTGTATCACTCTCTCCATCTCTCTCTCTCTCTCTCTCTCTCTCTCTCTCTCTCTCCCTATCCCTATGTCTCTCTCGCTCCCTCTCCCTCTCCCTCCCTCTATTTATTTATATAACCGTCCTTTGTATGAAGTTATTTCCAATCTCTCTCTCACTCATATAAACACACAAACCATATTTATTCCTCCATATATCTATCTCTTTTCCTATGCCCCTCTCTCCATATCTCTCTCCCTATCTATATTACTTGTCTCTATCACCTCCTTTCTCTCTCACTCTTTCCCCCTCTATCTATATCTCTCTATCTCTCTCTTTATATCTATCTATATCCCATTATCTCTACATCTCTCTCTATCCCTTTCTATCCATATATTTCTCTACCTCTATATCCCTATCTCTCTATCTCTCTCCATATCCCTCTCTATCTCTCTATATCTCCCTCTGTCATTATTTCTCCCTCTTTCCCTCTCCCACTATATATTGATATATCTCTCCCCCTCTTCTTCTCTCTCAACCTATCTACCTATCTCCTTTTCTCTACCTCTATCTCTCTATCTACACCCTATCTCTCTATCTCCCACTCTCCCTCCCTCCTCTATCCCCCCCTCTATCTCTCCCTCTTTATCTCTCTCTCTCTATCACTTTATCTTACCATATATGTATATATATATGTTTCTATCTCCATATTCCTCTATATCTCTCTATATCTTCATATCTATTAATAACTCCATATCTCTCTATATTTGTATCTCTCCCTTTACCTCTCTTTATCTATATGTATTCTCTCCCTCTCCCTCTCCCTCTATCTTCCTCTCTATCTTTCTATAGAGAGAGAGAGGGTGAGTGAAGGTAGAGAGAAGTAGAAAGGTAAGGTTAAAGAGGTAGAGAGGAGAGAGAGGAGAGAGATATCTAAAAAGAGAGACATGGGAAAGAGGGAGGGATGGAGTGATAATTACATAGAGAGAGAGCTAGAGAGGGGAGATAGAGATAAATAGAGAGGGAGGGAGGAAGGGAGAGGTAGAGATAGAGAGCTAGGGTGGAAGCGATATAGGAAAAGGTAGGTAGAAAAGGAGGAGGATGGAGATGGGGGATAAAGAGAAGTAAAGATAGAGAGAGAGGGAGAGGAAAGGTGGGAAGGATAGAGGGAGAGGTAGGTAGAGAGAGGGAGGGTGAGGGGATATATAGTGAATTATAGAGGGAAGGGGAGAGAGAGGTAAGGTGGGAGGGGTATAGTGAGATGTAGGGAGAGAGGGTGAGGGGAGATAGGGAGAAGTAGAGAGGGAAGGAGAGAGAGGTATATAGAGAGGGAGAGGGAGAGGGAGAGGGAGAGAGAGACAATGGGAGAGAGAGCGGAGGAGGGAGAGAGGGAAGGAGAGGTAAGTAATAAGAGAGGAAGGGTGGGAGGGATTGAGGGAGAAGTAGGTAGAGATATAGGGTGAGTGGGAAGGTGAGAGAAGTGTAGATAGGAGATACAAGGTGAGGAGAGATATAGAGAGACATCTAAAGGCAGAGAGGGGGAGTGAGGAAGGGATGGAGTGAGAGGTAGGTAGAAAGAAATAGAGAGGGGAGATAAGAAGTGGAAAGGTAAGGAGAAAGGGAGAGGCAGAGATAGAGAGGTTGGGTGGGAGGGATATAGGGAGAGGTAGGTAGAAAATGATGAAGATGTAGATGGGAGATAAAGAGAAGAAGAGACATATAAATAGGAGATAATTTGGTCACCCTCTATCTCTCTACCTATCTCTCCCTCTATCCCTCCAACCTTATCTCTCTCTCTTTGTTTCTACTTGTCTTTATCTCCCATTTACATCTTCCTTTATGTCTA